>CM035408.1:203732875-204265375 GCA_020310875.1 Ceratopteris richardii
AGTTTAAACTTGCTAACACCATAACCTAAAAGCTAATACTCATAAGCAAATGTATGAACTAATACCGAAAGTAAATGATCACCTAGTAGACTAACATTGTATCAAAAATATTTTCTTAATGCCGGTTTACTATGCATATTAACTATAAAAAACAACATAACCTAGGTGCGATTGAAAGCATTTGCCTACTTGATAAAACAATGCTTCATAAGGTACAATATTAGCTTAAATGCATAGCACCCTTAGGTTAACATCAAATTACTATGTGCCCCAATGGTAAATGATTAATGGCATAAACATTGTGGAGGTATAGAGTTAGAGAACTATTGACTTGTAGGTGTCCCAATGAGCTGTTTAATATTATATATCACTACATAAACACATGTACCCATAAGGTGTGAGAGTTTACTCTGCTTTCATTTTTTGCATCATCTCTTTACAACACATAAATGCTTGAATACATAGTTCCCTAATAGTAAAAACAGTTTAGAAACTTTCTGCTTATCGAGCTATGCTAATCCTAACTAAGAAATCTAAGGTTTAAGCATTTGCTGTTAGGTGAACAGTTTTTGCACTAAATGGAAAGTTAATGGCTTTGATAACTGAACAACACATTTAGGGCTAAAGAAGGGCCATTTAGTTGAACACTATTAGCATAAACAAAGACAAAAACAAAAATATAGTAGCAAAAATATACTCATTAGGATCAAAGCTACTACTAATTAGAAAACATCTTTGGTTAAGCTATTATTACCAATCGGTAAAATGTTTCTAACCTTATACTTAACATGTTCTAACAGCTTTAATTTTGTATCTATGCCTGCTATAGTATTCTATCTATCTTTACTTTAGTTTTGTATCTACGTTTCCTTAAGTTTTTTTCACTTGATGTGCACCTTTAGGTATTAGGTTGAACTCACCATTTACAACATATTTTGATGTTTACCTAATGTAAAAGCTATTACATGTTTTTTTTTTCATTAGGTTAATATGTTTAATTTAGACATTATCCAAGAGATCACATCATTATGCATGTAGTTTTAAATATTAGATTAAATATATTTTTTTAAATGCTCGTAATGATCCTAGCTTAATCTTTTACTATAATTGCTTGCTTTTCCCCATAGTAAATAAGCCCATTATTTTTCCCTTCTAGGAGTTATGCTATGTTCCAAAAATGCTAGGAATGTAGCAAGATAATACAGATTAAGTAAAACTTTTTTGCTCCACTTTAAGGATTAAACTTCTTAACTTAATCAATTACTTAACATTTTCTATTCTATGTTTTCCCTCAAATGTTTATGCTAGTAAACACTCTGGTCTGCCCATGCAGAGAAAGATGAAGTAGTTCTTGGTGGGCATGTATGTAGTAAGTGTGGGTAACCAATTTCACTGAATGCTCCTATCTTCGATCATGTGTATAGTAACACTTTCAATGTTTGCTATATCCATGTCGAATCCTAATTACCTATCCATGATGCACTAATCTGGATTGTTACACATGGGGATAGACATGGTAAAGAGGATCTTGTCCTGATCATCCAATTGATCATCCCACTAGCATCTTGCATTCATGAGACCGTTCAACTACCACTATTGGCACGAAGTAGAGATATGGCAAGAGTCGACTATTTTCATCATCATATCAACCACATTGATTACTCATAATTCCTCTTTATTGGAATGGAGCTACTTATGATACCAATTTAAAACCTAATGACAAGTGATACCGTATGTGCTTTGCTAATATTAACTAGGAGAGATAGACTACGTGTTGTTTTGGTGAATTTAATGGTAAAAACCTCTCAATACTACCAATCTCACTTCACTCCATGGATTCATGATTGCCCTCCAAATGATGAGAATCAAGTGAAGGTTAGACATATGATTCATGCTTGATTTTATTTTTTTTTTCTTCAAGCATATTCAACTGAGAACATTAGACACACCTAACTTTGCTGTGATGAAGCCATAGCTAAGCAACACCCCAATCAACTAGCCCTTTCAAGGTTTGAGGATGAATAAGAAGCATAGTTAGTGATGGATGAATAAGTTGGAAGCTAAGCTTTTTATTGGCCACTCCTCATTTCAGCTGGACCAAAAGAAATCAGTGTCAAATGATGCGACCCACCTATCCTTGCTTTTTTTTTTTTAAGTAAGTTCGGTAGAGCCTACTCTTCCAAACTTTAATGAATAAAAACTATAGCTATACAAGTGAATGGGCCTAGCACCCTAGCGAGTGTGTTCTCATCTCCAATACAACTGGTTGTGATAAAACCAAGAACTAAAGAACTTTAGGTTCATAGTTAACATCAGTTATGCACATTAGAAAACTGATTTAGGAGTGATATTCTATCTTGATTTCTCATTTTAGGAGTGTTTCAATATGTGGTTCCACATGTTTTATCCCTCGTTCACAATGCATATTCTCCCCACTTCTCCATTTGTTTTTTTGTACTGATCATAGAACACCATAGGAAGCGAGGTGTTAAGACCTAGGATTCAAAGTGAAATTCTAGATTTTCCTCTTAGACACCATATTGAATCATTCTTTCTTGTTCCTCCCACAAGCACACACCTGAACTTGAACTAGAACATTTTACTTTTCATAGGAAAACTCTATCATTAGAGCTACATGAGCCAAAATGGAATGGAAAATTTGGTTGATAACGAATTCAAGAAGAAAAAGTTAATGTAAACGTAAAAAAAATAGTGCTGATTTTGAAAAACTAATTGTTTTCACATTTATGTTTACTGTGTTGTTTTCACTATGATAAACTAATCCAAAAATGGTAAATCCTTAATTGTATAGAACCTTAAGGTTATTAGCTTAAACATTCACCTAACATTTATATTTACTTAGCATTCTCTAACAAAAAACCATGAGTTAAATCCTCCAACAAATGGGATCACTACTCAGAACATTGCAAAATTCCAGTCATCGGAGACCATAGAGAGTCCACTTTCACTAAATGAAGCATTCTGCAAGTAAAGAGAAAGAGATATTTTTGTGTGGAGGGAAGCAATAAAACGAGTACAGATTGAAAGAGAAAAAATTCCAAGACTTCTTATCACCATTTGATCTACAAGCAAAGCCTAGCCCTTTGAGACTTGATAAGGAACTTGGCCAAATAGCGATATACTCTTCAAATTTGGATCGGCTTATAAGTTGTTTACAAGAAAATGAAACTTGCAATTATAGTCTAGAGGTAGGCAAAATGAACTTCTAAAACGGCATTATGAGGACCCTCATGAATATTTGGACTTTAACGTTTATGATGAAAATAAACTAATATTTAATAGACATATGATTTAATAGGAGGATTTGGAATCCTATTATTCTCATATAGTGAAAGCGGACCATCAATTAGTTGTACCAACCAAGAACTCTTTTTGTATGATTACAAATCCAATCAATGTACTCTACAATTGGGTTGTATCCTTTTGAGATGTTAAACATGATACTCTACCTCATTGTTTGTGTAAGAAAGAACAATATGGTAGAATAGACAATTGACAGAGTTGAGAAACTAACATTGACAAAGAGAGACGCAGACTGAGAGATAGAGAACTCAAATTCTGAAATCACCAAGAGTAATGCAAATGCTCTATAAAGCTACGAATGTACCATGCTTATATAGCTTTTACAAAGGGAGTCCATATAGATAAACGTAGTCAAGAGATACAAAATAGTCATCAAAATATATAATCGGATAATATCTCCACAACTAAAAGTCCTATTGTCTTGGCTATATGGGCAAGGGGGATAGGCTCCCTTCGTCTCTCTCTATCTCTCTATTTATCTCTCTCTCTCTGTCTCTTTTCTCTCTCTCTCTCTAGACCATGCAAAAAAGGGCAAGTCCCCCCTCTATGCTCCCCCCATTAACATTTTATGGGGAAACTGCACGATGCCCCACTACATTTATTTTCACCTTGTATAGCAACCTATTGGCCATGAATTCGATGCCCTACCTAACCTAATGGCTAGGCTCACAAAGATCATCTATTACCATCAACAATCACACATGGACCTCATCTAAGTTCGAAGTTTGGGTTCAAGAAATGTTCGGCCTCTCACAATGGGGTCTCCCCATAATGGGTGACTTACAACTAAGAGCACCATGGATCATTTATGGTTAGATGATGGTGGAGAATTGCATATATCTGACACGCCACCTCATTATACACCCTAAGGTGAACTACCTTCTTGGTTCGATGCAAAGCTTTGGAAAGTGTAGATGAAGTTGTTATCTCCCAAAAGCCTTGGTGAAGATGTTTGCTCCATTTTCTTGAGCTGGACAATATCTTATCTCCACAACCCCATCTTTGATCACCTCATGCACATAGTGATATTCAATGTCTATCTGTGTGGTACATGTATGGAAAATAGGATTCTTAGTGATGGCCATCCAAATTTGGTTGTCAACCTTCAGCTTTCTAGCCTCCTCTCCTTGTATTCCTATGTGCCATAGAATCCTCCTCAACCATATTGCTTCACATGCTACAATACATAGTAGTTTGTACTCAACTTCATTAGAAGATAATTCTATAGTCAATTGTTTTCGATTGATCCAACATAAAATCCTAGATCCTTAAGAAAACCAATATCCAAAAAATAATTTCTTTGTATCAATATTTCTTGTCCAATCTGAAACACATTATCCAACCACAGATAATCAATGGTTCCTTTCATGTACCTAAGTATCTACATGCTTGCCTTCCAATGAGTTTAGTGAGTCTTATTAGAGAGCATGCTTGCCTTCCAATGAGTTTAGCAAGTTGTATTAGATAACATGCTTACTACTCCAATATCTATTAGAGATATCTGGACTGCTTATTAGAGAATAACATTGGAGATATCTGAACTGCTATTTCATGTATCTTCTAATATCTACTAGAGGTGATTTGTCTTCAATAGAGAATTTTATGTCGACCTTTGTAATCACAACTCATTTGTATAGACTACAAACACAATTGTCTTCCTCCTCTCTCTAGAACGTATAAGTTAGCATCAGAAGCACATCTTTTGAAACCTATATCCAAGAGATTAATATTTATCCACTGATACCTTGCTCTAGGGGGTTGTTTCAAGCCATATAATGCCTTCTTCAACTTACATACCTTGTTATCTGAATGGAGAAACTCAAAATATAATGGTGGGGACCAATATACCTCCTCCTTGAGGTCTCCATTCATGATCATTGATGTCACATCCATGTTATAGACTGACCATCATTTATGTGTAGCTACAACTACTACTTAGATGGTAGTCATCCTTCTATTTGGGACAAATCATTCACAAAATTTCATCCCTTCAACTTGTGAGTAGCCATGTGCAACAAGTCTTCCCTTGTACTTTTCCAAGTACCATTAGCCTTGTATTTTAGCTTCGAGACCCACTTGGTGCTAATGAGTTTGCACTTAGGGGGTCAATCCACTAGCTTCTAGTTCCATTCTTCATGATATTGTCATACTTTGTTTGCATGGAAGCTCTCCAATTCAGATAGAGGAGTGCCTCTTCCACATTGGTTGGTTCCTTTACTTGTTTTTGAATGTGCTCAACTATCAAGGCTATATTTACAATATGTGCTCTTATGCATCTCTACTCCTCTATTATCATTGAACACTGTGGTCCACATGCAACCTATTCTAGTGACTATGGGATGGGGTTTGCATAATACTAGAGCTACCTCACTAAACATGGCAATGGCTTTACTGCTTGGGTGACGACAAGTTGGTGACTTTCGAAATCATCATCTAAAGATGATGCTTGTGAAAAAGGGATAGAGGGCCTTGTGGCACTGCATGTTTTCCCCACAAACCTTAATGGGGAGAGTGCAGAGGGGGGCTTTCTAAGAAGGTAGAACTTCTATCCATAGAGATATTGTCGAATTCTATATTTTGACAAGTATTTTGCCTCTCTTGACTACATTTATCTATAGCAACTCCCACTAAAGCTATATAAGAAGCTCCATATTGGGAGCACATGAGTGGAAACCACCATATTTGTAATTGCATTTCTCTTGGCAAGCTCTCTACCTCTTTGTTTGTGTCTCTCTTTGTTTATCTTTTTTGCCAACTAGGTATATTGGCCTATTCTATTGTGCTATTATTTCTTACATGGTATCAGAGCTCATATGGATCTGAGTAACGTAGATGTAGAAATACAGAGGTTGTAGAGGCATCAACACCAAACGAGAGAAGATGTTAAGCCATGGGTCATCATCTACATCTAGAAATTAAGGTGCTTCATCAAGCGGAGTAGATCTAAAACAAGCAAGAGCAGCAATGATTCCCATCATCCCAATATTGTGGATACAAAAACTTTTCTTTATGAAAGGTAAGCTTGATGGTACAAATTACATCATGTGAAAGTCTTAGATGGATTCAATCCTTGATTCTTATGCGTTTGTAGAGACTATTCTTAGGACTAATCATGATCACTAAGAAACACCTTGTCCAAATAATCTTGTTCAATTGATTTCTCTTGACATTGATCTTCTACATGCTTGGAAATATAGAAACATAGATGCACTTTGTGCTTTAGTTATAAGTACGATTGCTAGTGTTCTAAATCTTGTTGAGCATACTACATAGCCTTTTGAAGCATGTAACATATTGAGAGATCAATATGAAACTTCTAATGCTCCTAAGTTGGTCAAGTACATCCTTCATCTTGGTCACATAGTCAGCTACACTTAGCTTTGGTCGCTCCTTCAAGGTTGTGAACTCCATCCAAAGCTGGTTCTTCCTAGCCCTTGTATTTGATGAGAAGTATGAAGAAAGTACTTCCCAAGTCTCTTGGGAGGTCTTGCAATTCCTAATATGAGGTAACAAAAAAAAATCAAATATTGAGTTAAGTACATAAGACCTGGCTAGAATATCCTTTGCACACCATGTAGCTAGTCTTTTATCAAATCTGCTCTTGTTTTGCTACGTGATATGGAACTCTACAGGAGATTGTGCATACACACACACACGGAGATGAATCTATAAGAACCTCTTGGCCGACGAGCTCGATGTATCTCTCACACTTGTGAATCATACATCTTCTCTTTCCATCTACCCATATTATAGAAGTGCATCCATATGATGCCATGACCCATACGTGCCATCTCACTTAAGAAGTTATGCATACATGATGTGACATTTCCTTCCCCTTGAGAGCATTTTCGTCCTCGAAAATGTAGATGGAATGTCCGTAATGGTAGAAGAAAGTGCTCGGACTCCCCTGAACCCCATGTACTCTATGTACATGGCCATCTTTGTGTGTTGTTTCCCCATATCCTTCCCCTTAAGAGATCTCATATGAGATCATCTCAAAGGTGGGAAACCGTCTAAGTGGTGCCTACTATCTCCCATGTACACTCTACTTCCAAACTATCACTCCCATAACATACAACATCATCCAAATGACCTAAGTCCATATGATGTATCCTCTATGGAGTAATAATATGAAAAGCAAGTGCAATGTGTCAAGCTTATAGGCTAGACCATATAATAATGGAGATAATAAACCATAGAATCCTCTGAAGTATAGTACAAAGTCCCATAACAAATGAATCTAAACCCATGTAAGACTGAAGGATAGATTACCCTCATACCACTCTAGGTCTCCCTAACCTTGAGTGTACTCACAAGTAATATTTTAATCTAAACTACCTTGTGATTATGTAATTCCATCATCTATTTCATAAGAATTTCTTGATAGTGAAATACAATCTCTACATTTCACCAACCAAGAAGTCTCTCGTTTTTCATCCTTTACCATTGGACTAAGTTCTATTGGAAGAGCATCTATCGGCACTAGTGCAAACTCAAAAATTTCTCTTCCCTGTAGTTTGCCATATGAATGCAGAAAGCATTCCCTTTGAGATTCAGATAATCCCTAAGTACTCATCCTCCTAACTCATGTTTACTCATCATACTCATGATGTAACACCAACTAAGGGTTTGGTACCATAATAGGTTAGATATATCTCTATCTCTTATAAACCCTAAAGAGAAGAGTCATAACTCTACTCCCAGTCTAACTAATGTCAATAACTAGATCATCTCATCTAGTCAAAGACCATCACTAGAGTAACATAATTGCTCCTCTCTAGAGTCCATGAGAGACTCAATCTAACCATCATGATTAACTAATCTCCCTGTTGTCTTTGATAGAAGAGTGCCACTTCTATCTAGACAACCAAAATGAGAAGGTGAAACTCTCTCTCTTTCTCTCTCTGTGCTCTCCTCTAAGGAAAAGAGTTCTGGTAGTGGAATTCATTCCACTTTCCCTTTCCCTTTGAAAGAGATTTTGTTGATTCCATTTACTTTTCTCATAACTGAGAACATGTATATAAGTTCTCCATGTTTTCCTTCAAAAATACTGGAGAAAGAGAATCCCATGTGAAGGAAAATTACATTGAAAAGTAGAGTAAATGAATTCCTTGTAAAATAAAGATTAAGAGATGTTTCCCAAACACCTCTTCTATCTAAATGAAAACATACTTTATTCTTCTTCTATGAAGAAATCATGTTTTCCTTTCCTTCTTTCTCTCTCAAAGAGCAGGGGCTAAAGTGAGACCACTAAACTAAAGTGAGATCTCTCATGGATCTCTGAGCTGATTCCCACTTTCTACTTTTTGCAATCCTCTTTCTTGAAAACAATCAGAAATTTTACTTCTCGCCTATTGATCCATACTTTTAGAATTTAAACAATGATCAACATTTGATGTATGCAATCCAATCTATGCATGTATTTACAAAACATGCCATAACATAAAGTAAGATGCCTGAAAGCATAAAGCATACTTCCCTGAATGATTTGGTATTGGAGTTACATGCATCCACTTCTGTTTGACGAGCTCCGAGACCTCTGCACCTTCCTCCTCAGGTCCTAACATAAACTTTGAAGTGTCCAAAAACATCGGAGCACTCCCCAAAACATAAATCATGGTCAGATGATTACTAAAATAATGCAATTTTAGTAAAAAATGCATTAGTAATCCTTCTTTAGACCTGCAAAAATCACTTTATGACCTAAAAATGTTCATAAACTAAAATATATAGCATCTCCAAAGAGCTCAAAGTGAAATTACTCAAATCACGTTCCCGGTTTGAAAGATATGGCTCCCAGAAGGTAGTTGCAAAAAATTGTTCAAACTTTGCAGACCTTTCGAGACTTGCAAAAATACTTATTTTCCAAAATTTCTTTTCATAAACTAAAAGTAGACCTTGTGCTCTTCGAAACGAGCCATAGCACGTCCAATTTGCTGCTCAACCTCACTTACATGTGTCTTCTTATTACATGGAATATATCGTAGTCGTGCTATTTATTGCACATCTAGAAGAGATGGTAGCTTGGATAGAGTGGACGCCTCTCTTCAAATCGGTGTGGGTTCAAATCCCATTCCCTGCATCGTTCGCATGGATGGATCAAATCGCTCTGATACCACTATCAAATTTGCTCTTGTTTTGCTATGCGATACAAAACTCTATAGGAGCTTGCATGTACACACATACACGAAGATGAATCTATATGAACCTCCCAGCTACCGAGCTTGATGTATCTCTCATAGTTGTGAATCATACATCTTCTCTTTCCATCTACCCATAATATAGAAGTGCATCCATATGATGCCATGACCCATATGTGCCATCTCACTTAAGAAGTTATGCATCCATGATGTGACATCTTTCTTGCTCTTCTCTTGTAGGTTGATGTTTGCTTCTGAGTATTGGTATTTTTTCATCTCTAGAGATGTATCCATACAAACTTCTTCCTTGGAGATAAGCTTGTATCCTTAGGGACCATGGTGGATAATTGCCCCTGTCCAATTTGTCAATGAATGATGGAAATCCATATCCTATTTTGCTTTGATGTTGCTCTCATACCACTATTGGAGGGATGGTGGATAGATTCCAGAAATGAAGTGTTCCTGCAAATCCCTACTTCTCACCAGCCAAGAACAAGTTGAGCAGTGCAAAGTAGACCCGTGGAGCTTCCTAAGAATCACAAATAATCACCTAAGTGCTTTGGAGAATGATCCTCTAATCAATGGATCAATACATATGAGTAGAAGATTCAGTTATGAGCTAAAACTTGCTATTTTGGTTTGTACACCTACTCAGTAAAATGAACAGTGCTCTCAGCCTGCTAGCAATTGATCAAATTCCTTTTTTGAATATCTAATTGACTTAGATAGCTACCAATCCTTTCACTTGAAATGATAAAGTGTACTTTGAGAATTATGCTTAGCAAGCTCAGGGTGCATCCTGACAATTTTGGGCTTCAATAGTATGTAGACTAGTGAGCGGAGTTTTGAAACTATCTCAAGAGTGAGTAAAGCAATGAAAATGAAACTTTATAGAAATAAAATAGAGAGTATTCTGAACCTCTAACACTTTAAATAACATCAAATGATCGAGTATGCATTGAGAAGCAAGTCTGAGAAGTTCAATGTTTAGAGATGAACAAAACAAAGAAGTGAAGTAGAGATGTGACCAATGTATATGTATTAAATCACATAGGCTTACAAAGACATTTGCAAATGTGAGGGTAGTGATAGAGCTCTAGGATGGGCTCACTAAGCACTATATACCCCTCTCAAATGATCTCCAAATGAGGCTCTTTTCACACGAGATTTTGATCCATCTTTCATAGCTAGACTTGGAGCCATTTTTTAATTCAAATTCAATCTCGTACCATAAAGTGAATCCTAAACTTTAGGACTTGCTTTCTCATCAATCACCTACCAAGTGATTCTTGATTTTATTCCTCCTAGAAGTGCAATTAAAATACGCACTTTTACAAGGATAAAAGTAAATGCTTTTTTACAAGGGAATAGTCATATGTGACTATATGAAGTGAATGCTAATTGTCCAAGGATGTACACTTGTACTCATTTACACCAAAAAGCTTCATGGTTTGGTAAATAGAGTTGATAGTAAAATCATAGTTCAACCTATAACATTTGAATAATTCAATATCTTAGTCAAGGAGGAGGAGTTTTGGGTCAAGAAAAGGAGTGCCGGGCAACAAAGCAGATGTGAAATTCATAGAAAATGCGAAAGGAGGCAAAACAAACTTTTTAGCTAATGGAGACAAAAAGAAGAACAACAAAAAGGAGTTGAAGGGAGAGTGTTTCCACTGCAAGATGAAAGGCCACAGAATTCAATGTTATTGCTTCAAGAAGGCAAAAGAGAAGAATGGATCTTCAAAAGCTGGAAAAGGCAAGGAGTTTGAAAATAGTCTAGAAACAAAGTCTGAGTTATTTGTTATGATAGAGAAGGTATGATCCTCATGTAAAGATTTAGGAACACATGACTCATGGTTGTTGAAAAATGGTACCTCTCAACACGTGATGAGTAAAAAGGACCTTTACAATTTCTTACAGCCCCCAAACAAACCCATCAATAAAGATTGGAAATAATGCAAGATGTCTTGGAAAGGGTGAAGGTAGAGTTTATTTGATTTATTTTAATGTGGATACTAGAGAATTTTCAAATGTTTTGTATGCTCCACAAATTAAATGCAACCTACTTCCAATAGCTTTTCTAACTAATCAAGTTCATGAAGTAACTTTTCATAAGACATTAACTAGGATTATGGATAGTAAAAATAACATTGTTGGGAGTGTTGCAAGAAGAAACAACTTATATGACTTTTCTACTATTATAAGCACTAGGAGTGTGGGCACAAGTAAGCAATGACATTGTTAAAATCTTTCTTTTCCCTACCTTGACTGTTTCCAATTAAGATAGTAATAACAGAGATTCCTACAGGGTTCTTGGGTTGGACAAGGGTTTGTTGAAAGAGAGGCCCTTCATCACTGTTACCACTTACCAAACAACATCTCCTCAGTACTGTGGTTATGTTACAAGGTTATATGATTACCTTCAATAACTGAATGTGAATTACTTACAATGTGTGTACTACCAATTTACAGGCGTGCATCCACCAGTGTCAATTTACTTCCAATAAACGATATGTATAAGAACATAAACATTATTATCATCTAGAATTGTGGTGCTTGTTAACTCATTAACCGAACTTACTATATGATTAATTACTTCAATTAAAACAGAGAATTTAACTAACACTGAATAATACCACACCAAATCAGATTCTAAATCCATAGTATGAATCAACACAGGTTGTGTTTGGTCTCTCTGCCATGCGACAGTCTGGCAAGGACCTTCTGTGCATCTTCTCCACTACTAAGTGATGCAAACACCTCCCCTTTTATATTAATAGAACAGAAGATAAATCGCTTCAATATTTTATGGTGTTTCACCAAAGTAATTACAAAAATGCTATGAATAATACATAGGTGATGGGGGAAGTATCTCAACCCCTATGCAATGATGAAGTGCAAATGACCTCTACAGGTATCCTTATATGACCTCTGCACACCAAAAGTGCTCTTTCTCAGAGCATATGCAAAGAATTCCAATGAGATTTTGTAAACTTGTAGCAAACACCAAGATCTTTCCAACAAAAAAAAATTCACTCCAAATGGATTCTTACACAAAGAGAAACAATCTCTATAACATGAGCTATTTGAATGCTCACAACTACTAGTCTAACAAAGACCTCACTTCACTCTAGCAAGCTTTTCTCAGAGAATATATAGATAATGAATCTCAAATATGGATCAATTGTAAAGCTCTATAATAGCTACCCAATGACACCAAAATCATACCAAATGGATAAATAGAGAAGGAGAACCAGCCCTTACAATAGAGAGAAAAATATTTTCAATAGAGCCTACACAGAGAGAGATATCAATCACCCAACTGCACTAAAATGAATGTTGCTCCGAGATTACTTAGAGAATGCTCTACCAAATTGGTGAGCATAAAATAGACTCTAATAGCTATCCAATGATATAATAATTACATCAAATGAATACATAAGGAGGGAGAACCAAATCTGACAACTCAGAGGTACAGAGTTGCAACATTGCCTACGCACACACATAGCTATGCCTACTCAAAGAAAACAAACAAGCAAGCAAGGGGCTAGCTTAAGCAACGGGCTAGCTTAAGCAACAGGCTAGCTTAAGCAAGGGGCTTGCTTATCATAACTCCAGCACTTAGTGCTCACTTTACATGAGCTAAAACGCTAAGAAGATGGCCCAAAAGAAGTCTGAATACATGCTCCTTTTATAGTGAGAATCAAATCCACCTCAAGCATAGTGTAAGCTTGCTGTTCCAATAGCTCCCCCTCAAGCATAAGTATGATTGATTCTTCATTCTCTGATAGGTTTAATACCTGCCATAGCTTTGAATCTACAAAGGTTTATTCCATCAAGTGCCTTCATCATCATATCTGCTACTTGCTTTTCAGTAGGAGCAAAAGAAATGTCAATCTCCTTTGCCATCTGCTTCTCCCTGATGAAGTGGTAATGGACTTCTATGTGCTTTGTCCTTGCATGAAAAATAGGATTTGGTGCTAGATGCATGGAACTTACATTATCTCCAAGTATGTGAGGTTTGGAACTTACAAGTTCCAAATCTATATACAATGCCTTTAACCATATTGCCTTTTGAGTTGCTATGGTCAAGCCTCTATACTCTGCTTCAATCGAGGATAAAGCAACTATTGGTTGCTTCTTGGAACTCCATGACACTAGCTTTGAAACTACAAATGCTAAGTAACCAGAAGTACTTCTTCTATCATCCTTAGCTCCTGCCCATTCTGCATCTGAATAGATTTTGATATCCAAATCTGAAGAGTAAGGATAGAATATACCTTCATTGTTTCTACGTTTGAGATACTTAAAGTACTCTCTTAGCTGCATCCATGTGTGTTCTTCTTGGTGAGTGCATGAATTGACTAAGCACTCCCACACTATATGAGATGTCTGCCCTTGTATGAGTAGCATTTATCAAGCTACCTAACAAGATTTGATACTCTTTAATGTCTTCAATATTGTCACCTTCATAAACACTAAGTCTATGATTCATCTCCAAAGGTGTACTTGTAGGTTTTGTGTTCTTCATTTTGAACTTGAGAAGAAGATCTTGAATGTATCTTCTCTGAGTCAAATACACTCCTTCATCTGAGTATATCACCTGCATACCTAGGAAATATGTGAGGTCACCTAAGTCACTAATTTTGAACACCTCTTGCATGTGTCTCTTGATCCTTTGAGTGCCATTTAGATCATCACCTATCACAATAATATCATCTACATATACACATAGATAGATAACCTCATTGTGATCCCTTTTTATGAATAGAGAAGGATCTGAGTTGCTAGCTTTGAACCCTTGATCTTGAAGATATGTAACCAATCTGTAATTCCAAACTCTAGGAGCTTGTTTCAATCCATACAATGTTTTCTTAAGTCTGCAAACATAAGATGGATGATTAGGGTTTTCAAAACCTGGTGGTTGTGACATGTATACCTCTTCACTTATCGAACCATTTAAGAATGCATTTTTCATATCAAGTTGGAAAAGTCTCCAATTCCTTGCAACAACTACACTTATAAATGTCTTAATTGTTGTCATCTTTGCAGCTAGTGAGAATGTTTCCTCATAGTCAATACCATGATTTTGTAAGCATCCTTTGGCAACTAATCGTGCCTTGTACCTGCAAACTAATCCATCTGAATTTCTTTTAACTTTATACACCCATCTGCAACCAATTACCTTTTGATTCGAGGACATTGGAACCAAATCCCAAGTGTCCATCTCCTTCAATGCATCGATTTCTTCTTTCATGGCGTTTTGCCAATTAGGGTTTCCCTTTGCCCCCTCATAGGTTGAGGGTTCCTCTGAAATAGAGTCTTTTGCCAAGTAGGTTGAATGCTTCATAACAAATGTTGAATCATATCCATACCTTTTTGGTTGTTTCTTCTCTCTTGCTGATATTCTAGGTGCTTGTTTGGAGCATTCTCCAACCTCTTGCATCTTTGCTTTGCCTCTTGACTTCCATAGCTTGTAATCTTTTTCCCTTTCCTCTTGTTCATCGTCTGTATCACTTCTTGGATCCTGGACCTATGTATCATGCTTGCTTCCTAATTGCTGAGAATTAGAATCAAGATCATATGGTAGAGTTACCTTTTGTTTGTCTTCATCATACCAAGACCTGTGTTCTTCAAACACAACATCTCTACTTGTAGTGAATTTCTTGGTTGAAGGATTATAGAACCTGTAACCCATCTGAGTTGAATCGTATCCAATAAGCATTGCCTTTGTTGCTCTTTCATCTAGCTTACCTCTTATTTGTGATGGTGCATGAACATAAGCTAAACAACCAAAAACCTTGCAATGTCCAAAACTAGGTTTTCTTCCATGCCATGCTTCATAAGGAGTCATACCTTGAAGTGATTTGGATGGTAGTCTATTGACAAGGTACACAGCAGTTGAAATAGCTTCTGCCCATAGATAATGTGGCAACTTCTTCTCTTCAAGCATTGTTCTGGCTGATCCAACCAATGTCTTGTTTCTCTTGTCTGCAATTCCATTAAATTGAGGAGAGGACCTCATAGTCACTTCCCTTTTGATACCTTTATTCTGCAAGAATTCATCAAACTCTTTGGAGAAGTATTCTCCCCCTCCATCAAATCGGAGCTTCTTTAGTGATCTACCTGTATGATTCTCCACATGTGTGAGATACTTTTTGAAGCAATCAAACACTTCATTCTTACTCTTGATAAAGTATAGAACAATCCATCTACTATGGTCGTCAACAAATGAGACATAATACCTTGATTCTACCAATGAAGGTTCTTGACTTGGTCCCCATACATCTGTATGTACTAAGTCCAATGAGTTGTTTTGGATGTAGCCTTTGTGGTTGAATGGTTGTCTTTGTGCCTTCCCAATTGGACATGCATCACACTTGTTGATCATGTGTTTCTTTGATATGTTTGGCAGTCCTAGAACACTTCGATCCCTTCATATATCTTTCAAGGTTCTTTCATTCACATGAGCAAGTCTCTTATACCACACTTCAAGCTCACTTAGGGTTTGCGACCCAAAAGTGAATAGAGCTATGTTCCTGGTTTCTCCTACTTCAAAAGTAAAGAGCCTACCATGCTTCTCAACTTTGGCTATCTTCTTGAAAACCTTGACATGGATCTTCCACAAAAGCTTCATGTTGGGTGAACCTAACTTGCAAGCCTTTTTCAACTATTTGGCCTACACTTATTAGGTTTTTAGTGATAGTAGGTACATAGAGAACCTTACTTAGAATGTTTATCCTACCATTGGAAGCTTTGACATTACCAATCTTCTCCACATTGTGCTTTGTGTCATCCCTTGTTTGCACTTCATGTCTATGCTTTGGACTTTCCAAGTTAGATAGAAGAGCAATGTTGCCTACAACATGATTTGGACATCATGAATCTATGTAGAACAAATGATCATCTTCTTTACCTTCTTTGTGGCTTGGATTCATGAGAAGCAATGAGTCTTCATGTGGTTGATATTCTGAATGATTTTTGTAGTCCCTTCTATTATAGCCTCTATTGTTATTGTCAAAGTTGTGTCCACCTCTACCTCTATTGCTGCCATACCCACCTCTTCCACTTCCTTTCTAGGTCTTCCCATTGAACTAGCAATTCTAAGTGGTGTGGTTAGTCTTATCACATATGGCACAAGGTTGAACATTCTGACCTTTGGCTTTGTCTTGCTTTGGTCCTTTCTTCTTCCCTTTCCACTTGCTTTTGCTTGCGAAGTTGGCTTGGGAAGTCTCTTCTTGATCTTCTTCCTTCTTCTTGCCTTTCTGCTTCTTATCCTTCTTATCTACATATGGAGCACTTTTTGAATTACCATGATAGGAGTTACCTTCCTTTATGCTATTGTTGGCTTCTTGATTGAAGAGTTTTCCAAGAAAGATGTTGAAGTCTAGAGTTTGCACATCCATGATGAGATGATAAGCCATAGTGAAAGATTGCCATTGCTTATCATTTTGAATGCTGTTGAGAATTTGCCTCATGCTAGCCTCTTCTTCAATCAGCTCTCCAATGGATCCTAACTAATATGCAACCTGCTTGACCTTGGTAAAAAACTCTATGATGGTTTGTTTAGGTGTCTTCTTCATTTGGTTGAACTCGTTCCAAAGATGATTCTTTCTTGCTTTAGTACTAGCACAAAAGAAAGTCTCGAGGGCATCCCAAGTCTCTTGAGATGTCTTGCATCCTCTTATATGTGGTAATAGAAAGTTAAAGAAAGAGTTTAGTATGTAGGACCTTGCTTGAGCATCCCTTGCGCACCAAAGTGTGACCTTATCTGTCTCCTCTTGTGTAGGTCCTCCTTTGGATCTTGGAATAAGCATAGCTTCATCGCCTACTACAATTCCAAAAAGATTTCTACCTTGAAAATAGGCCTCCATTCTCATTTTCCAAGCTGCATAGTTGTGTCGATCAAGCTTCTTGATCATTGAGGGAAAGTTGTCACCCATCTTGATCTAGCTTTGATACCACTGAAAAAACTTGGAGAACCTTGTAGAAGGTAGAAAAGTGTGTTTCGAAGCAACGAAGTTTGGTCCAACCAACCAGCACAAGACCAGCCCTTGAGCTTATGGAGACTCAAATAGACCTTATGGGCATGCAAAAGTGCAAAGAAATGCCCTATGTACTTTGGAGCATCAAGGAGAAGGATTTGATACAAAACAGATAGGTTTGCGTGTCGACTAGCTAAAAAAACTTATTATCTATGGAAGAGACAATGAACTTCAAATGCCCATAGCGACCAGTGTGATTACAATTAGAAAAAACCCTTTCATGGGAGTGATAAACATAGGGTTGATTGTATATAATGCACAAAAGTATAAAGAATAAGCAAAATATGCTATAGGAATGAATCAGACACTCAACGGTGGTACTTCCTATTTTTCAGGAATGCGTAGAGATTGACCCCGAGATAGAAAAACTGCACTTTCTCCCAATATATTGAACCAAATACTTTGAAACTTTATAGGTATACACTAGACACTAGTATCTTTCCAATGCATCATCTTGCACTCGGTTTGGAGCTCTGGGGAGAGAGCATAAGCCTCTACAAGATTACTGTTGGCAAAGAAGATGATGCAAAAAACTGAAGAAGCAAGACATTGATGGCCACAAGTGTATGTATATTGCTTCCATGTATTG
Source organism: Ceratopteris richardii (assembly GCA_020310875.1). Taxonomy (NCBI): domain Eukaryota; kingdom Viridiplantae; phylum Streptophyta; class Polypodiopsida; order Polypodiales; family Pteridaceae; genus Ceratopteris; species Ceratopteris richardii. Next base: position 203,750,974 of record CM035408.1, read on the forward strand.
TACAAGTGATTCAAGTCTGTATATAGACTCTAGAAGTGCTCCAATACTTCTACAAGTGGATTTTGAATTCAAATGAAGGTGGGAATGGTTGTTGGAGGGAATCAATTCACTTTCCTATAATCTGGGAAAAGTGAAGATCTAGTTTGATCTAATTTTAGGTGATTGATTGCTTGATTGAATGCAAGTAAACCACCAAAAATTCATGGGATTTGGGCTCTATCTTTCTACATTTACATGTGTAAAGCTCAAGGCTTTTACAATGGTAAAAGATCCATGAAAAATCGTTTTAAAAAATAGAATAAGTGAGCATAAGAAAAAGAACTCTCCAATAGATATTTTTTCGATCGATAGCCTTTGATGTAGATCAAATCCACCTCAAGCATAGCATAAGCTTGATGTTCCAATAGCTTGTGCCTCAATTCACTTTGTTCATGTACATAAGTACATCCAAATATTTTCAAGTGGTAAAGATCAGGTTTCTTACCATAATAGGCTTGATATGGTGTCAAGCCATGGATCCCTGAGGTAGGAGCCCTATTCATAAGATACAGGGTGGTATTTGCTGCATCACTCCAAAAAATGTTAGGTACATTCATCTCGTTAAGCATTGCTCTAGCGATCTCCGCAATGTATCTATTCTTTCTCTCTGCTACCCCATCTTATTGGGGTGTGTACCTGCATGTTACTTGCCTCTTGATGCCTTGATCCATGAAAAAATCATAAAATTCATTGGAGAAATATCCTTCTCTACCATTGTCTTCAATGCTTTGAAACATGTAAATACATATAATTTTTTTCCTATGAAATAAACCCAAACCATCCTTGTGCAATCATCTATAAAAGTGACAAAGTACTTGTTACCTCCAATGGATTGCTCTTTGGTTGGCCGCACACATCCATATGTATCAAGTCCAATGGATGTTGGCTTATGTAGCCACTCTTCTTGAATGGAAGTCTCACTTGCTTCCCTAGTTGACAAGATTCACATAAATGCTTCATACCTTGTCCTTGGAAGTTGGGAAGACCTTTAACCCGCCTCTTGAATTTCATTTCCTTCATTCTCTGTATGCTGATGTGGCCCATCCTCTTGTGCCACAAGTCGAACTCCGAGATCCTCTTGTTTCCATATGTGAAGTAGACATGTTGAGTGGAATGAGAATTTACCTCCAAAATGAAGAGTCTCCCTTGCTTCTTTCCTCTTGCTATGACTTTATACCCTTGCTTAGGGTTCTCCACAAAGCATCCACCTTTCTTGAACCTTACTTGATAGCCTCTTTCAACCATTTGCCCAACGGACACCAAGTTCTTTGTGATGGTAGGTACATGCAAGACATCCTTGAGACAACTTCCTTCCTCCTTGTCATCCAAAGCTACATCTCCAACATGGGAGATCACATGGGCTGTATCATCACCCGTTTCTACATGTCCCTTACCTTTGGGAACATGTAGATTAGTAAACCAAGAAGCATTGCGACTCATATGGTTGCTACATCCACTATCAATATACCAAGTGTTATCTACTTTTCTTGAATTCCCATTCATGTGCATCATCAAGAGATTGTCATTTTTTGAGCTTGTATAAGCATAATTACCTTGGCCTTTTTATGAAGAACCTTGATTTATAGTTCCTTTGGTTTCCTCCTTGGTAACAATCTCTAGCATAGTGACCAAACTTGCCACATATGTAACATCCTTCACCATCTTGATTCCTCTTTTGTTGATGTCGTCCTCCTCCTCTTCCTCTTGCTCTTCCTCTACCTCTTTGTGATGAGGTGACTTGGTCATGTCCTTGATTGCTTGAGTGGCCTTGCCTTCCTCCAAATCTTCGTTTACCCCTTGTCCTCGTCCTCCTTTGCCCCTTTGATTACCTGCATAGAAAGCTTATGCATCCTTGCTTTTAGTTGAACTTCCACCTATGTTCATCTCTTTGGTGACCATGAGAGCAACTAATTCCTCAAAATCAAGAAGATTATCCCTTACGTATATTGAAGTGGTAAAGAGTTTCCACTTCTCATCATCCCTCAAACCATTGAGAGTATAAGCCACAAGATCATCATTTTCTACGTGGCTTCCAATCGATCTTGAGTTGGATCTTCCTTGCTTTGGTGCTTGTTGAATAAAGCCTCTCAAGTGTCTCCCATACCTTCATGCTTGAATCCAGGTCTTTGATATGGCCAAGCATGCTATTGCTAATGTGTTGGGAAAGTATAAAAATAACCATCTTGTCTCTTTCATTCCATTCCCTAAAGGCCCTTATCTGGTCATTGGATGGATTTTCATCCAACCTAGGTCTTGATTCACTTCCGCTAATCAATTCCCATAGGCCCTTGCCCATAAGGTAGTTGGAGACCCTAAGTCTCCATGGTTCATATTTCTCCTGGTCTAGCTTTTTAATTTGAGTGTTGAAGTCTCCCATATCTAGTCTTTGCTACTTGAGCTAGCCTGCAAATGAGGCTCTGAAGTTACCTCAGTCCAAAGCTTTCCTTAGATGGAAACCTTGTGCTCTTGAAAATTTGAGTAGAATAGCTCCCCTTGATGTGAGCTAACTCCAAGAAGCTTTTGTTGATGCAAATCTTCAACCACCAACTCCAAGAGGTCTTTGTGCTTGTATTTGATCCCTCCAAGATGCCAAAATGCTCTGATACCACTGATGGGGAAGTATCTCAACCCCTATGCAAGGACGAAGCGCAAAGGACCTCCACAGGTATCCTTCTTTGACCTCTGCACACCAAAAATGCTATTTCTCAGAGCATGTGCAGATAACTCCAGTGAGCTTTTGTAGACATATATTAGACACCAAGAGCTTTCCAACAGAACAAATTTCACTCCAAATGAATGCTTACGCAAAGAGAAACAATGTCTACAACATGAGCTAGTTGAATGCTCACAACTACTAGTCAAACAGAGACCTCACTTCATGCCGGCAACCTTTTCTCAAAGAGTATACAGAGAATGAATCCCAAAGCTCACTTCACTCCAGCAAGATTTTCTCAAAGACTATATAGAAAATGAATTGCAAATATAGGTCAACTTTAAATCACTCTAATAGCTACCCAATGACACCAAAATAATAGCAAATGGATAAATAGAGAAGGAGAATCAGCCCTTACAACAGAAAGGAAAATATTTCCAACAAAGCCTACACACAGAGAGAGATATCAATTAGCCAACTTCACTAAAATGAATGTTGCTCCGAGACTATTGAATGTATGTGTATGCATGTATCTCTATGTGCACATGCATGTATGTGTATGTGTGTATGCATGTATGTGTTTTTGTGTATGTGTGTATGCATGTATGTGTATGTGTGTGCATGTGTGTATGTGTGTGCATGTGTGTATGTGTGTATGCATATGTGTATGTGTCTATGTGTGTGTATGTGTATGTGTATGTATATGTGTGCATATGTTTATATGTTCATATGTGTATGTGTATGTGTATCTATGTGTGAATGCATGTCTATGTGTGTATGTATGTATGTATGTATGTATATGTGTGTGTATGTGTGTATATGTTTATGTATGTGTATGTGTATGTATGCATATGTATGTGTATGCGTATGCGTATGCGTATGCATATGCGTATGCGTATGTGTATGTGTATGTGTATGTGTATGTGTATGTGTATGTGTATGTGTATGTGTATGTGTATGTGTATGTGTATGTGTATGTGTATGTGTATGTGTATGTGTATGTGTATGTGTATGTGTATGTGTATGTGTATGTGTATGTATGTGTATGTGTGTATATGTGTGTATGAATCTATGTGTATGTGTGTGTATGTATCTTTGTCTTGGTGTATGTGTATGCATGCATGTGTATGTGTGTATGTGTATGTGTCTATGCATTTTCATATGTGTATGCATCTATGTGTACGTGTATGCATCTATGTGTATGTATATGCATGTGTATGTGTTGTTGATATATTTAGGTTGTGGTGTGTACTCAACTTTTTCAGACACAATCACTTTTCTACATCTCGGTATTTTAGTCAGTGGCCATGGCTGAAAGTAGTGATGTATTCCATATGTTGGTTGTTGAAAATAAGTTGGATGGTACCAATTACCTATCCTGGGATTATATGATGTGTCATGTATTGGTTGCAAAAGGACAGTGGAATATTGTGTAGGGTGTTGAAAATCGTCCTATTTCACCTGTAAACAGAGTTACTGAAGGTGATGCAGATGGTGTTGAAGATGGTATATTCTTCTTATTCCTATTTGTGTTGTGGTTTGTAGCACACCTACTATAGATCAAATTTCTTGGGATGGCAGAGATGCTCAAGAACATGCATTGATAGCCTTGTCTATCAAACATGCCATTATTCCTCACATTCACTCTTGCCTAATAGCTAAGGATGCTTGGAATAAATTATTTGCAAATACTACAAAGGAAATGATCATGTCATAAAGAGTTGTCCAAAACAGGCTACTAAACACGCAAGGAAGAAATAGGATAGAATGGTTGTCGTAGAGGCCTCTACACTCAAAACAAAGTCTGCTAATCTTGTGTAGAATGAAGAATGGGCATTTGTGACTATTTGCAGTTAGGAAGCACCTTCTCATGAATAGTGTATGTCTGTAGTAGACGCAAATGTTTCGTACTTTGATAGTAGGGCGACCAAACATATTACCATGCAGCATTGTTTCTTCACTTCACTCGACCCTGCCCCTACAAGGAATATTCTTATATGCGCCAATAGCTCCTCTTATCTTGTTATGGGCGTTGGTAAGATCATTATGAATACTTTTGATGGTAGTTCTTTTACATTGTGAGATTCTTTATTTATGCTAGGGATCAAGAAGAATATGTTATTAGTTTCAGCTTTAGACAAGATTGTCTTGGTTGTGAAATTTGTTGGTGAGAGATGTATAGTTCATGATATGTCAAATGACAATCTCATTATTGCTTCTGGAATTTTAAAGCTCATAGACTATGAAAAATCTTTGAATGATTTAGCATGTGTAGTACATGATTCTCAAGCTCTACTAGATGCAAAGCTTTGGCATGCTCACTTTGTTCATCTAAATTTTGCTAGTTTGCTACACTTGTAGAAATCTAAAATTGTGTCCTCTCTGCCCAAACTTGAGACACCTATTGAACATGTATGTGAAGGCTCTATTTTAGGCAAAACGTAGTGTTCCTCATTCCTAAAAGATGGTTCAGTTCGAGCTACTCAAAAATTGCACCTTGTTCATAGTGATGTCTATGGTCCTATGTAGACACCCTCTTTGGGAGACTATTTTTACTTCATGAATTTCATTGATGAAGTTTCGAAGCATGGATGGATATATCCATTGAATGCAAAGTCTGAAGTGTTTATGTGCTTTTAGTTTCGGTGAATTGACTTTGATCTAGTTTTGCTCTGTTCAAAATATTCCTTCATCCCACCTTTTCCTACATTCAAATGCAAAGGTCTCTCCTCTAGATATTTACAAATTTTTCCTTCATGCTCACTTACAAGTCTATGTCTGCATGCACTCTCATATGCTAGATAATCCCAAAATATATGTCCAAAATAATCGCACCAAAAACTGTTGGGTGTGTGTAGAAGTGCGAGAGACACACAAGAAGCACACACAAGGAGCACAAACGCAGCAAGACACAGAGAGAAGACGATGGCTGGAATAGCTCTCTCTATTGATCGATGAACTAAACTGAAGTAAGAGCTGAATAATATCCCTAAGTACAAAGTACCACCACATATGAGAGTATCAAGTATGTGGTAACATGGGGAAAAAACCTCTAGCCAACACTAGAGTAAAAAGTGCCCATGTATAGGGAAAAGGTTCACATCAAAGCTACTCGAGGAACACATAAGTGTAACAAACCCCCCTGGAGCGAATGATGTGAACACATACAGGGAGTGACAGATCAGCCCCCACAAGGTAACAAGCCTAAAGCTTTGCGAAAAGCTTCAAACTTTTCCCATGGAAGAGCTTATCGCGTCCTCGAATGCATCAGTGCTAGGTTCACATTCTTCTAAAATTGAATCACACATGATTGGCTCTATCATGAAAACTGAGATGTCATAGCCATCCTCGTCACAGTGGGGTGTTCATTCTTCTTCATTGATGGCTACATCCATGGTTGCTAGGATTTCTGCCCAACCATGGGGTTCAAATTCTTCATCTGGAAATACTACAGGTGCATATGTTGGGTCTTGAAGGGTTTCTGGATGTTGTTCTGAACCTAAAGTCCTGGCTTCTAACCGTTCTTCCTCTTGTTTTGCTACTTTACACATCCATAAATGAGTGTCCTCGTGCAACCATGAGGGGTCTTATTCTAATGAGTGCACCAATTTTGTTTCTACCTGTGTCTTATGGATAGAGTTTCATTGTATTGGGGGTACATCTCGATGAGAATAGTCTTTAAGATTGACTTTAGTAGTCACTCCTAAATGATGCAAGTACAAATAATTAGCTCCCCAATCTTGTACGATTTGCAATTGACACATGAATGGTCGTCCTAAAATCATCTCGTACGAAAGTATGCTCAAATTCCACACCACAAGTGGTGAGAGATATGCCTTCTAGTAAGCCTAATGGTTTTTCTATGTGTCCATCAGCCATTTGTAGCTTCATCCTGGTGGGTCTTAGTGCTGGCTTACCCCAACGTTTCCATAAAGCGGTGGTAGCGATGGCTACTCCGGCTCCTGAATCTAAGATGGCTTTGGTGGTGTAGCCCTAATGGGTTATTGGAAGATAAGTGTTACCTTCCTCTCCTTTGCTTACATCTCCGATTCTTTCTATGGGTATCTTTGGTACCTTCTTGAGTGATCCTGTCTGTGAGGGAGTAGTAGCAACCTCAGGGAATTGATTTGCTACATGCTTCCACAGTTCTGGTTTAACCTTCAGCAATTCCTCTAGAGTGAGGTGACATTGTACCTTAGTGTTCTTTACCACTTCCGTGTTTCTAGGGATTACTGATTCTTCATTCCTCACTATTATCGTGGGTGCTCTCATACTAATAGACTTAACTTCCCAAGGTCTTGTGAACTGAGGTAATTCTTGTAAAGAATTGGATTCAAAACCAGTGTGTTCACTCAGTTGCTCTTCCTCCACATCATCATAAATAGAGGGGATGTCTTGGGGAAATTGTTCTTGTAAGTCATCTATTTCTTGAATAGGAGGATGGGTGCCTTGTTCTTTTCTCCATTTCTGTTCTTGAATTTCTCTTAGAAATTCAGGTGACATGTATGGAAGACAGGTTGTCTTGACTTTCTATATTTGGTACTTGAGACAGGGATGGTTCATTTCTTTCCTGTGTCTCTGAGGCAATAGGATTCCTATGCTGATTCTTTTTCTCCTTGCTATCAATCAAATATTCTAGTCTCTCCATTAGTCCTTGAAAGTTTAATTCAAGTTTTGCCATGTTATTCCAATTTAGATATCTAGAGGCTTCAAACATAGCTTGTGCTAATTCTACCATCTTCATGCAAAGTTTAGTCCTCTCAATTTCTAAGTCTGCTCGAAGATAGTTCTTGCTCATTTCAGCTATTTGAGGTCCTTCTTTTAATCTTGCTTGATATTCACGAAACATCATGTCTAAGTTTTCTAGTATGGGTTCTGCTAGAACTGATCCTAATCTTTGAGCTGGGTTCTCCTAATGTAAATCCTGTGCAGTTAATTCTAGGATTTTGGCTCTCGATTCCTTGAGACTTCCTTCCAACTCAGTTATCTTTTTACTCCATTTTCTCTTGATTCTTTCTCTAGACTCTTTCCATGATTTTGTCTTTTTATTGCTAGACTCTCTAACTTCACTAGTTCTGGCTACTTTCTCAGCATTAAGCTATTGATTTTGTAAGAGCGCTTGAGCTCTTGTTATAGCTTGGATAGGTACGTATGTAGGGTTGGATCCATCCGTGTTGTGTACAATACCTATCGCATTGATGGGTGTCACATTTGAAGCATTAGCAGGGTTCTTAGGACAATCTTTGATGACATGCTCTTTACCACAATCGGTGCAAAAGACTTGTATATTATAGCATTGTGATTGTCCTGCTATTGGAGGATGTGGGCAATCCTTTACGAAATGATCTCCTTGGCACTTAAAGCATGTTCCTCTAGGGCCCTGTGGTCTCTGTTGTCTCAGTTGTCACGAGGAAGGAGATAAGGAAGAGAGCTCACACACACACTCTCACTCTCAAGGAGAAGCACACACACAGATTGAGGCAAGGAAGAATGATCTTCTTCTTCTTCTTCTATTACATAAAAAGGAATGTACAAGAATGACCTAAAAACAAGAATACAACCAGTGCAATATATAAAGACCAGTACATAAGGAAAAACCTAATGTCCGCGAATGAGTGAGCTGGCAAGAAACAAATGCGCCATCACTCTCGGTAGATAAATCTAATAAAGCTCAATGAAGTATCCTTGACATATACTGGCGTGACCATTATACATGTCAGAGAAACGAAAAACTGGTACGTGTCATCCTGGATCATCACATGTTGAGCTTGATATCTCAACACTCCCCCTCAAGCTCAACACCATATCCTGTAATCCAAGCATCTTCCGAAACTTCTTCAACTTCTCAGCTCCAAGTGCTTTGGTGAAAATATGAGCAACCTGCTCATCTGTTCTTACATAAACAAGATCAATATCACCTGCTAATACCTTCTCTCTGATGAAGTGATAATGTACCTTGATATGCTTTATTCTAGCATGGAAAACAGGGTTCCGTGCTAACTATATGCTGTTAAGATTATCACAATAGATAGTGATAGGCTTTTGCACTTCCACACCTAAATCTGCAAGTAATATGATGCCTCACATGCTGCCATTGCAGCACCTCTATACTCAGCCTCTGTACTCGACAAAGCAACAGTGGGTTGCGTCTTACTGCTCCATGTAATAGCTGCACCTCCAAGTGAGAAAAGAAAGCCACTAGTAGATCTTCTATCTGGAGTACTACTAGCCCAATCTGCATCGGTGTATCCATGAACCTGCAAATCTACACCAGCTTCATAAAACAATGCATAATCCAAAGTAGCACTCACATAACGTAGAGTGCGCCTCAGAGCATCCAAATGTGTCTTCCTGGGAACCTGCATAAACTGACTTTCAAGTCCAACAGTATAACTTAGATCAGGCCTTGTAATTGTGAGATATATAAGACTTCCCACAATTTTCCTGTACATAGTAGCATTTTCCAATGCTTCACCTGATGTAGTATCCAATTTCAAATTCTGATCTAATGGCATAGAAATTGGCTTACAATCAGCCGTACCATACTTTTGTAGCATATTCAAGGCATATTGCCTTTGCGACATCCATATACCTGTTTTTGTATGTATAAACTCAATGCCCAAGAAATAACGCAGCACACCAAGATCTTTCATGTCAAATTCCTGCATAAGAAGTTTCTTTACCTCTTTGGTGCTTTCTTCATTATCACCACCTACAATCAGATCATCAACATAAATGGCCACAATAGTGATGCCATCATCAGCCTTCCTTGCATATAGTGAGTGATCTGCATCACACATAGAAAACCCAATGCTGGTTAAGTAATCAGCAATCCTTGCATGCCATGCACGCGAAGCCTACTTCAGCCCATACAAAGCTTTTTGCAACCTGCAAACATATTTTGGATGCTTTGAATCTTCATATCCTTGTCGTTGGTCCATATATACTTCTTCCTGTAACTCACCATGTAGGAAAGCATTCTTCACATCCATCTGATGCAAAGTCCATCCTTTTGCTGTAGCTAATGCAACAAGTGTCCTAACAGTAGACATTTTAGCTACAGGGCTGAATGTTTCATCATAATCAATGCCATATGTTTGTGCATAACCTTTAGCTACCAATCGTGCTTTATACCTGCTTATGCTACCATCAGCATTATGCTTTACCTTGTAAACCCATTTGCAGCCTATGGATTTCTTTCCTTGCGGCAATGGAACCAGCTTCCATGTATCATTTCCATAAAGTGCATCCATCTCCTCATCCATAGCTTTTTCCCAATCTGCATTACCAATTGCATCTTCAAAACAGGAAGGTTCAGCATCTTGTATTACCTTTGTCATGTAGGCACAATGGCGAGCCATGTAACTATCATATGTCAATCGTTGCACTGAATTACGCATCCTCCCAGATCTTCTTGGTCCTGGGTCACTTCTCCTTGTATCATCTGCATGTGCCCTTCTTACTCCTGGAGTCTTCAGAGAGGGCAATCCAAGTTCCTCATCAATACTCTTTTCTGAACCACTTGAATCTCCATCAACATCTTCAAAACCTGCACGTGTTTTACTACCAGCAAAAAGCTTTTCTTTACCTTTCTTGGATGTATTTGATGAATTTGCTGGACTGAAATTTCCACGCAACCTTCCACTCCATGGATTTGAGTTGGAACTATTGCTTGGTGATGCATTCGGTCCACTCAAAACTTGAGATTCTGCACTAGATTTTTCAGCATTTTCTTTTTCATTTGGTTCAAGATTCAATCCTTCTTTGACATCTGCATAGAAGCTTGACATTTCATCAAATACCACATCTCTGCTCACCTTCACCTATCGTGTGAGTGGGTTATAACATTTGTACCCCTTTTGCTCAAGGGAATATCCAATGAAGACACATTTTTCTGCTTTCAGATCAAGCTTCGTCCTCAACTCATCTGGAACATGTACATATGCAATACAGCCAAAAACTTTCAGATGTGATAAGTTTGGCTTTTTACCTGTAAACTTCTCTTTAGGTGTAACTTGATGTACAGCAGTAGTCGAAGTTCTGTTCATGATGTATACAGCAGTATGCACAGCTTCTGCCCAATAACAATGAGGCATATTCTTCTCAGCCATTAAGGCTCTTGCTATTTCTGCAATATGTCTATTTTTGCGTTCAGCAACACCATTCTGTTGTGGTGTGTACCTACATGAAAACTGACGCCGAATTCCATGATTTTTTAGAAAACTGCTGAACTCATTTGACATGTATTCACCTCCTCCATCAGATCTTAATGTCTGAATGTACTTCCCTGTTTGCTTTTCCACCATAACTTTAAAATTCTGGAAATGAGAAAACACCTCGCTCTTCTCTTTCATGAAATATACCCATACTTTGCGTGTATGGTCATCAATGAAAGTAACATAAAACCTGCAGCCACCCATAGATGTGGTCTTTGCTGGACCCCAAACATCTGTATGTACTACTTCTAGTACATTCTCACTAACATGCTTGTCATGTGGAAATGATGCTCTTGACTGTTTACCGAATTGACATGCTGCACATACCTTTTGCATTTCTGCAACTTTGAAATTTGGTAGTCCATGGACAATCTCCTTTGACTGCATCAGTTTCAGCCTTTGCAAGTTTGCATGTCCAATCCGTTTGTGCCATATCTCTATATCTGCAATAACTCCTCCACCTTTTGCAAACATGGCTGCATTCATTTCAGGAATCTTCACATTTAAGGTGAACATCCTACCCACTTTGTTTCCTTTGGCAACCAATCGTCCATCCTGCTTGTACTCTTCTACATATAATCCATCAGCATTGATTCTGACTTGTAATCCCTGGTCAACCATTTGTCCAACAGAAACCAGATTCTTTGTTATATTTCGAACATGCAGCACATCAGCGAGATGTTTTACCTTTCCGTCCTCCATAGACAATGCTATGTTTCCTGTGTGCTCAATAGGATGCGATGTATCATCACCTGTTTTAACATATCCAGGAACTGGCATTTTCTGCAAACTACTAAACCATTCTGCATGACTGGTCATGTGATTTGAAGCACCTGAATCAACATACCAGATATTATCGTTCGATTTTGAAACACCAGCAGACATCGTATTCATCATGTGATGTTGAACCATAAACAGCTTCTCAGAATCATCTGCACTTATGGATGCATAGTTGTTTTGCTGCCTTCTATTATTTTGATTCTTTAACCTGCAATCACATTCAAAGTGTCCAGGTTTACCACAATTCCAACATCCTTTACTATCATTACCTGAATCATTTCTTTGGAAATTTCTGCGACCTCTTTGGCTCCCCCTGCCTCGAAATTGTCCTCTTCCTCTTGCATGATTTTGTTGTTGACCCTGGTCTTGGTTATTGTTTCCTCTTCCACTTCCAAAACCTCTACCTCTGCCTCTTCCTCTGCCAGAGTAGAATACCTGCTCAGAACTGGGCTTTCCTTGGGATTTTGAATCCTCACCCAGATTCTTTTCTTCAATGATCAGCATAGATACCAGATCAGCAAAATTCGGAATATTTTCCCTAGTCTGTATAGAAGTTCTGAACTGCTTATATGCAGCTCCTAAACCACGAAGGCACACTTCCACCTTATCATCATCATCTACATTCACGCCAATAGATGCAAGTGACTCACATATGCTTTTGATTTTTAGAGTGTAGTCACTTACCAACATGCTCTTATTCTCCAATGTATGCAGCTTGTTCTTGAGTTGCAATTTCCGTGCCTTTGTATTGGTCTCGTACAAAGTGACCAAACTGTTCCAAGCCTCTTTTGGAGTCTTGGCATCCTGTATGTGTCCAATCATGCTATCCTGTATGCTAACAGATAGCCAATACATTACCTTTCGTGCTCCTTGATTCCATTCCTCATATGCTCTTAACTGTTCTGCAGTCCGATTTCTTTCTGGTAACTGCGGAGCATTTTCATTCTCTCCTTCGATGTACTTCCAGTAGCCTTTTCCCATCAGGAAATTCGTCATTCTAAATCTCCAAGCATGGAAGTTGTTCTTGTCCAGCTTATCGCTCATAAACTGACTCATTCCATCCGCGTTTGCCATTTCTGCAACAATTCACAACACCACAACACACTACAAGCAACACTTCTTCTTGAATACTATCGCACTATGACGTGACAGTTCGATCTCAGAAAAACACAGTTTTCGTGTATCAACAGTACATGGAATCGCTTGAAATTCTGGATCTGGAATATATGAGTGTCGCCGAACACAACGCAAGTTATAGTTTTTGAAACTGACTTGGTTTTTCTGTGGGCCCCACCTTGCGGGCTCGAAACGGAGGTCGAGATGGCTCCGAAACTTCGATATGACAAAAATGAGTGACCCTAAAGGGATAATTCTCGAAAATATTTTGAGGTCTTCTACCTTCACGGCGATTTTCGTAGAAAACGGAGGCCGTTTGTGAAATCGCATTTTCTCCACGCCTTGCCGCATAGTCTTCACCGTTGCCTTCTCCACGAGCTCTCTATAGCCACGCTGGCTCTGATACCATGTCACGAGGAAGGAGATAAGGAAGAGAGCTCACACACACACTCTCACTCTCAAGGAGAAGCACACACACAGATTGAGGCAAGGAAGAATGATCTTCTTCTTCTTCTTCTATTACATAAAAAGGAATGTACAAGAATGACCTAAAAACAAGAATACAACCAGTGCAATATATAAAGACCAGTACATAAGGAAAAACCTAATGTCCGCGAATGAGTGAGCTGGCAAGAAACAAATGCGCCATCACTCTCGGTAGATACATCTAATAAAGCTCAATGAAGTATCCCTGACATATACCGACGTGACCACTATACATGTCAGAGAAACGAAAAACTGGTACGTGTCATCCTGGATCATCACATGTTGAGCTTGATATCTCAACATCAATTGGGGCCGTGGATTCGGGTTTGTGTACATCATGTGAGCGTAGTCGGGCTCCCAAATAGGTTCCAATGGTGGACTATCATATTGATATGTCTCCACGTGTTCTGGTGACTCTAAATAATATGCGGGTGGACTATCTACGTGAGTAGAGTCAAAACTGTTAGAGTTCGGATCACTGCCAATAATTAGGGGTGAAACGAGGACTAAAGCCCTATTGAGGTTTTCTTTTGCAGCAGCATATTTCATTGAGATGACATTAGCTGGTGGGGGTGGCTGCTGAGCTAAAACAGGTTGAGGTCTTTGTTGAGCCTGATAAGGGTAGTTTTGAGGAGGCCTATAGTAATGAGGCTGAGTGTTGTATTGGCCTTGATACCTACCTGGCTATGGGTATGCTTGCGGGTAGTTATGTCTTACTGTTTGTTTGTTGTATGGGGAGTCTTGAGCCATGTGATTTGTGTATCGTCTCTTGATTGTATAGTATTGGCCACTAGGATTGGCTTGTGGTTGTGTTGCATTGGGACACACATTTGCCATATGATCACCACCACAAGTGTAACAACGCTTGTTTGTTGTTAACCTAGGCATCTCTTTACTAGAAACTCGTAGTTTTTGGGCCACTTTTTCTGCGAGGTCCTCTATTGAGCTAGAGAGTTTTGTGGATGCTAGAGATGACCAATCTAAATCCTTATAGACCTTTGAGAGTTCCAACTCGTCTCTTAAGTTGTCTTCAATGTCTATGCAAATTCTGTGAAGGGATGGATAAGTATGTGTTTGAAGATGAAGAGGTGTTGCAAAATCCTTGATCTACACCAGCCAAATGAACTCTAGGAGTAGATGGTGGGCCCTTTTAGCTTGCCAATGGATGTATTAGACACCCTATGTACCTTGGAAGATCACTCTCAAAAAGATAGATCAAAAGAGATAAGTTGGAGTTAGCTCAGAAGTGAAAACTTGCTATTCTTGGTCAATACACCTGTCTAGTGTTTTACATAATTCTCTGAGCACAGCAGCAATTAGCTTAATTCCTCTTGGGGAAGTCTAGTTAGCTTAAAGAGCTAACTTTCAAGAGTAATCGCATCAAAAATAACAAAGCACACACTGAGAATGAGTTTTAACAAGTGATGACATCATCCCGATTTTCACGGGCTGCTACAGAAATAGACCAGTGAGCAGAAAAATCACCATAACGCAAAATGTAGAAATTCAATGATTATGAAAATTTGTATGGTTATACTAAACAGTAAGCTGAATCTAACAAGCTTTAAATCACTGAATTTGGATAAGTAACCACTGAGAAACACCTCTGACAAGATGAGTGAAAAAGTCGGGTACCTGACAGAGAGGTGAAGATGAACAGACCCTGTTGACTTCAAATGAACATAACTGAAGATTGCAACATCCAAATGACATGAAAATTTATGAGCATATAGTAGACTTATAGAGCTAACTTGAACAAGTTAAATCACTGAAAATGATGCATCAAGCTCAGAGAAAACATCTTTGCAAGCTGATTGAGAAAACTGAGAGTAATGGTAGTGAGTAGTACACTTCACAAGAACATGGAAAGATGAACTCAAATAATCATGAAAATGAAAGTATATTGCTTGTACAATACAATGACTTACTGATACATATGTGTGCATTGTAATCACACCTTGATATGGCATAAAGCTCAGCTCTTGGAGGTCTTCACATAGGTCTCTCTAACCACGACTAAAACTGCCATCTATTTATAGTTGAGTTTGGGAGGCTAACTTCCCTTAATCACTCTCCAATCAATCAATGATTGATTTGATTCTCTACCTACCACAAATCACAAATTCGTGGCTCCTCTTTCCATTCTTGATCAAGTGGACTCAACCACTTAAGATTCTCTTACTTTTACATTAAGTAAACTCTTCAAAAGTTACAAGAGGTAGTTCACAAGTGAACTTTACATAGTCTTCTTTTTAAAGCTTCTTCTAAGACTTTGTGAGACTCAAGCCAATACTTAGGCTTGTCATAGACTTGCTCCAACAGCTCCCCCTCAAGCCAAGTATGCTTGAGGTCTTCAATCTTCCAAGATTACCTGCAAACCAATCATAGCCTTGAATTTGCAAAGCTTTGTACCATCCAATGCTTTGGTTAGAATATCTGCACATTGTTGATGAGTGGACACATATGATATTTGAATCTCTTTGCTTAGAACCTTCTCTCGTACATAGTGATAATGAACTTCAATATGTTTAGTCCTTGCATGAAAAATAGTATTAGCAGCCAAGTGAATAGAACTCATATTGTCACCAAAAATAGTTGGAGTTCCAAACTCCAATCCAAGATCTTTGAATAATGTCTTCATCCACATAGCTTCTTGTGTAGCTATGGCAAGACCTCTATATTCAGCTTCAGTAGAAGAGAGAGCAACTGTGGGTTGCTTCTTGGATGACCATGAAATAAGCTTTGAACCTGCAAAGGTAAGATAACCTGAAGTGCTCCTTCTATCTTCCTTGGAGCCAGCCCAATCTGCATCAGAAAATAGCTTCAAACCTAAATCAGATGCATAAGCATAATAAAGTCCTTCATTTATGGTTCCTTTGAGATACTTGAGAATCCTTTTGGCAGCATCCATATGTGGTTTCCTTGGTGTGTGCATAAATTGGCTTAGCACACTCACACTGTAACATATATCTACTCTTGTCAATGTGGCATAGTTGAGACTACCCACTAGACTTTGATATGATGTGATGTCCTCTATGAGTTCACCTTCATGTGAGCTCAATTTGTGATTGACCTCCATTGGAGTACCTGCAATCTTACAATCTTGCATCTTGAATTTTGCCAACATGTCCTTAATGTACTTTCTTTGAGTGAGAAACAAACCATGATCTTTGTAGACAACTTCCAAACCTAGGAAGTAGGTAAGTGAACCCAAATCACTTATCTTGAACTCTTCTCTCATCTGATCTTTGATCTTCTTCATACCATCTGCATCATTTCCTGTTAATATAATATCATCTACATATACACATAGGTAGATGACCTCGAAATTACTCTTTTTAATAAAGAGTGAAGGATCTGCCTTGCTTGGTTGAAAGCCTTTGTCCTGCAAGAATGAAACAAGCCTGAAATTCCAAGCTCTTGGAGCTTGCTTGAGACCATACAATGCTTTGTTAAGTTTACACACATAATCAGGATAAACTTGATTCTCAAAATCAGGTGGTTGTGCCATATATACCTCTTCTGTTATCCAACCATTCAAGAATGCATTCTTTACATCTAGTTGAAGTATCTTCCAATTCTTGGAAGAGGCAATACTAAGCAAAACCCTAATAGTAGGCATCTTTGCCACAGGAGAGAAAGTCTCCTCATAATCAATTCCCTGAGTTTGTGCAAAGCCTTTTGCCACAAGCCTTGCCTTATACCTGTTAATTGAACCATCAGAATTCTTCTTGAGTTTATAGACCCATCTTGAGCCTATTACCTTCATGGATGAAGTCTTGGGCACCAAATCCCAAGTGTTGTTTTCCTCAAGTGCTTCAATCTCTTCCTTCATTGCATGCTTCAATTCTGTTTTTGCTTTGGCCTCTTCAAATGATGATGGCTCCTCTTGGTTTATGTCCTGTGCTATGTAGATAGAATGTTTAGTTACTAATGAGGTGTCAAACCCATATCTTTCTGGTTTTTTCTTTTCCCTCATAGATCTTCTTAGGCCATGATGTGATGATTCTGCTTCATGTCCAAGTTCCTGCAATTTTGCTTTACCTTTAGACTTCCATGCTTTGATCTTTTCCATGTGAGATTCTTCATCATCCTCTGAGGTGTCTTGTTCTTCAATCTTTGATTGTTCTCTACCAAGCTTTGGAAAATCTTCTTCAAGATCATATGGTAAATTGATCTTCCTGCATGAATCTTCATACCATGAATTGTTCTCATCAAAAACTACATCTCTGCTTACCAAGAATCCTTTGTTGGTAGGGTTGTATAACCTGTAGCCCTTTTGATTGTTGTCATATCCAATAAATACACACCTTTCTGCCTTTGGATCCATCTTGCCTCTAACTTGTGAAGGAACATGAGCAAAAGCAATACATCCAAAAATTTTACAATGATCTAAGCTTGGTCTTCTTCCATTCCAAGCCTCATATGGAGTCATCCCATCAAGGGATTTTGAAGGCAACCTGTTAATCAAGTAAGTGGCTGTAGATACAGCCTCAGCCCATAAGTAATTAGGTAAATGCTTTTCATTTAACATAGACCTTGCAGCTTCAACAATTGTCCTATTCCTCCTTTCTGCCACTCCATTTTGCTCAGGAGTGTACCTTGTAGTTACCTCTCTTTTGATTCCTCTTTCTTGAAGAAAAGAATCAAACTCATGGGAGAAATATTCTCCCCCTCCATCTGACCTTAGCCTTTTTAGTGATTTACCTGTTTGATTCTCCACAAGAGCCAAATATCTTTTGAAACATGAAAAAACTTCATCTTTGTGTTTCATAAAGAATAGGATAGTCCATCTGCTGCAATCATCAATAAAGGAAACATAATACCTTGATCCAGATATTGAAGCTTCCTTGCTAAGTCCCCATACATCTGTATGAACCAACTCCAAGAGATCTCCATGCATATAACCTTTCTTCATGAATGGTAACCTGTGAGACTTTCCAAATTGACATGCACTGCACTTATAAATCATATGTTGTTTTGACAAATTAGGAAGTCCAAGTACACTTTGGTCCCTACAGATTTGCTTTAATGACCTTTCACCAATATGTGCTAACCTTTTGTGCCATACTTCCAATTCTGTGAGTGTCTGACTACCATAATTAAAGAGAGCAATGTTTCTAGTGTCCTGTAATTCAAATGCAACCCTTTCTCTACTATCTGCCCAACACTTATCAAATTCTTTGTAATGGTAGGGACATAGAGTACCTTACTGAGTAGGTTGATGTTTCCATCAGGTGCTTTGACATTGCCTATTTTCTCCACAGGATGTTTTGTATCATCTCCTGTTTGTACCTCATGCTTATTCCTTGGATCTTCTAAATCTGATAGGAGTGCCACATTTCCTGCCACATGATTTGAACAACCTGAATCTATGTAGAAAACATGCTCATCAGATTTACCTTGTGGCATAGCCATGTTCATGATCAATAATGAATCCTCTTTGTTTGAGTCTTCTGTGTAGTTATTGTAGTCTCTCCTTCCTTTGTAGCCTCCTTGATAGTTTGAATGATTGTAGTTGTTGTAGTTGCCATGGTAGTTGTTGAACCTTCCTCTTGAGTAGCCATAACTTCCTCTATTGTATCCTCTGCCTCTTTGATTCCTGGAATTCCTAAAGCAATTTTCAGTTGTATGATTAGTTAATCCACAAATAGAACATGAGTTGGAGTCTTGGGATCTCCCCCTGCCTTGTCTACCTCCTCTTCCTCTACCTCTGCCATGTCTTCCTCTACCTGCATAGTTAGCTTGATATGTACCTGCTTCATCATCCACTTTCTTTGCCTTTCCTTTGTTATCTTTAGACTTGCTTTTATCCGTGTATAAAGCTGAAGATTGATTACCTTTAGAGCTTTCTCCATTTTTTATAAGCTTTGCCTCTTGAGTAAGTAGTTGTCCAATGAGTGTGTTGAAATCAGGTACATGCATGTCCATGTACAAATCCATAGCTGTGGTGAATGCTTCCCACTTATCATCTGCCTTCAAGCCATTGATGACCTGCCTTACAATTTGCTCTTCATCTATTACCTCTCCAATGCTTCCCAACTGATCCGCTATGTCCTTGAGCTTTGTGACAAAATCAGTCACATTTTGTTTGGGAGCCTTCTTGAGAGTTGTGAAATCTAGCCATAGTTGATGCTTCCTAGCTTTGGTACTTGAAGAAAAGAAAGCTTCAAGTGCATCCCACACTTCCTGAGATGTCTTACAACTTCTAATGTGAGGCAACAAAAAATCTGAGATAGAGTTGAGGAGATAAGACCTTGCAAGTGCATCCTTGGAGCACCATGTGCTCAATCTTTCTTGCTCTTCTTGTGTTGGTTGACTTTTGTTCCTGAAACTTGGCATAACTTCATCTCCAACCACATAACCATATAAACTTCTACCTTGGAGATAAGCTTCCATCCTTAATGACCAAGCTGAGTAGTTACCTCTATCCAATTTGTCAATTGATGAAGGAAATCCATCTGCCATGTTGTCCAACCTTGCTCTGATACCACTGTGAAGAGATGGATAAGTATGTGTTTGAAGATGAAGAGGTGTTGCAAAATCCTTGATCTACACCAGCCAAATGAACTCTAGGAGTAGATGGTGGGCCCTTTTAGCTTGCCAATGGATGTATTAGACACCCTATGTACCTTGGAAGATCACTCTCAAAAAGATAGATCAAAAGAGATAAGTTGGAGTTAGCTCAGAAGTGAAAACTTGCTATTCTTGGTCAATACACCTGTCCAGTGTTTTACATAATTCTCTGAGCACAGCAGCAATTAGCTTAATTCCTCTTGGGGAAGTCTAGTTAGCTTAAAGAGCTAACTTTCAAGAGTAATCTCATCAAAAATAACAAAGCACACACTGAGAATGAGTTTTAACAAGTGATGACATCATCCCGATTTTCACGGGCTGCTACAGAAATAGACCAGTGAGCAGAAAAATCACCATAACGCAAAATGTAGAAATCCAATGATTATGAAAATTTGTATGGTTATACTAAACAGTAAGCTGAATCTAACAAGCTTTAAATCACTGAATTTGGAAGTAACCACTGAGAAACACCTCTGACAAGATGAGTGAAAAAGTCAGGTACCTGACAGAGAGGTGAAGATGAACAGACCCTGCTGACTTCAAATGAACATAACTGAAGATTGCAACATCCAAATGACATGAAAATTTATGAGCATATAGTAGACTTATAGAGCTAACTTGACCAAGTTAAATCACTGAAAATGATGCATCAAGCTCAGAGAAAACATCTTTGCAAGCTGACTGAGAAAACTGAGAGTAATGGTAGTGAGTAGTACACTTCACAAGAACATGGAAAGATGAACTCAAATAATCATGAAAATGAAAGTATATTGCTTGTACAATACAATGACTTACTGATACATATGTGTGCCTTGTAATCACACCTTGATATGGCATAAAGCTCAGCTCTTGGAGGTCTTCACATAGGTCTCTCTAACCACGACTAAAACTGCCATCTATTTATAGTTGAGTTTGGGAGGCTAACTTCCCTTAATCACTCTCCAATCAATCAATGATTGATTTGATTCTCTACCTACCACAAATCACAAATTCGTGGCTCCTCTTTCCATTCTTGATCAAGTGGACTCAACCACTTAAGATTCTCTTACTTTTACATTAAGTAAACTCTTCAAAAGTTACAAGAGGTAGTTCACAAGTGAACTTTACATAGTCTTCTTTTTAAAGCTTCTTCTAAGACTTTGTGAGACTCAAGCCAATACTTAGGCTTGTCATAGACTTGCTCCAACAAATTCTTCCACATTGCTCTAGCGTTCTGGGTTCCTTCAAGTATACATAGGAGCGTAGTTTAGATCTCAACAGGCCATCTAGAAACAATAATACTTGCTTGGCCTATGAGGGTAACTCTTGCATTGGACACCGTTCCACATATTGTCTAAACCTACGTTCTGCAAGTCTAACTATTTCTTGAGGGGTCTGTTTGAAGCTATGAATCAATGAAGACGTGTCATGGCTAATCCCACTTTTAGACAATTCAGTGATGAATGACTTGAAAAAGTGATGGATGTCTCTAAATTGCCTTTGTTGCAATGGTTGGAACCAAGTTAAAGTTGTGTTCTTTAACATTAGTCCAAAAGCATTATATTGCGTGAACATATCTTCTACTTGCTTTGCTCTTAACACTTGCTTAAATTTCGCAACATGGTCGTAGGGATCTCCTGTCCCATCAAAGTAATTTTTCATGGATTTTACTAACTGAGTGGTCCTCAATATTCTTGTGTGTTCACATGGTCTAGGTAGAGGAAAATCATCTCCACCGCCTAGCATTCTTTGTCTTTCCACTCTATCGGTGTCTATGGTGGTTCTATCTCTCCCTATGGGATGATTGAAGCTTACTTCTGGTCTCTCTTTGTTCTTCTCCCTTTGATTAACGTGGGCTGAGGATGTTCTTGCCCCTTGTTGACTCGTGTTTACGTTTGTTCGAGATGGAGGGAATACCAACTCACCTCTCCATGTATAGGTATTTCTTGCGTGGTCTGGTACTACAAATACTCTTTCTGAAGTTTCATCCAGGTATACAACCTTTCCAGGTGTATCCGGGTCCTTGAACTCATAGATTATGATGGAGCCTACCTCACTAGGTTGTTCCATTCTGTATCTCCAAAATGCTTCATCTGTCTCTTTATTCACAAACAGCTCTATGCTTCTATTATCCTAAGGGATCCAATTTGGAACTAGTACTCGTGTTAGTACAGATTTCCCTCTAGGTGTTCTAGGTTCTTCTCCTACTGGTTCTTTTCCTTGGGTTCTCGCTTCCTTCTCTAATTGAATTACGCCAAACGCATTCATATTGTTTGGCTGAGTACTTATGATGTACATCGTTCCTTCTTTGTCTATGTATGCGTCTCTTTCGAATTTCACCACTAGATGTTCCAATCCAATGGGTTAATCAGGGTTGTGCATTTGCACCACTTGTCTTTGCAAACCATCCTCATAGATGCGAGCACCTAAGCGGTTGGTTCGGAGAAATTCTAATTGAGTTCTATAGGGTCCTTCAAGTCTTTCTAAATATGCTATGTTTGACCCTCCTTCTGGTCTTTCTGTGCTAAAAGCCAATTTTGATTCACTGGTTTCTGAGCTCTCGTAGGGGTAATTGCTATTCAACTGTTGTGCCCACGAACATGCAGTAGTTCCTACGCTTGCTTCTGATGATCTAAGGGTTCGTCGATCTGACTTACCTATGTGTTTGCCCGATCTAAGGTTCATGAATTTACTTCCTTGCACACTCAATACATGCTCAGATCATCAATGGTTCTTTGTTTTTTATTACTTGTTTCTTTTTAAATGCCTTTAAGTTCTTGTCTTGTATCCAATGTATACGTCAGGAATCGACTTTCTGTGGTACTTTTGAGTTCTCGTTCCGTCAGACTTAAGTTCTTCCCTTTAGGTTTTCGTATCATGCACTCTTACTTTAGTCTTAGACTTGAAAAATTAAGTCTCTTGAACTTGATGCATTCCTATCGTTGTTAATCTAATCCACAATGCTAACGTTTACCTTAAGCTAATAATTGACTGAGGGGGTTGAGTAATCTTCCAACCTCTAGTCAGCTTTGTTGGTTGCCCTGTTGCCCAAGAAGCCGCGCTTCCCAAGCTTTGCATCCCTCACTGCCTTGTTGTGATTGCCCTTGATTGCCTTGCTAGACCTGTAAAATTCACTATTAGACCAATTTACAATGGATGATAAAGCACTTGAGTATATACACCTTTAAAGTCCCTTCCCTTTTGCCCAAAATTTCAATGCCCCCTGGTTTTCTAGTCTCAACAATGTTAACCTCAAATTAGCTTATCTAAAGATCAACGTCTTCTTTTTGAAAAAAAAACACTTGAGTTCACGTAGTAACTCGTAAAGAGCTTTCTAATGAGCTATAAAGCTCGAAAAACGGACTTTAAAATAAAAGATATGAGCATTCAGGTCCTGGGGGTAAAAATTGACAAACAAGTTTTCTCCAAATATGATCTAAGGGGTCTCCTATGAGTCTAATCACCCAAAAATTTCCAAAAAATATCCCCAAAATTGGTCAAAAAATCAAACCCTAAAAATTGTGTTTGGGGTGAGCAATCATGATGGTCTGAGATAATCGCGATGGTCTGGGACCATGGCGATGGTCCAGGTGAACCGTCGCAATGGCGTGGCACAATCGCGATGGTTCGAAGGTGCGAACTGTCGTGATTGTCTGAAATGAATGATCGCGATGGCATGAATGAACTGTTGCGATGGTCTATTCGTCGAGCAATCGTGATGGCATTGGTCAACGGTCAACGGGACAATCGCAATGGCGTGAGCCCGTCGCGATGGTCACAAAGCACTTTGGCGTGAGCCAATCTCGATGGTTCAAGTATCGAGGCATCGCGATGGTCTGAGGGTACGTCGCGATGGTCTAGCTTGCCACATGGCAACATCATTGCGATGGCATGAGCCAATTGCGATGGCGTGGGGTCGATGGATCGTCGCGATGGTCCAAGTGAACCGTTGCGATGGCTCAAGTGAGCCATCGCGATGGTGCGAGACCATCGCGATGGTCCGGCCGAGCCATCGCAATGGCATGAGCCAATCGCGATGGTGTGACACAATCACGATGGCGTGAGCCAATCGCGATGGTCCACCAAACTATGAATTTTTGCAAAGCGTTTGTGGATCCGTGTATGCGCGGGTGTCGCCTACCTCATGGAGAACTCGCTTACCAAAATTCTCGAAGTTGATAGACCATCACGATGGTCTAACACACTCGGCATAAATCTGACAGAAAGTACATTTTTACCTTTTGGAAGCTTTCTTGATGCTCTCGAGCTCTGTACCTGCAAGAAAACTCAAAAACACAAAAGTACACACAAGCACAAAAGCTCTCTCTCTCGCATGCACAAATGAGGGGAAATGAGGAGAATGGGTGGGTATGGTGAATTTTTTGATTTTTTCGAAGTGGAAGAAGGTGATGCAATGATGAAGATGGAGTGTAGGGGAGGTGAAAAACACCAAAAAATAAGTAAAAACAACAACAAAAACTGAGAATTTTACCTTCCAACGCCACTTCTTGCTATACTCTTACCATCACACATTCGTCCTAGACTCGATCCCTGGCAATGGAGCCAAATTTGGTGTTGCTCTAGCACAATGGTGAGAACCACGTGAAGAAGCTCCACCTCCTTAATGTCAATCCGCGGAAGAGATAGGAGTGATATGAAGATCGTGAACGTGAGATGTAGTGAGAGTGAAGGTGAGAAGCATAGAGATGCACACACACACAACAAAGAGACAAGCAAGAAACAATGGAAGGTAGGAAATCAACTCTATTGCTCAAGATCTCAATTACAAGCTCAAAATAGCTCTAAGCTCACACTAACCAACTTCAAAAATGAGCTCTCTAGCTCTTTTTATAGATTCTAGACTAGTTTTAACCGGTTTCACATCTAGTGACCGACATAGTTAAAAAATAGGTCCTAGATGCTATTTGAAAGGGTAAATGGTGTCTAAAAATAACCAAAATTGGTACGCTACCTAAGCTCCTCAAGCTTGAGGACTCCTCGGCTTGCACAAAATGGAGCTATACATTACAGAAAGGGTTTTTCTATATCACATATGTTACAAAAGTGATGAAAATCACTATTGGAGGTTTTGAAAAGTATTTATAAAATATAATTCTTTGAAAAATGATTCGACTGATTCCCTGATTCTTCGTTATGCTCTGTCTTCACATGCTTCCGCGTCTTCTATGCCTCTGGCTGCTGCCAACAACATCTTCTTGAGTGTGGTGAATTCCATCCATAGTTGATTTTCCTTCGCCTTGGTACTTGATGAGAAGAATGCTTCAAGAGCATTCCAAATCTCTTGTGACTTCTTGCAGCTCTTGATGTGTGGAAATAAAAAAAATCAAAGATTGAGCTAAGAATGTATGACCTTGCTAGATCATCCATTGAGCACCATGTGTTGAACCTCCGTTGTTCTTCTTGAGTTAGTTGGCGCTTGGTTCTAAGGACTGGCATCATCTCATCTCTAGATATATAACCATAGAGATTTCTCCCTTGAAGATAACCTTCCATTCTGAGCGATCAATCTGAGTAGTTACCTTAATAAAATTTGTCTATGGATGAAGGAAATCCATCTCCCATGTTGATTAGCTCCTCTGATACCACTGTGAAGAGATGATTTGGTTATGTCCATAGATGAGCTAGTGCTGAAAAACTCTTGCTCTACACCTCCCAATCTAAAATCATGAATGATTAATAGACTCTTTTAGCTTTAGAATGATGCACTTAGAACCACCAAGTCCTTTGGAGCATCATTCTCAGAAGTTTGTATCCAAAAAGACAACTTGCATATGCAAGAAATGTGAAGAACTTTCTATTTTGGGAATATAAGGTCTAAGTATTATGCTCAGAGCTTACAACCTTGTATGAATTGATGAGAGAGATTTTTTACACATCTAATTGAAGTGTATAGATAAGTAAATCAAGTTATTTTATGAATTTAGCTACAACATACAATGAGAAATGAATATAGCAAGTTAGGGGGTCATCCTGATGTTTTCAAGATCTAGAAGGTATGCAGACATAGTCACCTTCCTTAGTTCATATCTCGAGATATACTAAATAAAAATTGTTGAGATTCGATAAAAAGATTGAGCACACATAGAGAAATCAATTCTAAAGATCGCTATAATGATGAAATAGCTGGATTAGACAGTAGACAGACATATACTCAATGTAATGTATCAAAATATAAATGTTGTTTAACATATGATACAAGGGAAGTGTAATGGACTACATATGGGTAATTTAGCTCAAAGTATGCTCACTAATGTAGCTCAAATCCCCTCTAAGTTGCCCTCTTGTCCCACAACTAAAAGCATGTGTATTTATATGCATTTCTAGAGTTTGAATTTGAATTTTTGTGCACCTAAAAGTGGTCCCAGAATTCAAGGATAACTTCAATTGATTCTTCATACCACATGGGTTTAGCTTCCTAAATTCACTAGATTTCTTCTCGTTTTATACATTTACTTTTATCCAAGATAAATACAATGTGACTAGCTAGCATAGGTTCACATGTATGACTTCATGTGAGAGGATAAGTAATGTGTGTAGTCCTTATGCTTTAGCAATGTAATTCATCTTGCTAAATGTACCAACAATGATTAGAATCATCCATACACAAGATGAAAATCATTAGCTTGCTATATTTTCTCATACCTTATCGAAGTACTTCTTTAAAATCCTAGATTTAAAGAGAAACTCTCTATTCATTGGTAGAAAGCTTTGGAGCTTGCTTGAGGCCACATGGTTTCTTTTTGAATCTACATCAATTATTTTTTTGAATGAGGTACCTCAAAACCTAGTGATTGAAATAGATATACCTCCTCCTTGAGATATCCATGCACAAAGTCTCATTTTACATCCATATAGAATATCAGACATCTTTTATGTGCAACAACTACAAGTACCATGACAAATGTGGTCATTTGTGATATTACTATAAATTCTCTTGGAGATCAAATCCTTCAGTCACTTGTGCGAATCCTCTTGCAACACATCAAGCTTTGTATTTCTCTAAGGTATCATTTTCTTTGTATTTTTAGTTAGTTCCAATTAACGTTTTCTTCCATGGTAAATGAACCAATTCCAAAGTGTCATTCTTCAATATGATATCATACTCAGCCTTCATTGGCGCTCTCCAATCACTTTTTGTAGCATCTTTTCAAAATGTATAGATCCATATTAACTATTCTTCTCAAAATGAATTGGGCATATCTTGAGCCTTTAGTATGCAACATGGCATTTCAATTACTATTCTATTTCATCTCATGTGCAAGCTTCACATGGTTCTTGCAAATCCAAAACTGTAGGTAAATGTGCTTCCAATCCTTTTCTTTGTATCTCTTTGAGAATGACCAAATCTAAGATTTCCAAAATGCTAATTGTTGGGAAAGATGGATGGACACCTCAAGAAATGAGTTGGTACTGCCAAATCCTGCTTAGTACCTGCCCTATTTGTCTTTACAGCTCTGTTGTAGGCCCTCTTACCTTGCAAATGACACAAATAAAGTACCTATGTACTTTGTAGATGATTCTTCAAACAATTGAATCAAAAAAGATAACTTTGTGACTAGCATGTAACCAAAAAACTTGCTATTTTGGTCTTAATACATGTTGGATATTATGCTTAGTACTCATAGTACAATAGAATTTAGGAAAATTCCTTTTGGGTGAATCAAATTAGCTTAGAGCGCTAATGATTCCAAGTGAAATCACTTAAAATGATATACAACACATTGAGCAATCAATTTAGCAATTGAAGCCTTACCCTTGACTTTTTAGGAGATGTGTAGCGAATGAATAGTGACTACTTTGAGGTAATTTTCTCCCAATTGGCTAAATGAAATTGCTTCCAACTTTGATAGCTTGTACTAGACTCGTTTCAACAAGCTATAGAGCATTGAAAATGATGGAGTAATAACTGTGATATGAGCATTCTAAGTACACTATTTTGAGTGAACATAGCAAAGAAGGAGATGAACATGATCAATGACATAGTGTATTATATAACAATGTTGTACATGATCATTGGCATGAATATAATGCCCAATGATGGTGATAAGAGTAGGATATAGTGTAAGCCTCTCAAATTCAACAAATGATCTACAATATGCTCAGTAATGGGGGCTCTAATGGCCGCGAGTTTACAACCTCCTTTCACAATAACTTTTCCAAGATTGAGTTTTGAAATTCAAATAGATGATCTACCTAAAACTACCCCTCTAAGTTAGGAGTGACTTTACCAAATGTGATTCATAGCTTTTAGATCTCCAAAATCCATGAGATATGTGGACATACAATATTCTTCCAAGTCAAATGACTTTTACAATGGTTAATGGTAAAAACTCATAAGCAATGGTTCATATGATCCTTCCAATGTTAGCACAAAAACTCCTTCAATGCTTAGCCAGGTGTGAAGGCTTGGCATTTACACAAATAGCTCCCCCTCAAGCCAAACATATTGGCTTGCTCTTCTTCTTCAATTCTCTTGAATGTCCTACAATCCAATCATAGCCTTAAACTTGCAAAGTTTAGTACCATCAAGTGCTTTGGTCAATAAATCTGCACATTGCATATTTTTGGATACATATGCCAATTGAATCTCCTTGATCAATAGATTTTCTCTCACATAATGATATTGAACTTCTATATGCTTGGTCCTAGCATGATAAATAGGGTTGTCAGCAAGATGTAAAGAACTTGTATTATCACCAAAGATCATTGGTGAGTTAGAATGTAGTCCCAAATCTGCATATAGCAATCTAATCCATATGGCTTCTTGTGTAGCATTTTCTAAGCCCCCGTATTCAGCCTATGTTGAAGATAGAGCAACAATAGGTTGCTTCTTGGAAAACCATGAAATGGGCTTATCACCTACAAATGAAAGATAACTTGAGGTACTCCTCCTGTCATCCTTACATCCTGCCCAATCTCCATCTGAATAAAGTTTGATGTCCAAATCTAAAGTATATGGAAAGTATAATCCTTGATTTTGAGTACCTTTGAGATACTTCAAAATCCTTTTGGCAGCTTCCAAGTGAGGTGCTCTAGATTTACGCATGAATTTACTTAAAACACTTACTCCATAGGCTATATCAATCCTTGTCAAGGTTGCATAGTTCAAACTTCCAACTATACTTTGGTATCTTGCAATGTCTTCAAGCAAATCACCTTCATGAGCACTCAGTTTTTTATTTACCTCCATAGGGGTGCTGGCTATCTTGGCATTCTCCAAGTGGAACTTCTTCAACATGTCCTGCACATAATTTCTTTGAGTAATATAAATTCCAGAATTTGTGTAGACCAATTCAAGTCCAAGAAAATACTTCAGAAACCCTAATTCACTGATTTTGAACTCCTACAACATTAGTTCTTGATTTTTTTGATGCCATTGGCATCACTACCTGTAAGTATGATATCATCAACATACACACATAGATATATCAATTCTGAGTTGTATCTCTTGACAAATATAGAAGAATCTGCTTTGCTCATGATGAACCCTTGATCTTGAAGATAGGTAGTCAACCTGTGATTCCATGCTCGAGGTGCCTACTTCAAACCATATAAAGCTTTGTTCAATTTGCACACATAATTTACCTTGCTTGGGTCTTCATAACCAGACGGTTGAGCCACGTAAACCTCCTCTGAAATCCAGCCATTAAGGAATGCATTTTTCACATCCAATTGGTAGATATTCCAATTCCTTGGTGTAGCCACACTTACCAATACCCTGATGGTTGGCATTTTGGCTATAGGAGAGAAAGTTTCCTCATAATCAACTCCTTGGGTTTGTG
Organism: Ceratopteris richardii; assembly: GCA_020310875.1. NCBI lineage: Eukaryota > Viridiplantae > Streptophyta > Polypodiopsida > Polypodiales > Pteridaceae > Ceratopteris > Ceratopteris richardii. Next base: position 203,780,622 of record CM035408.1, read on the forward strand.
CAAAACCCTTAGCCACAAGTTTAGCTTTATAACTATTTATGGATCCATCTGAGTTTCTCTTGATTTTGTCAATCCATCTAGAACCAATTACCTTCATTGATTCCTTCGTTGGCACTAACTTCCTAGTATCACTCTCCTTGAGTGCTTCTATTTCTTCATCCATAGCTTCCTTCCATTCTGCCTTGGTCTTTACCTCTTCATATGAATTAGGTTCTTCAACTGATAAATCTTTAGCAAGATAAATGGAATGCTTGGTAACTAAGGAAGTGTCATACCTTATGGAATTGCAATTAGTACAATAAAATACATTGTGCTTTGGATCATCAATGAGAAATGATTGATGCAAAGTAGAGGAGTTTGCACATAGACTAGACAAAGAGACTTGCTATTTTGAGTTGATTCAAGCAACTTCAAATATTTAGTATAGCTAGCCTAATTGCAATTGAATAAAGCCCTTTTAGAAGAAAATTAAATATAGGGTTGAGTTGCTAGAAGAAAATTTATAAACAAGCCATGCTTTAGTTCTAAGCCTAGCATTAAAATATGGTGATCCTAACTTTTCATGGATGTGTAGGGATAGACCTCGAGACCATAAAATCTCTATTATGAGGAAGATTAATCATGTTGAAAAGTCAGAAGAAGAAATAAAAAGTAGACCTTTAACCAACTTCAAAAATACACTATGAATCATGAGCAAAAATTTTGATGAGATTGTTCTAAAGAGATCAAGTTTGATAAAATCAACTACATTATTGATAAGAAGAAGAAACAAACTTCAACTATGACTAAACCTTAGACTTCATTGTCAAGACCTCCATATTGTACCATTATAATAAATAGAACTACTAGAGTAAGCATGAAATAAAGCCACAATGATCTCCTTGCACATTGCACATTGCATCTTATAATTTCTAGTTGTTGCATTTCCCTCCCCGTGCTAATGTCTTCTCCCTTATGATGAAAATCTTGTTAAAAGTCAAGCTTCAAGCTAAACATTTGTGGTAAATCAATCATGGACATGTGGATAATAAAATAAAGCCAAAAGCCACGATATTCCATCAAGAAAAGTCACTCAACCACTCCCCAAGTCATCTCAACTAAGTCCTCCAAGTTAGGAGGCTGATTTGGAAAGGTCACACTTCTCATTATAAAAGGAGCATGTATCCCAACTTCTTTTGGGCCATCTTCTTGGCATTTTAGCTCATCTAAAGTTAGCACTAAGTGTTGGAGTTGTAATAAGCAAGCCCCTTGCTTAAGCTAGCCCCTTTCTTGCTTGTTTGTTTTCTTTGAGTAGGCATATCTATGTGTGTGCACAAGCAATGTTGCAACTCTCTACCCTTGCATTGTTAGCATTGTTCCTCCCTCTTTATGTATCCATGTGATGTAATTCTTATGTCATTGGATAGATATTAGAGTCTATGTTATGCCCAAATATTCTCTAGAGCATTTTCTGAGTACTCTGGGAGCAACATATATTTCTCTCTATGTGTAGGCTCTATTGGAAATAATTTGCTCTCTATTGTAAGGGCTGGTTCTCCTTCTCTATTTATCCATTTTCTATGATTTTGGTCTCATTGGGTAGCTATTAAAGTTCTCCAAAGGAAACGTCATGTTGAGATTCATTCTCTATATACTCTCTAAGAAAATCTTGCTAGAGTGAAGTGAGGTCTCTATTTGACTAGTAGCTATGAGTATTCAACTAGCTTATCTTGTTGACATTGTTTCTCTTTGTGTAAGCATCCATTGTGAGTGAATTTTTTTTTTCATGGAAATCTCTTTGTGTCTATTATAGCTCCACAAAAGTTCACTAGAGTTCACTGCATATTCTCTGAGGAAGAGCAATTTGGGTGTGCAGAGGTCAAAGAAGGGCACTTCTAGAGGTCATTCTTGCATGGTCATTGCATAGGGGTTCAGATACATCACCCATCAATGGTATGAGAGGATTTTGGCATCTTGAGGGCATCAAATACAAGCAAGAAGACCTCTTGGAGTTGGTGGTTGAAGATTTTCATCAACACGTGTTGGAGGTAGATCACATCAAGGGGGAGCTATTCTACTCAAATTTTCAAGAGCGCAAGGTGTCCATCTAAGGAAGGCTTCGGATTAAAGTAACTTTAGAGACTCACTTAAATTTTTCACACATTGGAGCATTAGCCAAAGGCTAGAGAAAGTAGCAAAGACCAAAGATGGGAGACTTCATCACTCAAATTGAAAAGCTAGACAAGGGGAACTATCAACCATGGATATTTAGGGTCTCGGACTACCTTATGGGCAAGGGCCTTTGGGGATTGTTTAGTGGAAGTGAGCCAAGATCTAAGTTGGATGAAAATCCAGCCTATGAATAGAGAAGAGCCTTTAGGGAATTGGAATGAATGATCGGCCATATCCAAGACTTAGATTCAAGCTCCTCTCATGTACCACTTGACAAAAAGTTTGAAAATTCTTTTGAAAGCCTAGCTTGTTCTCTCTTAATTTAGTGGAAATATATTCCCCAAGAATAGAAAAAAAATGCACAATAAAAAAATATCTAATTTGTAATTTTTTTCTATACTCCAAATACCTCCATCATACGGAATCCTTGAAAAGTTCCTTTATTGGGTTTTTTGTGATAGGTACTTAAGCAATCTTTGTTTAATTCATAAGCATCACAATGATAATTCTCAAATAGGTATAATGCTCGATTAGCATAATATATCCTTATACAAATATATTTCTAGTGACAATATCATATTCCTAACATACCTTATCCAATTAAATCGATTCTTGGCATCATGTTCCAACCTTTTCCTATCAATTAACCATACAAAACACTTCATTTTATTTTTAAATTTTGACAAGAAATCCATTAGTGCATCCATGTTACTTAGCCAAAAAGGCAAATCCCATGAGTCTTGTTACAAGAAACTAATTTAGATTTATTAATCAGATCATGACTAGCTCCTTGTTATACAATAAAAAAATCCACATGCCTAATAGGTGGTTATCTTGAAAATCCAAATAATCTAATAGATCCACACCATGCTCCACATTATATTTCATTAACAATATACATCTCATAATTAATGATAGTTTTTGAGCATTTTACCACCTGACTATCAAGCCTTATAGCTAGGTTAATATTCATAGTTGTAGGCTGCAAGAATATTTTTACTTGTACATTTGTGTCTAGACTTTCTTCTTTTTAACTTCTCAACTAAAGAACTATATTGATAAGCTTTACACAAAAACAAAACCATGATCGTCATAGCTTTTATCTATTAAATCGAGTAAAATATTTATATCAAATCGTACATTGTTTTGATGCACTCAATCAAATATTATATACGCAAATAGAACCATCAATAAAGCATGACTACGTCCTTATTTTAATCAAGCAACCTTGGTACGAAAGTCCAACTCAAGAATAGATATCATAGAAACAAATAGTAAGCATATAAAGAAATCAACATCTCAAGTAGAGCATTATGAAATGATTAAGAAACTTCAAAAAGATCTACAAGCCATTGTACAATTTGAGAGTTACAAAAATTACAATCCGCAATGACAGTGCTACTACCACATGTTGATATATTTTGGTAGTGATGTGTTTGAACACACTAGGACTATCAGGGTAGTTTTTTCCCTCTTTAGAAGTTTTTGCCCCCCCTACTTGTATATATGACTATAACCCTAATGGGTCACTTATCTTTGTACCTTCACTTGGTAATACATTTGGTATTGTGTGTTGTGCTCCAAGATTCTACTTCCTTGTGTTGTTCATGTGCTTTTGCATACTCCAAACTCCAGCAATTGGTATCAGAGTAGGTCATCGTTTCATCTAGGGCACTGCCAACACCCCTCTGGTCAAACTCTCACAATTGCATGAAAATTGGTGAGCATACTCAAGGTGATTAGGAGTTCAAAAGAGCTTCCCCTTGTGGTGTCAAAATCATGATCTGAGCTCATTTCAACCTTGGAATGCACTATAGCAGTGCTTATGCAAGCAATTTTATCCTTTTGTGCCAAACATATATACAGGTTTTGGTTCACCAATACAAGCACCCCAAAGTCTAATGTAGATGTAGTAGAGCTCAACAGAGTAGTTTTGTTCAATTTTTTGAGATACGATCATTTTTCTAAATCAAGGTATTTTGGTCAATGGCGATGGCTAAAAGTAATGATGTATTCCATATGTTGGTTGTTTAGGATAGATTGGATGATACTAATTACCCATTATGGGCGTATATGATGCATGATGTATTGGTGCAAAAGGACTATGGAATATTGTGCTATGATGCATGATGTATTGGTGCAAAAGGACTATGGAATATTGTGCTCAGTGTTGAAAAACATCTTATTAAACTTGCAAATACAATTACTGAAGGTGATGCGAATGGTGTTGAAGATGAAGATCTTCAAGTTTCTATTGGTGCTTCAATTCCTACTACACCTACTATAGAGAAAATTTGTTGGAATGGTAGAGATGCTCAAGCACATGCATCGATATCCTTGTCTGTCAAATGTGCCATTATTTCTCACATTCACTCTTGCAAAACAAAAAAGAATGCTTGGGATACACTTACGACTTAATACCACACAAGGAATGAGGATCATGTTCCTTACCTCTGAAAATAGTTGGAGAGTGAGCACATGAATGAAGGAGATTTCATGGATAGTTTTTTGACAAAGATCAATGTCAGACATTGATCCACAGGGATCATGAACCGATCCCTGTGGATCAATTTCATGAACCCTGTGGATCAATATTGTATAACACTTTTATAAGCCTTTGCTCAATGGAACATGAAGAAAAAAGAAACTTTTAGTATGTTCTATATTCTTGAATGCATATGCATACTGATTTTTTGAAAATTTCGGCAGCATAACAACACAATTTTGAAAACTAAAAATTTCATGCCAAGTAATCGACAAGCAAGTTCCATGATAACGGTGCCGACAGCCACAAGCTAACTACAAATAGATCGAAAGGGGATTAGACACCCTGACAAATTTTGCAATGTCGATAGGTACAATATAACTACAAGTAGACCGAAAGGGGATTACACACCTTGACAAATTTATATTTCTCTCCTTGCTAACCTGCAAGAAAATACTTACCTTTCCCCGCAAAGAAGAATACATGCACCTTACAATACGAACCATGTCTTTAACTACACGTATACTCTAGGCACTATGCAAAATTTGCATGTCCTATATGCAACATGATGCAAAAAGAGGGCAACAATGCATATAAATTGACAAAAGACTTATCTGTAGGCTCAAAAATCAACTTGCCAGTGTGTGCAGGTGTTGAAGATGGTCCACATGCCATCCAAATAGCTTTCAAAGTTTCTCGCAATAAGTTGTGCTTCAAAATGATGATCGAAAGAGGGTCATCCAAATCTCCCTATTTGGATAATGTATGCTCAAGTTAGAGCCAATTATGTGAAAAAGGACAATTCAATGAGCCAAATAACCAAGCTCTTGGTTGTGGCATAAGAAATAATTGCAAAAAAAAAAAACAATGGTGTTTGAGAAGCCCCCTTCGAAAAGAAAATTGGTACTTCCTCTCTTGTGCACTCATCGAAGCTCTTTATCCCATATGCACTGATCAAGATGGAGAAAATGTGAATATAGAAGGCACCCTTTGTGTTGATCTATTAACAACTGTTGGAGTTAGATGTCTGTAGAAGCACGCGAACAGCGCAAGGAAGAAGAAGAAGCTTGGAGCACAAACACACAATACTGAATGTATTACTAGAGAATGTACAAAGATAAGTAGCCCATTAGGGCAATAGGCGTATATACAAGCCAAGGGAAAAAAACCTCCTAAATAGGGAAAAAAGTGCCCCGGCGGTCCTAGTGTGTTCACACACATCACTACCTAAATATATCAACAAATCCCCCCTAGGAGTGATGCGGTGAACAAGGAGCTGGCACTCATGTATAAGGAAGTGCCAAGCTATGTGGAAGAGCCTTCGTGAAAAGGTCTGCAATGTTCTCCTGTGTGGGCACATATGCCAAGTTGATCTCCCCAGCAGAGAACCTCTCCTTGACATAGTGATAATGCACCTCAATGTGCTTAGTGCGAGCATGGAACACAGGGTTTCTTGCAACTGCCAATGCGCTCTGACTATCAATGAAGATGGTGGTGGCAGAAGACTGGCCAACACCCAAATTAGCCATAAGGCGTCTGAGCCACACACACTCAAGAATCGCTGTGAAAGCTGTCCTATACTCAGCCTCACAACTGGAAGTGGCCACAGTAGGTTGCTTCTTGCTCAACCAAGATATACATGAGCTACCAAGCATGAAGCAAAAACCACTGGTGGACACACGAGTGTCATAGCAACCAGTCCAATCTGAGTCAGAAAAAGCATGCAAATCTGGCGGTAGTGATCCCCCCTTGGGATAAAACAACCCAAGTAGCCGAGTACAACTCAAGTAGCGAAAGATGCGCTTAACCGCCTTCCAATGTGTAACTCCTGGGCAATGCATAAACCTGCTCATCTGTGAGATAGCAAACTGAATATATGGCCAAGTAATGCATAAGTAAATCAAGCATCCAACAGCCTGTTGATAGAGAACAACATCAAACGCATCTCCAGCATCATGAAGTCTCAAGCGTAAATGTGTCTCCATAGGAATGGCAATAGGCTTACAGTCTTCAAGGCCAAAACACTGCAATAATGTGTCAATATATTTCGTTTGACACAAAACCATTCCACCATCAACTTGCATAAGCTGAATGCCCAAATAGTGATGCAAATGCCCCAAATCAGACATCTCAAATGAGGCATGCAAATCAGCCTTGAAATCAGCAATATGCTTCTCAATAGGACCAGTGAGCAGCATGTCATCAACATAGACAACAATGATCAGAATCACATCATTAGCACGCTTAACATATAAGGTGCTTTCAGTTGGACTGTTCACAAAACCATGTGCAACCAGATAGGCATGTATCTTCTCATACCAAGCATGTGGTGCTTGCTTTAAACCATATAATGCCTTCTTTAACCTGCACACCTGGTTTTCATGCCCTTTCTGCACAAAGCCACGGGGCTGAGAAACATACACTCCTTCATGCAAGTCACCATTCAGAAATGTTGTTTTACTGTCCAACTGATGTACATTCCAACCATGATGGGCTGCAAGTGCACAAATGCTCCGAATAGTAGTCATACGTCATGTAGGTGCAAAGGTCTCATCAAAATCAATGCCTCTTTCCTGCGCATAACCCTTTGCAACAAGCCTAGCCTTATACCTGTCAACTGTACCATCAGGTTTACGCTTCAGCTTGTATACCCACTTAGTGCCAATGGCCTTCTTGCTAGGAGGCAAGTCACATAAAGGCCATGTAACATTCTTCGTTATAGCATCATATTCAGATTGCATGGCAGCCATCCAATTTTCTGAATTTTGTGCTTCATCAAAAGAAACAGGCTCATTCTCATCACAGAGACTAGACGCAGCCATAGTATAGCAATCTGATGCAAAGGAGGCACTATGAGAGCCTGAACGAGTACGATATGACAAAGGTGCATCTAATTTGTTGTCACGCAAAGTCTGCACCAGCCATTTTGGCATAGTTTTTGCCTGCTCAATATCAGCTCTCTCATCAACAAGTGCATCATGTAAATCTACATCAGAAATAGAATGATCTGCATCATAAGATGAAACCTGCAAAGGCTGAGAAGTTGCCTCATTAGGACCAGCACTAGACTGTCCACCTGTAAAAAGAGGCATCAACGTATCATACATGTCTTTGGAGCTAACAAATGTCTCCTTAGTACATGAAAGCAATGGCTGAATAACATCTTCCACAAAGACAGCATCACGACTAACCAGAATGTGTTTAGTTTGTGGATGATATAGACGATAGCCTTTACTTTCAGAACTGTACCCAACAAAAATACATTTTACTACCTTATCATCCAATTTTCAGCGATGTTGTTCAAGCACTAGTGCATAAGCCAAACAACCAAAAACACGCAAATGAGCAACAGATGGCTTGCGGTCATGCCAAGCCTCATATGGAGTGATAGACTGCAGCGCTTTAGTGGGACACCTGTTCAGTACATATGCTGCACACATGACAGCCTCAAGCCAGAAACTATGTGGTAAAGCGTGACTCTTGACCATGCACCTCGCCATCTCCATGAGTGACCTGTTCTTTCGTTCAGCAACTCCATTCTGTTGAGGTGTATACGGCATTGTACACTGGTGTTTTATCCCATGTTCAGCCAGAAATGCATTAAAATCAGAAGACATATATTCCCCCCCCCCCATCAGAACGGAGGGTGCCCATTTTACATGCTAACAGATTTTCAGCCAAAACCAAAAATTGTTTAAAGCACATGAACACTTCGGACTTTGCTTTGAGTGGATATACCCATGCATGCTTGGAAAAATCATCAATGAAAGTCACTAAGTAAAGGTAATTCCCAAAAGAGGGTGTCTGCATAGGACCACAGACATCACTATGTACAAGCTATAATTTCTGTGTAGCCCGAACTGAACCATCTTTTGGAAAGGAGGAACGCTGCATTTTGCCCAAAATAGAGCCTTCGCATACATGTTTTCCAGGTGCCTCAAGCTTGGGCAAAGAAGACACCATATCAGATTTCTGCAGGCGTAGCAAACGAGCAAAATTCAGATGACCAAAGCGTGCATGCCAAAGCTTTGCATCTGACATAGCCTGAGAATCATGAACTGCACATGCCGAATCATTCATAGATCTTTCATAGTCTATGAGCTTATACAGCCCATGATATAAACTGCTAGAAGCAATAATCACATCGCCATTTGATAGATCATGAACTGTACACCTATCATCAACGAATTTCACAACCAACCCAATCTTGGCTAATGCAGAAACTGATAACAGATTCTTCTTGATCCCTGGCACAAATAAAGCATCTAACAAGGTGAAAGAACTACCATCAGCAGTAGTCAGAATGATCTTACCAACTCCCATAACAAGATAAGAGGAGTTGTTGGCGCATGTGACAGTATTCCCTGTAGGGGCAGGCTCGAGTGAAGAGAAGAAACTGCACTGCGAGGTAATATGTGTTGGGTGTGTGTAGAAGTGCGAGAGACACATAAGAAGCACACACAAGGAGCACAAACGCAGCCAGACACACAGAAAAGACGATGGTTGGAATAGCTCTCTCTATTGATCGATGAACTGAACTGAAGTAAGAGCTGAATAATATCCCTAAGTACAAAGTACCACCACATATGAGAGTATCAAGTATGTGGTAACATGGGGAAAAAACCTCTAGCCAGCACTAGAGTAAAAAGTGCCCATGTATAGGGAAAAGGTTCACATCAAAGCTACTCGAGGAACACATAAGTGTAACAAACCCCCCTGGAGCGAATGATGTGAACACATACAGGGAGTGACAGATCAACCCCCACAAGGTAACAAGCCTAAAGCTTTGCGAAAAGCTTCAAACTTTTCCCGTAGAAGAGCTTTGGTGAATATGTCTACCACATTATCTTGTATAGGCACATATACCAAATCTATATCTCCTGCATGAAGGCGCTCTGTCACATAGTGATAATGAACCTCAATATGTTTGGTCCGTGCATGAAACACTGGGTTTCGTGCAACAGCCAAAGCACTCTGACTATCTGTGAGAATATGCGTAGCAGCATCAATCTCCATGCAAAGATCCATCAATAGGCATCTCAGCCATATACACTCCACTGTCGCTGTGAAAACTGCCCTGTACTCAGTTTCACAACTCGTTGTCGCCACTGTAGGTTGCTTCTTACTCAACCAAGATATGCATGAGTCTCCAAGGAAAAAGCAATTACCACTAGTGGACACGCGAGTATCATTACAACCAGCCCAATCACTATCTGTAAAAGCATGCAAGCATGGCTGGACATCTCTGCCATAAAAGAGACCTAAGCTCAAAGTGCCTCGGAGATATCTAAACACACGTTTCACTGCTTGCCAATGCTTAGTGCCAGGGCTATGCATGAATCGACTCAACTGGGAAACTGCATACTGTATATCCGGCCTTGTGTTGCATGCATATATAAGACATCCCACAGCTTGCTGATAAAGAGAAGTGTCAAATGCATCACTGGAATCCTCAACTGAGAACTTGAATCCTGACTCAACTGGTGTGGAAACTGGCTTACAATCCTCAAAGTCAAAACGCTGAAGTAGTTTTTCAACATACTTTGCTTGATGCATAACAATTCCCCCCTCAACGGATACAAACTGGATGCCAAGATAGTAGCTCAAAAGACCAAGATAAGTGACATCAAAAGTATGATGCAAATCAACCATAAGAATGTCAATTTTTGCATCACATGACCCAGGCAAGAGTATGTCATCGACATAAACAACAAGCACTATAAGATCAGCCCCATTTTTGCGTACATAGAGTGTGCTTTCAATCGGACTACATATGAAGCCAAGAGCAATCAAGTGCTTATGTATTTTGTCATACCATGCACGTGGAGCTTGCTTGAGACCATACAAGGCTTTATGCAAGCGACAAACCATATGCTCTTTCCCTTTCATAGCAAATCCAGGAGGTTGCTTCACATAGACCTCTTCTTGCAAATCTCCATTCAAGAAGGCTATTTTTATGTCCAATTGATGCACTTTCCAACCTCGATGGGCAGCCAATGCAACCACGGTACAAATGGTAGTCATGTGTGAAGTAGGTGCAAAAGTTTCCTCATAGTCAATGCCATATTGTTGTGCATATCCTTTGGCAACCAATCTAGCTTTGTAGCGATCAATGCTACCATCAGATTTTCTCTTAATCTTATAAACCCACTTTGTACCAATGGCATTTTTTCCTTTTGGCAATTCACATAACTCCCAAGTACCATTCCTATGTATGGAATCCATTTCTGATTGCATAGCACTCATCCATTGTGGATGTCACATGCATCTTCAAAAGAAAGTGGCTCTTCATTACATGTTGTAGCAATAAGAGAATAATCCACAAAATTACTTGATGCATGGTGAGAGCTTGATCTTGTTCTACCAAGTAAAGGTGCACTCAATTTGCTATCTTGCAAAGTTTGTTTCAGCCACTTTGGCATAGATTGTGCACTCTTGATAGACATGCGTTCATTATGTAAAACATCTTCAATATGTACATCATGCGTGGGCTGAATTTCATGCTCAGTTTCAACCATATTTTGACGCAAATGTTCAGCCATATGTGGCTGGAAATTTCCAACAGTTTTGACAATTTTTCGCTGAATTTTTTCAGCCATGTTTGGCTGGAAATTCTCTGCATTTTCAGCCCTATTTGGCTGGAATTTTTCAGCCCTTTGAACCTCAGTTGGCTGGTCTACATGGCCATAGTCAAGTGCACCATTTTGGAACAAAGGCATGAGTGTATCGAACACATCTTGTGAGCTAACTGTTGGCAGTTTTTTGCATTCAAGTAGAGGAAAAACTAAATTTTTAGCAAATACCACATCTCGACTCACAATAATTGTGTTCGTCAATGGATGGTACAACCGATATCCCTTACTTTCAGCACTATAACCAACAAATATACATTTTTTTGCCTTGTCATCAAGTTTGTGACGTTGTTGTGATGGCACAAGAGCATATGCCAAACAACCAAACACACGCATATGATTAACCATAGGCTTATGACCATTCCAAGCCTCATAAGGAGTGATGACTCTCAATGCTTTTGTAGGGAAGTGATTCAACACATAGTTTGCACACATGACCGCTTCCATCCAAAACTTATGAGGAAGATGCTTTCCTTTAACCATACATCGTGCCATTTCAAGTAAAGTTCTATTTTTACGCTCGGCAACACCATTTTGTTGAGGTGTATATGGAACCATACATTGGTGTGAAATACCTCTTTCACGAAGAAAAGCATTAAAGTCATGTGACATGTATTCACCACCACGATCCGTGCATAGAGTCAAAAGCTTTTGTGAAGAAAAATTTTCAGCCATAGCTAAAAATGCTTTGAAGCAAGAAAATACCTCATTCTTTGCTTTCACAGGATACACCCATGTATGGCGAGTAGCATCATCAATGAAGGTAACAAAATATACATGCTTCCCAAAAGATGGAGTTTTGACAAGACCACATACATCACTATGAACAAGTTGCAATTTTCTTGTAGTGTGTGTGTGACTATCTTTTGGAAAAGAAGCACGATGCATTTTTCCAAGAATGCAACCTTCACATGCATGCTTTTCAATGGACTCAAGTGTAGGCAACCCAATAACCATGTCCTTCTTTTGCAAGTAGAGCAAACTATTGAAGTTTAAATGACCAAAACAAGCATGCCAAAGCTCCATTTCATCCATGGAAGAAGTATGAGCAACTAAGGCATTCGAGGCAGCCCTTTTGTATGTATCCATGCGATACAAACCATTACATAATGTACTGGACATCACGATAACATCGCCATTGCTGAAATCATGAACCATACACTTATCATCAACAAAGTGTACATGAAGTCCAGGTTTGGCAATCAACGGAACTGAAATTAAGTTCTTCTTGATACCGGGCACATACACTGCATTTTTCAAGAGAATCACACCTCCATTTGCAGCCGTAAGCTCAATTTCTCCTACTCCAATGATAGGATAAGAGGCATTGTTTGCACACACCACATGTCCTCCTTTAGGTGCATCTTTCAAAGAGGAAAAAAAATCTTTTGCATGATGTTATGTGCTTTGAAGCACCACTATCAAAGAACCAATCCGAATTAGCCTCACTCACAACCATACATTTAGAATGTAAAGAAGCATCATAATGACATGTAACAACACATGCCAAAAAATCTTGAGCCATGTTAGCTTCATCATTCTTTGCATTTGCTGAATTTTCAGCAATAGACATGCCCGATTCCTTCTTCTTTTCATTGCGTTTAGCAAGCTTTCTACACTCATCAATAGTATGACCAGCCTTCCGGCAATATTTGCACCTCTTCTTCTTTTGCAAATCACCATCATTAGAGGAATGAATGGAAGAGGAAGCTTGAGGCTTTGGTTTTGATGAACCAAAAGCTGAACCATACTTGCTTTTCCCCTTTTGTGAGATAGCAAGTGTTTGCGTTCCTTCAATGAAACCACTCCTATTCACTCTAGATTGCTCTTCTTGTAAAAGAAGAGACACAACCTCATCAAATGCATACATATTAGGATTTCCTTTTGCAACCAAACGAGGTGTAGTAGCAAAGCTTTGAAAAGATTCCAGTAATCCTTTCAACAATGTAGAAATGAGTGATGCATCCGGAATGATCTCATCTATGTTTGCCAATTGCTCTTTCAAGTCCTTGATGCGTGTCACATACACATCCACTGACTCATTTTCAGCCATACATACATCCTCAAGTTTCTTCCTCAAGTATGCAACACGTGCTTCATTACGCACAACATACAAAGAAGCAAGAGTGTCCCATGCCTGTCGTGATGTAGAACATGACCGAATGTGTGGAATTATATGACGCTTCACTGAAAGCGCAATCAAAGAATGAGCTTGAGCATCTTTTCCATCCCATCTAAGCTGTTCCTGTGTAGGTGGAGAAGGAGAAACCACTGTACTCGAAGAAGAAGCTCCATCTGTGACAGTAGAATGTGAAGTAGAAGCACCTGCCGGTCTTCGATCTACATCTCCCACTATGTTCCAAAGTTGTTTTGCAACAAGAACGTGCTTCATCATGTAAGACCACATCGGATAGTTGGTCCCATCAAGCTTATCTTCAGCTTGAAGCATGCCAAACAAGTCATTGCTGCCCGCCATTTCACTAAGGAACAAGAATGTGACAAAATCTTCACTTCGACGAAAACTGAAATGAGTGCTGAAATTTCAGCTCACAAATCGTTACTATAATGGCGATTATGACTACACGAATGGCTTTTAAATGGGGGTAAAACCCCAGCGCACCTGCTGGAAATGTTTCCGGGCTGCTGAAATTCACACTTCTATGCTTCGAAGTTGATTTGCACTGTTAAAGTGTGCGCGCGCCGCGACGCGAAAAACCGAAACTTGAGAAGAAGCTGAACTTGCTCTGATACCACTGTTGGGTGTGTGTAGAAGTGCGAGAGACACACAAGGAGCACAAACGCAGCAAGACACACGGAGAAGACGATGGCTGGAATAGCTCTCTCTATTGATCGATGAACTGAACTGAAGTAAGAGCTGAATAATATCCCTAAGTACAAAGTACCACCACATATGAGAGTATCAAGTATGTGGTAACATGGGGAAAAAACCTCTAGCCAGCACTAGAGTAAAAAGTGCCCATGTATAGGGAAAAGGTTCACATCAAAGCTACTCGAGGAACACATAAGTGTAACAATATGTTTGGTCGCCCCATTGTCAAAGTACCAAACATCTGAGTCCACTGCAGACATGCACTGCTCATGAGAAGATGGGTCAAAACTGCAAACAGTAGTAAACGCCCATTCTTTTTCCTGCACAAGATTAGCAGACTCTGTTTTTGGTGTAGAGGCTTCTGCAACAACCATTCCAGCCTCCTTTTTCTTTGCCTCTTTTGGAGCCAATTTTGGACAGTTCTTTACGATGTGATCATTCCCTTTATAGTACTTGCAAAACAATTTCTGCTTTTCTGATTTCTTCTCATCTTTATCCTGGTTCTTCGAATGTGCAGCATTTGCAGATTTCTGCTTACTAGTAGAAGAGCTCCATTTTCCTTTGCCCTTCTGACTACCCAGGAAAGCTTGATCTGCAACACGCATAATGGACCTATTCTGCCTGGACTGATCTTCCTGCAACAGAACAGAGACTAACTCCTCAAATGATAAGGCATTCGGATTGCCTTTCATCATCAACCAAAGAGTAGAAGCAAAACTCTGATATGAATCAAGAAGACCATTCAAAACGGTCTGCACAAGTGAGCTATCTGGTATAAACTCATCAGCAGAAATCAATTGTTCCTTCAAATCTTTGATCTTCGTTAGGAAACTGTCCATAGAATCACCTTCATTCATGTGCTCACTCTCCAATTGTTTTCGGACGTAAGCAACACGAGCCTCATTCCTAGCTTGGTACAATGTGGTAAGTGTATCCCAAGCATCCCTAGCTGTTCTCCAAGAGCGAATATGAGGAATAATGGCACGTTTGACAGACAAAGCTATCAAGCATGTGCCTGGGCATCTCTGCCATCCCAATGAATTTGCTCTGCAGTAGGTGCAACAGAAACAACAGCACGAACAGGAATCTGTGGAATATCATCTTCGACATCATCTTCATCAGCTCCAGCACATGTATTTGTAGTACGTGTCGTTACAGGTGTAACAAGACATCTTTCAACACCCTGCACAATGTTCCACAATCCTTTTGCAACCAAAATATGTCGCATCATATAAGCCCATAATGGGTAGTTGGTACCATCCAACTTATCCTCAACAGCCAACATATGGAATACATCACTGCTTTTAGCCATGGCCGGTGACTAAAATACCTTGATGCAAAAAATTGACTGTATCTCAAAAAACTTGAACAGAACTACCCAGACGAGTTCTGCTAGACCTATAGCAGACTTCACGATGCTTAAATTGACGAACAGAAACTGGTATATACGTTTGGCATAAAAAGACAAAATAGCTTGCACAAGCGCTTTGATAGTGCGTTCGGAGGCCGAAACGAGCTCAGATCGCGATTTCGGCACGAGAAAGCGAAGCCGTTTTGATCTCGAAAACACGCTGAGTATGCTCACCAAAATTTGTGCGATTCTTAGACTGCAAACGGAGGAGTGTCGATGGCACCCTAGATGAAGCGACGACCTGCTTTGATACCAATTGTTGGAGTTAGACGTCTGCAGAAGCACATGAACAGCACAAGGAAGAAGAAGAAGCTTGGAGCACAAACACACAATACTGAATGTATTACTAGAGAATGTACAAAGATAAGTAGCCCATTAGGGCAATAGGCATATATACAAGCCGAGGGAAAAAAAGCTCGTAAAGAGGGAAAAAAGTGTCCCGACGGTCCTAGTGTGTTCACACACATCACTACCTAAATATATCAACAACAACGGTATATACTGAGACTGAAACCAAACTATATAATGATCAAGATGAATGTTTAGTAGCATTCTAATCAAAGAATCATATGAGCTTGTGGATATCTAGTAGATATCACTATTTGGGAAAAATTAATTCAAGGATGAGTCGAAGGGCAGTCTTAAGACAAGGGCAATTGTTGCAAAGGTCATTAGAATGAGGAAGTTAATAGTTTCACAACTAAGAATTTTAGGATTTCTAGTTGGAATCTAGAATAGAGGATAGTTCATCCTCAAAGATTCCATGATCTAGAAGAATGCAAGCGGCATTTTGATCAAAAGGAATAAAGTCAAGATTTGAAATATGTAAAGTAATACATTTAGAAAGAGATGAGAATTTTCAAATAAAAAGAATTGCCCTTTTGCAGAAAGGAAAAAGTGAGACAAGGGCTACTTTTATCAAGGTCTCATGAGTTAGAAACTTAGAGGTAAGAGGTCTCAAGGTATCTTGAAACCTTAGAAGCAAACTCATAGAACACCTACAAGTTAAGGATGCTTATAAATTAAGTATCTAGATCATAAATAGTTACTATAATTACATAGTTATGAGTTCTAGTGCACATTTCTATGTGTATAGAACAAAGAGATTTATTTCACAAGTATAGACTTCAAATTTGAGGAATAAAAAGGGAAAAGCAAGTTTGATTAGAATGCCATAGTTAGAAATAGCAAAAGAAAATTCATGTAAGAATGTCCTGGATCTAAAGGTTGAGACATAGACTTTAAAGTTATTAGTTTTATAAAAGGAATCATATCTTGATTCCATAACAGTTTAATATGGGCAGATGGGGTAGTTCCATATTGTTGCGAACATTTGTTTTATGTAGAATACAAGTTTCAAATTATGTAAATACCTTTGGGAAGTCTTCAAATACTTCAAGAACGCTCATATTATTCATAAAATGTAGCAAAAATACCACGTGAGTTCTAGAACATGGTGAGTCAAATTAGTGAGTCACAAAGGAGCTTCAATGGTGTCCTAGTGGAAGGTCGATGTGGCTAGTTCTCAAAGTCCATCAATACTTTGCTTATTTGAGCACTTGAGTCATGTAATACCTCCATCCAAGTGTCTACCACGAATTTAGATGTATTAGGAAGGTTTTAGATTAGTTTCCCATACTATAAAAAGAGGAGAAAAGTCGTGATCTTGTGGGATGTCCAATAGAGTCATATGTGTATCTCTACACTATTGTAGTTTTGTATGCAGAGATTGCAGAGCTTGTAGCTCCCTCCTTATATATCCAAATTACATGTTTGATAGCTCATTGGAAAGGTCTTACTGTCTAAGGTTGTCCTGTAAATTTTCATAATCATTGGATTTGTGAGCTGAGAGCAATACTCTCTTCAAGTAGTGTGTGTTCTCTGTTTTTTATCCCTGCTGAAGGTCTCCATTAAACCTCAAACTTGCAGAGGTCATATCTTCTTGTGTATGTATCCAAATCATGCGTTCTTTGGCTTATTAGAAAGCTCTTTAAGTCTACTTGTATTCAAGAAAGTTTCAAAGTCATTGGAGTTGTGAGTTAAGAGCAGTAGTCTCTGCAAGTGATGTGTGTCCTCAGGTTCATCTCTGTTTCAAGGTCTCCATTAAAGCTGCATATTGCAGAGGTCATAGCTCATTGTGTATTTATCCATTTGAGGTGTTCTATATCTTGTTGGAAAGCTCGTAGAGTCTAGTTTATGTGTGTGAAACAGTTTTGGAAAATTCTAAGTGAGTAAAGAGCAATTTGCTCTGCAAGAAAATTGGTCTATGCATACAAGTTAGTGAAAAAGTCAACTAGGTCCTGTTGGGTTTCACCTACTTCTAGCTGTACTTTGGAGATCAATAAAATCCAACATTGGTATCAGAGCAAGTACTTGGAGGCTTGGAGAAGGTTATCATACATTGACGAAGAATTTGAAGCTATCAAAGAAGCAGTTCATCATCAACACTACACAAAGGTAGAAGAAGATTGTAACGAGGCATCTGAAGCAACATCCAAGCAAAGAAAGGTGCACATACCTCATTTACAAGGTAAATATTATATTTCTTCTCATCACACACATTGGAAAGGAGGCTTAAAGGAGGAAGCTTAGCATTTGTATTATGGGAGACCAACATGCACAAATAGAGAAGCTTGATAAGACCAATTATCAGGCATGGAAGTTTAGAATCACAACATACTTGCAAGGTAGAGGCTTGTATGGTTTGATTGACGGCACAGATATCAAACCCACATTACCAGAGGACCCAAATCAGCAACAATTGAGGGAGTTTAGACTTTGGAATGAGAGAGATAAAAGGGTTATATTCATTTTATCACAAAATATTCAAGATTCAATGGTAGGACACATACAAGATCTAGACACAAGTAGAGATGTTTGGCTTGCATTGGAAAGGTTGTATGCTACAGGTACAAGAGCAAGGAAGATTCAACTCAAAAATGAGTTGAATAACATAAAGAAAGATACAAGGACATCGGTCAATGATTACATATTGAAAGTTAAAGAGATTGCAGATCAACTAGGATCAATTCAAGCTCATGTGGAGGACGACGACTTGGTTGCACATACTCTCAACGGACTCAAAGATGATGAGAGATGGAAACCCTTCATTACTTCAGTTTATGTCAGAGGAGAATTACCAGATTTTGATCAACTTATTGCCCTCATGGTCACGGAGGAGATGAATCTAAATGGTTCTACTTCAAATCAAAAAGGATCTCAAGGACAAGCTCTTTATGTAGGATCATCAAGAGGTGGAAGAGGTTCAAATAGAGGTCAAGGAAGAAGGAGCGATGATCAAAGGACTTCAAGTAGCTTCTTCAACACAAGAGGAAGACGAAGATCAAGCGCTAGAGGTACGAGAGGCTACTACAACTACAACCAAAGACAAAGGAGTGAAGATAATAAGAACAATTGCTATATATGTGGAAGGTATGGACACTATGCCAAAGATTGTTATCAAAATGAAAATAATCAAGGTGGTAATCGAAGAGGAGGCTATTCAAGAAGAGGTAAACAACAAGGAAATTATGGAGTTGAAGGTAAAAGTGATGATTATGATTCTCTTCTTATGATGAATGTAGAAACTAAGATGAATTGCAATAGCGATGTATGGTATGTAGATAGTGTTTGTTCTAATCACATGTCTCATGATGCTTCATGGTTTTCTAATATGCATAATCCGTCATGTAAAGGCCATGTTGAAACAGGAGATGATACAACACATAAGATTATGCAGGTTGGAGATGTTGTTATGCAGGATAAAAGCAAGACAAATTGCTTGAAGGATGTACTTTATGTGCCAACTATCACTAAGAATTTGATGTCAGTTGGTCAAATGGTATAAAAAGGTCTACAAGTAAGATTTAATCATGCAGGTTGCTTCATTGAGGATCCAAAGCAAAGGAGGTTAATTGCTAGAGGTCAAAAACAAGGTAGATTATTTACATTCAAGGTAAACCCAAATCATACAAACTATTTCTCTTATGGTATGCATCGAATAGCAGAGCTTGATCTATGGCACAAAAGGATTGGACACATGAATGTACACAGGTTAAAGGAGCTATCAAAGAAGAGGATTATTGAAGGATTACCTCATCTTACTAAGCAACATATGGTGCATCTTTGTGAAGCATGTCAAATGGGTAAGCAGAGTAGACAACCTTTCAAGCATTCAAGCTATGTAAGTGATGGTTTGCTAGATCTCATACACACGGATGTGTGGGGACCTACTAAAGAGGCATCCTTGGTTGGTAATAAGTACTATGTATCATTCATTGACGATCATAGTAGAATGACATTTGTGTATTTTATTAAACATAAGAGTGAGGTCTTTGATTGTTTCAAGAAGTTCAAATCATATGTCAAAAAGCAAACAGGAAGGTATATTAAGAAGCTAAGATCCGATGGAGGAGGAGAGTATTTCTCTCAAGCTTTTACTGATTTTTTGCATGATGAAGGTATCAAAAGAGAAGTTACATGCAGGTATACTCCACAACAAAATGGAGTCGCAGAAAGAAGAAACAAAATCATAGCAGAAGCATCTAGAAGCATGCTTAATGATATGTGTTTGCCTAATTATTTTTGGGCTGAAGCCGTTAGCACAAGTGTTTACATTATGAATAGAGTTCCGACTGCTGGAGTTCATCATTTGACACCATATGAGGTATGGCATGGAAGGAAACCAAGTGTAAGTCATTTGAAAGTATTTGGTTGTGTATGTTATGTACATGTACCTAGTGAGGTGAGATCTAAACTTGATGCGAAATCAGAAAAATGTATATTTATTGGTTATGCAGATACTCAAAGAGGATATAGATGCTATAATCCTCATACCAATAAGGTTGTTGTGTCAAGAGATGTAAACTTTGATGAATCACTTTCATGGTATGCAGATAAGAATTGTTTGCAGGTCATGGATGAAAATGAAGAAGGTGTGGTTGAAGGAGATGAATGCATAGTTCAGCCATCAGGAAGTTTAAATGATGAAAGGAGTGGTTTAGATGAAGAAAGAGGATCACCTTTCAATGGAAGATTAAGGCAAGAGTCACCTCCAAGTGTTAAAAGTAAAGGTAAACTCAAACTTGTTGAAGTTAATGATGAAGGAGAGGAAATTAGTGATGTATGTGAGTATGGAGAATCATCAAAGGTTCCTAATAAGAAAGGAAGAGCATCTACATTGGAGGTAAGAAGAACTTCAAGAGTAAGTAAGCAACCTCAAAGGTATACTTATGAATCTTTCATGAATACTCATTATGCTTTTATGACAAAAGTTGAGCAGGAAAATGAACCCACATGTTATGATGAGGCCAAAGGAGATGAAAAGTGGGAGAAAGCAATGAGAGAAGAAATGGAAGCACTACAGGATAACAAGACTTGGAATTTAGTTCCAAGTACACCAAAGCAAAAGGTAATTGGTTGCAGGTGGGTTTTTAAGATTAAAAGAAATAGTGATGGTAGTGTGTCTAGATATAAGGCTAGGCTTGTCGCAAAAGGATATAATCAAACTCAAGGTGTGGACTATGAGGCAACATTTAGTCCAGTAGAAAATATGGCAATGGTGAGAACTTTGTTGGCTTTAGCTACAAGTAAAAGGTGGAATATATATCAACTCGATATAAAGAATGCCTTTCTTAATGGTGAGTTAAATGAAGAAGTGTATATGTCACAACCAGATGGTTATGTGGATGCAAAATGTCCTAATCATGTATGCAGGTTAAAGAAGGCATTGTATGGTCTTAAGCAGGCACCAAGGGCATGGAATGCAAGGTTGGTAAAGTATCTTATGCTGCAAGGATACACAGCGAGTCATGCTGATCCTTCACTTTATGTAAAACATGTAGATGGCATGTGTGTCTATGTATGCATTTATGTGGATGACTTGTTGATTACAGGGAATGATGCAAAAGCAATTGATGAGATAAAAGGTAATTTGGGAAAGGAATTTAAAATTTCAGATCTTGGTTTGCTCAGATACTTTCTTGGGATTGAAATTGTGTATAGCGATGAAGGTATGTGGTTGATACAAAGAAAGTATATATGTGATATGCTGAAAAGGTTTGGTATGCAGGAATAAAAATTTGTTTCTACTCCAATGGAATGTAATGTAAAGCTGAGTGCAAAGGAAGGTGATGAGTTGCATGATATGAATGTATATAGATCCATGGTAGGATTTTTTATTTATGCAACAAAAACTAGACCTGATATATGTTATGCAGTGGGAGTATTGTCACAGTTTATGCATGAACCTAGAGTACCTCATATGCATGCAGCGAAAAGAGTGCTTAGGTATTTGAAAGGTACCATGAACGAAGGATTATTTTATAGTCATGATGCTGATCTAACTCTTAAAGTCTTTAGAGATGCAGATTGGGCTGGAAGCAAAGATGACAGAAGATCCACAAGTGGATATGTGGTAATAGCAGGAAACAAGACATTAACATGGAGTTCAAAGAAACAGCCTACAGTTGCTTTATCTTCTACAGAGGCTCAGTATAGAGGTTTAGCATTGGCTACTACTGAGGTTATGTGGTTTAAAAAGTTGTTTCATGACTTGAATGTGCAGGTTGATGTACCACTGATATATGGGGATAACTTGAGCAGCATTCATATGACCTCAAATCCTATTTTTCATGCTAGAACAAAGCATATAGAGTTTCACTATCATTATGTTCGAGAGAAGGCCATGAACAATGAAGTGCAGGTTTCTTTTGTTGGAACAAAGGATCAAGTTGCAGATAACTTCACCAAATCCTTGGATGGACCAAAGCTTCAAAGATTCAACTATATTCTTGGCATGAAGGAAATACCCTTTGAAACTTGAGGGGGAGAATGTTGCGAACATTTGTTTTATGTAGAATACAAGTTTCAAATTATGTAAATACCTTTGGGAAGTCTTCAAATACTTCAAGAAGGCTCATATTATTCATAAAATGTAGCAAAAATACCACGTGAGTTCTAGAACATGGTGAGTCAAATTAGTCAGTCACAAAGGAGCTTCAGTGGTGTCCTAGTGGAAGGTCGATGTGGCTAGTTCTCAAAGTCCATCAATACTTTGCTTATTTGAGCACTTGAGTCATGTAATACCTCCATCCAAGTGTCTATCACAAATTTAGATGTATTAAAAAGGTTTTAGATTAGTTTCCCATACTATAAAAAGAGGAGAAAAGTCGTGATCTTGTGGGATGTCCAATAGAGTCATATGTGTATCTCTACACTATTGTAGTTTTGTATGCAGAGATTGCAGAGCTTGTATCTCCCTCATTATATATCCAAATTACATGTTTGATAGCTCATTGGAAAGCTCGTACTGTCTACTTTCTTCCGGTAAATTTTCATAATCATTGGATTTGTGAGCTGAGAGAAATACTCTCTGCAAGTAGTGTGTGTTCTCTGTTTTTTATCACTGCTGAAGGTCTCCATTAAACCTCAAACTTGCAGAGGTCATATCGCCTTGTGTATGTATCCAAATCATGTGTTCTTTGGCTTGTTAGAAAGCGCTTTAAGTCTAGTTGTATTCTGGAAAGTTTCAAAGTCATTGGAGTTGTGAGTTAAGAGCAGTAGTCTCTGCAAGTGATGTGTGTCCTCAGGTTCATCTCTGTTTCAAGGTCTCCATTAAAGCTGCATATTGCAGAGGTCATAGCTCATTGTGTATTTATCCATTTGAGGTGTTCTATATCTTGTTGGAAAGATCTTAGAGTCTATTTTATGTGTGTGAAATAGTTTTGGAAAATTCTAAGTGAGTAAAGAGAAATTTTCTCTGCAAGAAAATTGGTCTATGCATACAAGTTAGTGAAAAAGTCAACTAGGTCCTGTTGGGTTTCACCTACTTCTAGCTGTACTTTGGAGATCAATAAAATCCAACACATATATCTATCTACTTAATGAAGAATAGAGATCCTAGGTGGACTCATCTTCATTGAGCAAACAAGGCAAGTCTGTGGGTCAAATACTCAAGAGTGGCCAAGATATACAGAAAGGCGAGGTTTGCACAGAGTAAAAAAGGCTATAGTCTAAGTCCCTAGTAAGGAGATGGACAAGGTTATATGGCAAGGAACAATTTGCATTTATTAGACAATGCAAGGTTGTCTCTAATAGGGAGTGATTATACAACAATGCAAGTTCTACAAGTAAGAAAGTTAGTTCCAAATGGAAGACAAGTTGAGAAGAAAGTTTGATGTTTCTATCTGTAGTACATCATAAATAGTAACCAAGTAAATCAATCAAGTTTGAGCATGAGGGGAGGTGACTACTGATCCATGGAGAATTGGATCTCCAAGAGACACAATTAGTAAATGCTACCAAGTAGCTTAAAATTGATTGTAAGTTTATTTATTCTCTATATTTTATGCATTCATTGTGTACTATGATGAGTTCATGTAGTCATGGATACTCTAATTGGAATGCTTCAGCACTTTCAATGAAAGTGAGAGCAGAATTCCAAGAGTTTTTCCTAAAAGAATTACCTTCTGGTTTGCCTCCTTGCAAGAACATAGATCATAGAATCGAATTCATACCAAGAGCGAGTCCGACTACTCGGCCACCATTTCAAATGAGTTTGTAGGAGGAAAATGAAGTCCATAAGGTCATGGACGAGTATTTACAGAAAGGGTTGATTAGACCTATCTATTCACCCTTTGTTGCACTAGTTCTCCTAGTGAGGAAGAAAGATGGATCTTATAGGATGTGCATCGATTATAGAGCACTCAATAAGATTACTATCAGACACAGATATCCTATGACACAGATATCCTATGCCTAGGATTGATGATCTTTTGGATGCCTAGGTGGAGCCATTGTATTTAGTAAAATAGATTTTACAAGTGGTTACCATCATATTAGAGTAAGAGATCATGATAAGACTCTGTTAATCTAGAGAACGATCAGTTGTTTCTTCTAAGGATAGAGTATCTAGGGCATGTGATATCAGTCGATGGGGTTCAGATGGATCCCAAGAAGGTTTCATATATATTATCTTGGTCTACTCCTCAGTATGAGGGGCATTTATGGTCATTTCTAGGATTTTCTAGTTTTTATTGGAAATTCATCTCTTCATATTCGTCAATAGAAGAGCCTATGATGCACTTGCTTCAAGGCAAAGTTCCGTTTGCATGGAATCAAGAGCAACAAGATAGCTTTGATACTCTGAAACAAGCTTTTTTAGAGGCTCCTATACTCAAAGTGGTAGATCTACAGAAACCCATTGAGTTAGAGATGGATGTTAGTGGCATAGCCATAGGGACATTTTTGAGCCAAGATGGTATGCACATACCTTTTGAGAGCAAGAAATTGACTAGTGCATAGCGCAACTCACCAGTGCATGAACAAGTTGTATGTAGTGTTGTATTCACTTAAAGGTTAGAGACACTAGCTTTATGGTGCAGCCTTAAGGTATACACAGATCACCATACACAAGTATTTTTGTAGTCAGCCAGATCTTTGAGGCAGGCAGGTTCATTGGGCTAAGCCCATGTAGGAGTTTCACATGGAAATCCTGTATAGAAGAGCAAAGAGAATATAGTTGATGATGCATTATCACGAATAATGTATCAATTGAAATTTAAAATTCTAGAAAGCTCACTGCTTCAAGAGTTAATAGAAGCATAGATGGAAGATTCACATTTGTTACAGAGCCATCACTAATGTCTCTATTATAGGAGATGAAACACTTCCAGCTATTTTTTCCACTAGCAGAGTGAACAAGTCCACTCCATATTCCAATTTCTCAGAGGAGAATGGAATAGTTGGACGGAAATGAAAGTTTTGTGTAGCAGATTCTCGAGATATGATAAGAAAAGTCATGCATGATAACCACGATGTACCTTGCACAAGACATCTTGGTGTTGATAAGACAATACAACTTTTTAGAAGAACATTTTGGTGGCTTGGATTAGCCAAAGATGTCCACACTTATGTTCAACAAAGCTTTATGTGTCAATTCAACAAAGTATAAAGGGTAAAGACACCATGTTTTTTGCATCCTTTACAGATTCCAGATTATTGCTCAGACAATGTATCCATGAACTTCATAGTCGGGTTACCGTAGACCTAAAGAAAGCGGGATACTAATGTAGTTGTGATAGACAGATTGAGCAAGATGGCTCATTTCATACCCATGCATGAGATGATAGAAGCTCCATAGGTAGCGGAGTTGTTTATCCAGCATGTCTTTAGATTGCATGGTTTATCGACATCCATAGTGTCAGATAGGGATGTTAGATTCACATGACACTTCTAGAAGTTTGTATTTGACAAACTCAAGGTGTCATTAAAGATGAGCAGTGGTGATCATCCTCATACAGATGATTAGACCAAGAGGGTCAAGCAGATACTCGAGGACATGTTGAGGGCATATGTATCTGAGAGACAAACATATTGGGATAGATATTTGCCACTAATTGAGTTTTCTTATAACAATAGGCCTCACAAGGTGACAGGTATGTTTGCTTTTGAGATGAACTATGGGATGAATCCCAATGCTCCTAGTACCATAGGCATGCCAAAAAAATGTCCTAGTGCTTCGAAGTTCTTAGGGAACATCCAAGCAATTTAGAAATAGCTAAAGCGAAGACGTAGCAAGCAAATGATAGGGCTAAAGTGTATGCTAATAGGAAGAGATCTCCTAGATCCTTTGAGTAAGGAGATAGAGTCTTTCTTTAGATACCAGCTAGATCTACTTGACTCTCCACAGGGAAGTGTAGTAAGCTATCACCTATCACGAGGAAGGAGATAAGGAAGAGAGCTCACACACACACTCTCACAATCAAAGAGAAGCACACACTCCGATTGAGGCAAGGAAGAATGATCTTCTTCTTCTTCTTCTATTACATAAAAAGGTATGTACGAGAATGACCTAAAAACAAGAATACAACTACTACAATATATTAAGACCAATACATAAGGAAAAACCTAATGTCCACAAATGAGTGAGCTGGCAAGAAACAAATGTGCCATCACTCTCGATAGATGAATCTACTAAAGTTGAATGAAGTGTCCCTAACATATATCGGCATGACCACTATACATGTCAGAGAAATGAAAAAGGAATACGTGTCATCTTGGATCATCACATGTTGAGCTTGGTATCTCAACACTCCCCCTCAAGCTCAACGCCATGTCCGCTAACCCAAGCATCTTTTGAAACTTCTTCAGCTCCTCTGCTCCAAGTGCTTTTGTGAAAATATCAGCAACATGCTCATCTGTTCTCACATAAACGAGATCAATATCACCTACTAATACCTTTTCTGAAATGTAGTGATAATGTACCTCGATATGCTTTCTTGTAGCATGAAAAACAAGGTTTTGTGCTAATTGTATGCTGCTAAGATTATCACAATAGATGGTGATAGGCTTTTGCACTTCCACACCTAAATCTGCAACTAGCATCTCGAGCCATGATGCCTCACATGCTGCTATTGCAGCACCTCTATACTCAGCCTCTATACTTGACAAAGCAATAGTGGGTTGCTTCTTATTGCTCCATGTAATAGATGCACTCCCAAGTGAGAATAGAAAGCCACTAGTAGGTCTTCTATCTGGAATGCTACCAGCCCAATCTACATCATTGTATCCATGAACTTGCAAATCTACATCAGCTTCATAAAACAATGCATAATCCAAAGTAGCACTCACGTAACGTAGAGTGCACCTCAAAGCATCCAAATGTGGCTTCCTAGGAACCTGCATAAACTTACTTTCAAGTCCAACAATATAAATTAGATAAATCCTTGTGATTGTGAGATATATAAGACTTCCCAAAATTTTCCTGTACATAGTAGCATTTTCCAACGCTTCACCTGAAGTAGTATCCAACTTCAAATTGTGATCTAATGGCATAGAAATTGGCTTACAATCAGCCATACCATACTTTTGCAGCATATTCAAGGCATATTGCCTTTGCGATGTCTATATACCTATTTTTTTATGTATAAACTCAATGCCCAAGAAGTAATGCAACACACCAAGATCTTTCATCATGTCAAATTCTTGCATAAGAAGTTACTTTACCTCTTTAATGCTTCCTTCATTACCACCACCTACAATCAAGTCATCAACATAAATAGCCACAATTGTGATGCCATCATCACCCTTCCTTGCATATAGTGAATGATCTGCATAACACATAGAAAACCCAATGGTGGTTAAGTAATCAACAATCCTTGCATGCCATGCATGAGGAGCTTGCTTCAACCCATACAAATCCTTTTGCAACCTACAAACATATTCTAGATGCTTTGAATCTTCATATCCTTGTGGTTGTTCCATGTATACTTCTTCATGTAACTCACCATGTAAGAAAGAATTATTCACATCCATCTGTTGCAAAGTCCATCCTTTTGTTATAGCTAATGCAACAAGTGTTCTGACAGTAGACATTTTAGCTACATGGCTGAATGTTTCCTCATAATCAATGCCATATGTCTCTGCATATCCTTTTGCTACCAATCATGCTTTGCACCTGCTAATGCTACCATGAGCATTGATCTTTACCTTGTAAACCCACTTGCAGCATATGGGTTTCTTTCCTTGGGGCAATGGAACCATCTTCCATGTATCATTTGGATAAAGTGCGGCCATCTCCTCATCCATAGCTTTTTCCCAATCTGCATTCCCAATTGCATCTTCAAAACAAGAAGTTTCAACATCTTGTATTACCTTGGTCATGTAGGCACAATGACAAGCCATGTAACTGTCATATGTCAATTGTTGCATAGAATTCCGCATCCTCTCAGATCTTCTTGGTCTTGGGTCACTTCTCCTTGTATCATATACATGTGCCTTTCTTACTCTTAGAGTCATCACATAGGGCAATCCAAGCTCCTCATGAAGGCTCTTTTCTAGACCGCTTGAATCTCCATCAATGTCTTCAAAACTTGGACATGTTTTATGATCAGTAGAAAGCTTTTCTTTACCTTTCTTGGATGTATTTGATGAATTTGCTAGATTGAAATTTCCACGCAATCTTCCACTCCATGGATTTGAGTTGGAACTATTGCTTGGTGATGCATCTAGTCCACTTAGATCTTGAGATTCTGCACTTGATTTTTCAACATTTTCTTTGTCGTTTGGTTCAAGATTTAGTCCTTCTTTGGCATCTGCATAGAAGCTTGACATTTCATCAAATACCACATCTCTGATCACCTTCACATGTCATAGGAGTGGGTCATAACAATTATATCCCTTTTGCTCAAGGGAGTATCCAATGAAGAAACAATTTTTTGCTTTTGGATCAAGCTTCATCCCCAATTCATCTGGAACATGTACATATGCAATACAACTAAAAACTTTCAGATGTGATAAGTTTGGCTTTTTACCTATAAACTTCTATTCAGGTGTAACTTGATGTACAGGAGCAGTCGGAGTTCTGTTCATGATGTATATAGTAGTATGCACAACTTCTGCCCAATAACAATGAGGCATATTCTTCTCAACCATCAAGGCTCTTGCTATTTCTGCAATATGTCTGTTTTTGCATTCAGCAACGCCATTCTGTTGTGGTGTGTACCTGCATGAAAACTAACATCAAATTCCATGACCTTTAAGAAAGTTGTTGAACTCATTTTACATGTATTCACCTCCTCCATCAGATCTTAATGTCTGCATATACTTTCCTATCTGCTTTTCCACCATAACTTTAAAATTCTGGAAGTGAGTGAACACCTTACTCTTCTCTTTCATGAAATATACCCACACTTTTCATGTATGGGCATCAATGAAAGTGACATAAAACCTGCAACCACCCATAGATGTGGTCTTTGTAGGACCCCAAACATCTGTATGTACTGTTTCTAGTACATTCTCACTTACATGCTTGTCATGCGAAAATGATGCTCTTGACTCTTTACCAAATTGGCATGTTGCACATACCTTTTGCATTTTTGCAACTTTGAAGTTTGGTAGTCCATTGATAATCTCCTTGGGCTGCATCAATTTAAGCCTTTGCAAATTTGGATGTCCACTCGGCTTGTGCCACATCTCTATATCTGCAATGACTCCTTCACCTTTTGCAAGCGTGGCTACATTCATTTCAGGAATTTTCACATTTAAGGTGAACATCCTACCCACTTTGTTTCCTTTGGAAATTAATCGTCCACCGTATTTGTACTCTTCTACATATAACCCATGAGCATTGAACCTGACTTGCAATCCCTGGTCAACCATTTGTCCAACAGAAACCAGATTCTTTGTTATATTTGGAACATGCATCACATCAGCAAGGTGTTTTACCTTGATATCCTCCATAGATAGTTCTATATTTCCTGTATGCTCGATAAGGTGTGATGTTTCATCACTTGTTTCAACATATCCAGGAACTGGAATTTTATGCAAACTACTAAACCATTCCACATGACTGGTCATGTGATTTGAAGCATCTAAATCAACATACCAAACACTACCATTCGACTTTGAAGCATTAGCAGACATCGTATTCATCATGTGATGTTGAACCATGAACAATTTATCAGAATTATCAGCACTTGTGGATGCATAGTTGTTTTGCTGCCTTCTATTATTTTGATTCTTCAACCTGTAATCACGTTCAAAGTGCCCAAGTTCACCACAATTCCAACAACATTTACTGTCATTACCTGAATCATTTCTTTAAAATTTTTGCAACCTATTTAGCTCCCCCTGCCTCAAAATTGTCCTCTTCCTCCTGCATGATTCTGCTGTTGACCTTGGTCTTCGATACTATTCTTCCACCTCGAAAACCTCTACCTCTACCTCTTCCTCCGCTAGAGTAGAATACCTGCTCCAAACTCGGCTTTCCTTGGGAGTTTGAATCCTGACCAAGATTCTTTTCTTCAATAATCAGCATGGATACCAAATCAGCAAAATTCGGAATATTTTCCCTCGTCTGTATAGAAGTTTTGAACTGCTTATATGGAGCTTCTAAACCACGAAGGCACACTTCCACCTTATCATCATCATCTACATTTATGCCAATAGATGCAAGTGACTCACATATGCTTGTGTAGTCACTTACCGACATGTTCTTTTTCTCCAATGCATGGAGCTCGTTCTTGAGTTGCAATTTCCATGCCTTTGTATTGGTCTCATACAACGTGACCAAATTGTTCCAAGCCTCTTTCGGAGTCTTAGCACCGTGTATGTGCCCAATCATGCTATCCTATATGCGAACCGATAGCCAATACATTACCTTTTGTGCTCCTTGATTCCATTCTTCATAAGCTCTTAATTGGTCTGCAGTTCAATTCCTCTCTAGTAACTATGGAGCATTTTCATTCTCTCTCTCCTTCGATGTACTTCCAGTAGCCTTCTCCCATCAAGAAATTTTTCATCCTAAATCTCCAAGCATGGAAGTTGTTCTTGTCTAGCTGAACCCTCATAAGCTGACTCATTCCATCTACGTTTGCCATATCTCCAGCAATTCACAACACTACAAGCAACACTTCTACTTGAACACTATCACACTATGACATGACAGTTCGATCTAAAAAAAACACAGTTTTCGTGTATCAATAGTACATGGAATCTCTTGCAATTCAAGATCTTGAATATATGAGTGTTAATGAACATGATGCAAGTCACAGTTTCTGAAATTGACCTGGTTTTTTTGTGGGCCCCACCTTAGGGGCTCAAAATGGAGGTTGCAATGGCTCCAAAACTTCGATCTAACAAAAATGAGTGACCCTAAAGTGATAACTCATGAGAATATTATGAGGTCTTCTACCTCCACTCCAATTATTGTAGCAATTTGAGGTCATTTGTGAATCATGCTTTCTCCACACCTTCTCACATATTGTTCACTGTTGGCCTTCTCCACGAGCTCTCTACAGACACACTAGCACCATCTCACGAGGAAGGAGATAAGGAAGAGAGCTCACACACAGACTCTCACAATCAAAGAGAAGCACATACTCCGATTGAGGCAAGGAATAATGATCTTCTTCTTCTTCTATTACATAAAAATGAATTTACAAGAATGACCTGAAAACAAGAATACAACTACTGCAATATATAAAGACCAATACATAAAGAAAAACCTAATGTCTACGAATGAGTGAGCTGACAAGAAACAAATGTGCCATCACTCTCGATAGATAAATCTAATAAAGCTCAATGAAGTGTCCCTGACATATACCGGCATGACCACTATACATGTTAGAGAAATGAAAAAGTGATATGTGTCATCCTAGATCATCACATGTTGAGCTTGATATCTCCACATCACCAAGGTCTTGTGGACCTTGGAAGATAGTTAAAAAGCTAAGTGAAGTTGGATACGGATTAGAGCTTTCTTCAAATTGCAGAGCATTAGGGGAAAAAATGAACCCTACATGGGCCTTTTAGATTAAGAGAGGATTAGTGATGGACCAATGAGAAGAGGGTGGTAGCCATAGTCTAGTCCCTTAATCACCTAGACTATGCATAGGCTTCCCTTGGCCTTTGTGGTCAAAGGTGGTATGAATGACCAAAAACCAAGAGTTCCTCTTCAAAAGTGGTTTGATAGGCCTAGATTTTGAAGCATAGCCATTGGATCGACTCAAAGATCCAAAGGCTCATGTTAAATCACAAAAGAAAAGTCGGCATACAAGTTTGCTCATTGGATCTAGAAAATATCTAACGGTGTAGCTTGAAAATCATGACAAAATGCACCTTTATATTTCCTTCATTGGATGGACCTAGAAATGAATGGTTGAGATGTATTCCTTTAAATTTTGGTCCACTTTCAATTGCATCCATTGGATCTTTGGTTTTCTAATGGTTGTGAGGCTTTTGTCTTGAGACGATCCCAAAGTTATTTTGTAGCCATTAGATCATTGGCACATCGAACGTAGGAGAATCCATTCGGCCACATAACTATGCCATTTTCCTTGTCATTTTGTGCCAGTCCCGAAGCTCCTTCAGCTCATTGAATGCTCTATATTTTATCTTTTAATGATAGGCATATGTGCATTCATCTCAGCCATCTATCGACATCTTATCCAATGGAGAGGAATGCCCATGACTGTTCACTTCTTGGAAGAGCTTTTGACTTTATGTGACAGGCACACAAAGGTTGATCTTAGCCATCCGTTCAATCTCATCCAAGGGACAACAATTCAAACGAATCTATTTGGGTTGGACACATATCTTAGAGGAAATATTTTATTGCAAAAACCATTAGTGTTTATTTTGTGACCTTAATAACTCTTTTTGTTAACTTTAATCCCTAAAAATTAGGGATCCTTACAAGGCCCATGGAGGGTTCCTTTTTCCCCGTGATGGTTCATCTAGTGTTTCATGTTAGTAAACTTCGGAAGTATATTTCTAGGGAGGATAATCTAATAGAAGGTATTGTTTCTTTGCAAGAAAGTGATAGCACAAATCATTCTCCAAACAGGATAATAGATCAAAGATAGAAACAATCGAGGAATCGTGTCATCGAGGAGTATCTAGTAGCCTGGAGAAAATTACCACTTACTGACTCTACTCCGGGATCAGAAGCTCTCGTTTGCAAGTACTTTCCCTCATTGATCATTGAGGACAATGATGTTTAGAAGAGAGTGTCAGAGATTGATCCACAGGGATCATGACATTGATCCACATTGATCAGTTCATGTGTGTGAGGGACAAGGGCCAGCTAGCCAAGGTTCCAAGCTTTGGGGATACCCTAAGGTATGTTGGTAGTAATGGGAAGTACTTGGGTAGTAATGGGAATAAGTATTGCATGATGGCCACATGTTCACACTAGAATATTCCAAATCATTGCTATTTTTAGAGTACATCATTGCTATTTTTAGAGAACAAGAGGGTATATATAGATGGGAGGTCAGCCACACACACATCATTTGACAATCAAATATTTGAAGGAGTAGTTGATTTTTGTTGATGAAGTATTGCCATATAGTTCACTTGTGTAGACTATTCTAAATGGTGTTCATATCAAAGTTTTGCTTCTACTCTTCGATTGATGATGAAAGGCAATCCAACATTTGAGGAGTTATTCTCTATTCTATTGCAAGAAGACGAGTCTAGAAAAAAGAGGTACATTATGTGTGTTGCAAATCAAGCTTTCTTGACTAGTCAAAAGGCCAAAGGTAAATGGAGCTCATCTACTAGTAAGTAGAAATTTGCTTATTGTGCACAATCAAAGAAGGATGACAAAGACGAGAAGAAAACTGGAAAGTAGAAATTGTTTTGCAAATACTGTAAAGGAAATAATCATGTCATAAAGAGCTCTCCAAAACTGGTTGCAAAAGAGGCAAAGAAGAAAGAGGCTAGAATGGTTGTTATAGAGGCATGTACACCCAAACTAAAGTCTACTAATCTTAAGTAGAATGAAGAATGGGCATTTACTATTGTTTGCAGTTATGACCCATCTTCTCGTGAACAGTGTATGTCTATAGTAGACTTAGATGTTTGGTACTTTGATACTGGGGAACCAAACATATTACCTTGCAGCACACTTTCTTCACTTCACTTCACTTGAGTTTGCCCCTAGAGGGAATACTGTCACATGCACCAACAACTCCTCTTATCCCATCGTGGGAGTTGGTAAGATCATTCTGACTAATGTTGATGATAGTTCTTTTACATTATCGGACACTCTATTTGTGCCAAGGATCAAGAAAAATCTTTTATCAGTTTGAGTATTATCCAAGATTGGGTTGGTTGTGAAATTTGTTGATGACAAGTGTATAGTTCATGATCTATCAAATGGTGATGTTATTATTGCTTCTAAAATTTCTTGTCATGGATTGTATAAGCTCATAGAATTTGAAAAATTGTGAATGATTGAGCATGTGCAGTACATGATTCTCAGGCTATCTCATATGCAAAGCTTTGGCATGCATGCTTTGGTCATCTAAATTTTGTCAGTTTGCTATGCCTGTAGAAATTTGAAATGGTTTCCTCTCTACCCAAACTTGAGGCACCTGGTAAACATGTTCGTGAGGCTGCATTTTGGGCAAAATGCAACATTCCTCATTCCCAAAAGATGATTCAGTTTGAGCTACTAAAAAATGGTAGCTTGTTCATAGTGATGTCTATAGTCCTATGCAGACACCCTCTTTTGGAAACTACCTTTACTTTGTGACTCTTATTGATGCTTTTTTTCCACGCATGCATGGATGTATCCAGTGAAAACAAAGCCAGAAGTGTTTAAGTACTTCAAATAGTTTCTAATTTTGGATGAAAATATGTCAGCATGTAGAACGAGCACCCTTCGTTCTCATCAAGGGGGGGGTATATTTCTCCTCATTTAAATGCATTTCTGGCTAAATTTGGGATAAAACATCCATGTACAATATCGTATACACCTCAATAGAATGGAGTTTTTGAAAGGAAGAACATCTCACTCATGGAGATGGCAAGGTGTATGGTCAAGAGTCAGGCTTTACCACATAGATTCTGGCTTGAGGCTTTTATGTGTGCAACATATGTACTTAACAAGTGTACCACTAAAGCATTGTAGTATATCACTCCATATGAGGCTTCGCATGGTTGCAAGCCATCTGTTGCTCATCTGCGTGTCTTTGGTTGTCTAGAATAAGCATTAGTGCCTACACAACAATGCAGGAAATCAAATGATAAAGTAATGAAATGTATTTTTTTTGGTATGATTATGAAAGCAAAGGCTATCATCTATATCATCCACTGAATAAAGGCATTTTGATTAGTCATGATGTTGTTTTTGTGGAAGATGTAATTTGGCCATTACTTCCATGTACTAAGGAGACATCAATTATCTCCAAAGATGTGTATGACACTTTGCTTCCTCTTTTTACATGTGGATAGTCTAGTGCTACCTCTTTTTACACGTGAACAGTCTAGTGATGGTCCAAATGAGGCAATTTCTCAGCCTTTATAGGTTTCATGTGATGATGTAGATCATTCCATTTCTGATGTGGATTTACATGATGCACGTGTTGATGAGAGAACTCATATAGAGGAGGCAAAGACTATGCCTAAATGGTCAATTCAAAATTTGTGAGATAGCAAATTAGATGCAATTGTCTCATATCATACTCATTCAAGCTCTCATAGTGCTTCTTTTGCATCAAATTGCTATGCTATGGCTGCTTCAAGTCTTTGTGATAAGAATGAGCCTCTTAAAAATTGGATGGATGCTATGCAATCAAAATATGATGCTATCATGAGCAATGGTACCTGGTGTTTATGTGCTTTTTTCTCCTAGCAAAAAGGCTCTTGGAAATGTAAGCCTGATGGAATAGTTGATGGGTATAAGGTTAGTCTTGTTTCAAAAGGTTATGCTCAAGTAAGAGGCATTGATTTTGATGAGACCTTTGCTCCCACATGCCGAATGACTATTGTTCATAGCATTTGTGCACTTGGAGATCCTCACAGTGTTGGAAAGTTTTCAACCGTCCCGTTGAGGACCAGGAAAATTAAAAAATGTTTATTGATTAACTTTAATCTCTTTATTACAATATTTTGCTTGAAACTAATCTCTTGAAAATGATTACAAGTTCAAAATGGATGAAGAAAACACAAGTTCATATTAGCATTTACCCTAAACTGCTCGTATAATGTGTGTTTAGGTCAATGAAACATTGAAATACGGGTTTAAGACCCTAGGTTTACGTTCATTCATGAGTATTTAAGTTAGGAGTATTAATTTCTGGTTAATGTTAGCGTTAAAGCTAGATTTCTTAAGGGTTTCAATGGGTTTCCGATGGGTTTCAAGTAGGTTTTCTAGGTTTTTAGTATATTTAAATGGTTAGAATAACTGTTATTTAAATACATTAATCTATAAATTTATGTATTAAAAATTAAACTATGATATAATTAATTACTTTAATCATGTGTGTAAATTTAAATATTAAGGTATTAGTAAATCAAAACCTTAAACTAAGCTTAAATTAAATGAATAATTTAATTATGAAAATTAGGCTAATTAAATTAAAAATGATAAATAAAATGGATAATTAACTAGTGGTGTGTGTGTGTATGAATTTAAAGAATGGTTTATATAAGATGTGGAATTAAAGTGATTTAAGGAGTGGATCATAAAAGATATGCACTTAAAGTGAGTAAAGTTGGCTAAAAGAAAAGAATGGTGAGAATTAGTGTAGATAAAAAGAGAGGAGTAGAAAAGTTGTGTGGTTAAAGTAGTTAAAGTAAACTGAAAAGTATGGTGAATGTTAATGGCCAAAAGTGTGGATGAGAAATTAAAGAAAGTTCAAAAAGAGTGGTAAGAATTTAACGTCTGTGAATATATATATGTGTGCTACACACCAGTTTTTCCTGATGGTTCTTTGTAGGTAATTGTCTTCTTGCTTCCTTCATCTTATTTTTCCTTTTATTCTAGCTAGTGAGAAAGAAATTCATTTCTTGATCTTGAATTCTCCTCTTCTTTCAGTGATTTTTGGTCTTGCATACGTAGATAGGAGATGAGAAAACAAGTAGTGAGAGGCTGTCTGATGGCGTGCGGGAGTTTAGAGAGAGGATCATGTAAAGAGGTGAAATGAGAGGATCGTCGTTGCTGCCAAGAGAGGTGTACATGAGTGCTTGCATCTAGAAGAGATGGTGAGTTTGTAGGGCAAACTGGAGAGGGCAGCAATGTGGCTGTGCACTGGTCTGTCCTCGGCCTTCTTCTCGAGCCTGGAAATCTGTGCGTGTGTTAAGACGCAAACTGAAGATCAGTTCGAGATAATAAGGAGGCATCGTGAAGACGAGGATTCATGCAGCTCGAATGTGCCAAGTTCAAGCAGAAAGCGGCATCGAGGGGCTTCTCATCTTGCAACCTCTGTGCATCTTGAGCCGAATATTGGTAACGGCGACTGTGATGGAGATTGTGAGGTGGAGAATACCGTGTTCTCCAGATCAGGTGTACATTCTAGTGGCTGTTTCCCCTACAGCACTCCACCACTTTCAAAGCGCCGCAAAATGATGCTTCCACATTACGGATGAGTCTTGTTCGATGCATATATGATCCACACATGCAAGTAAACCTGGATGTAGCTTACCACCTTTTGTCCAATTTTTAGAGGTATCGAAAGGAGGAAAACATAGATCGAAGGATGATGAGATGTACGATTGAGTTCCAAAGCATTTACCTACGGATGCATCTACGCAAGTGCACAACATACCTGAACTGATTTTATGCCTAGTTGTCTGTCTCTTTGTGCACAAGTTTTGTGTTTCTAGAGCTGCATGATTTCGGGTTTATGTAAATGCTCTTTGGACGTGTATAAAAAAGTGCATGTAAACTTTTCCATCTCGAAATGTGCATACCAGAGGTGTAGCTCTAAATGCACTCTTCTTTCATTGCGAATGTTCACACTTCTCGCAACATATGTGCTTCAAGTTTTAACGGCATCTGTTTATCTCCATTTGTATACATGAGTTTCCTAGAATATGAACTACCTATTATCAATAATATTTAAGAAGTACGTTAAGTTTTAGAGCGCAGGGTTGGCTGCAAAAGAGACAGGCTTAGTGGAAGCTCTAAGACAGTAGAGCTCTAGCTCATGCAAGCAAAAGAAGTATTCTGTCATGTCTCACCATGCATATTTTGTGTAGCATTGACATTACAGATACATGAGAAGAGCAATGGGCAGCATCAGACTGATTGGGAGAGGAGACAACAATAGGGAGAAAGGTAGAGTGGCGCACTTCAGTTGTAGGGATAAAATGGAAGGTAGTTATTTGGGTTGGATGCAAAAGACAAAAGGGGTGTTGCCCTATTCTGTCAAAGACTAGACCCTTGAATGAACAGAAGACCTAGTCGATTTTTGAGCACAAATCTCTATGACGATCGGGAAGAAGAAATGTAGTGCTAGAGGCATCCATGATTCCATAGTCAAAGAAAACAGAGAAAGAGAAAGAAAAAAAGGTTTGGATTAATGTCTAATAGAGGAATCATAGAAGTAAAAATTAATTACGTTAAGATAAGTTTGATTCTTTAAGTTATGTACCTAATTAAATTAATAATTGAGTTAATTTTAACCTAGTTTAAAGATGATATTAGTCTATATGTATGAGCATGATTGAGTTAGTGATTTTCTAAAAACGTATGTTAAGTATATAAATGGTTAGTAAATGTGTTAGCATATTTGTAAGTGCATGAAAGTGTGATTAAGTGTGTTAACATGAATAAGAGTGAATGGATTAGTATAAGTATATATTAGATTGCATTTAAATGTCTTAGTGCATACATAAACATATGCATGTATATGTAAATGTTATGTGAATTATGTCCTTTAATTTTATGATTCTTGTAACATTACTAATATTTTCTAATGTTTCTTTGCAGACATTAAATGAAGAAGTGACTGAAGAGCATTGTGACAAAAGTGAATAATTCATCGAACCAAAAATCCGTCAATCTGACATAAACCCATAGAACTTATCTTGATTAAGCTTTTGTATAGGATTCACTAGTTTTAGCAACCTTTTAGATAAATTACATCATTGATCTATAGCATTGTTAATACTTATTATTGTTAGTAGCATTAATTCAATTTCTATTCCCAATATCTTTTTGTCAATGTCTTCTAAACATGCAATTGAATCTGAAAATAACGCAACTTTAGAAATTGAAGTAGAAGTAGTTAAGGATATTATTACACACGAATCTTTAATATCAGTATCTCATTATTATTTTCTTAATAGATTTATAGCATTATTTTCGATTGCATCTAGTGACCCTCAAGATAAGATAGATTCATTTCCACCACCCTTAATTAGACGTACACACCCTCAACATATAGAAACCCAAGAAGACGAAATTATAAAAGAAAATATAACTGAGGAAACTTTGATATTACCTACACCTCAAGAAGCTGTTGATAGGTATAGAGCAGCCCAGCCATACGGTTCTTAGAAGTATAAAGTGTTACAATTGCCTATTAGTTATTTCTTAGATTTCAGTTATTTAGAATTTCTTTTACCCTAGACATAAAGAAAAATATACCTAGTTTACGTAAGATTGTCTTAAACACCCTGCGTGTGCTAAGGGATTTAACGGTTGACTAATCCACCAGCTGTGTGTCCGCAACTTCCCGACATTTGGTGAACTCGACATGAAGGTTCGGCGCAACACCTTAGGTATAAAGGTATAATTTAATTTCTCTTTTGCATATGCACATAGGAAATTTGGTGATTGAAGCAGAAGCATCGACATCCTTGGTAGCTGAAGTTGACTCTTAAACCTTGTATCTTCTGGCTGTAGAGGGCTGGTCCTTATGACGTGAGCACCTCCACGGAGATTTACAAGTAGAAGGATCCTCGTCACGTCACCTTTGACCCTCAACTTTTGTGAAAGCAACGATAGCACATGCATACTTAGAATTGATGTAATAGATTAATTTGATCAATCTTAATGTAAAGACTTTGCACTAAGCACATTCACAAAGAGCCTCTTCATCGAGGTTGATCAGGTATATTTTCTGTATTTCAGTTTGTAAAGAAGTAGGAATATTTTCTATATTTCTGTTGCAAAATAGTAGGAAAAGTTTCTTTATTTCTATTAGACCCTAAGTATGTTAGACCCTTCTCTTAGATGTGAGCTAGAACCAATGCTTGAGGATGGAGCGACTACGAGCGAACTTACTGGAAATTGGGATAACGTTCGAGCGGCTGTCCATAGGTTAGCTCAAAGACAGGAGTGTAATAAGATGCAAACTCCAAGAATAAATGAAAGAGATGCGCCAGGAAAGATAGATAATGACCCCATTTCACATAACCCTAGTAAAGATGACTGAGAAATTACAATGTTAAAAACATCAGTAGAATCACTTGCCAAACATATGGAGACTTTGGCAACTGACATAGCTACTATAAAGAGTATGCAAGAGATTAGATTGAGAGATCAGGAGAAACCAAAAGAGTTAGAACAAAATCCTAGGATTCAGATGTCGGCTATAAGACCATTTAACCAAGCCCGCAAATGTCTCTGGTGTGATGATTTAGATCATCCACACTGGACATGTAACTTATTCAAAGAGTCCAAGGATAGGAATTGGGTCACAGAAGTTGATCGACAGATCACTGACTATGTGAAAAAAAGGCCTTTGGCATCAAATTATGGGAAAGGGGGTATGAAAACCTTCTTTGAAGCCTCCAAAAGCCAAAATACATACGCTTGTAGGCTTGATAGTGATGACTCTAATTGTGACTTCTGGAATCAAGTTTATGATACTGCTAATAGGGGGAAGTTATCAGTTGAGAACTTATATGCTATGAGCTCAGATATTAGAGCAAAGACATGTTGGAATGATCCAGTAGATATGTTCTCAGTTTATGCTCATGAGATTAATGTAGACGAGAAAAGGAAACGTGATGAAGAGGGTCAGTCTAAACAAACAACTAGGGCTAGAAAAGAGGGTGAACCTACTAAGTCAATTAATGAGCCACCTAGGACGGAGCCTAGTCAAGAACCAAAACGACATGAACAAGATAAGAAACCTCAGAATAAGGGAAAAGTAAAGAAAGTAGTAGAAAATTTAGAAAAGAAAATAGCAAATGAAAATAGAAGTCGGGATAAACCTAATGAAACTCAACCCATGCGTGAAGAAGGTAGTAAGGAGGAAAAACCAAAAAAGAAATCGCCGATTTTTGAATTGATCTCTCAAATCGAGAAACAAATAGACATTCGGAAGGTTATGGATGAAAAAATTATGAAAGCAGAGGTAACCATGACATTAGAGGAATGATTAGCATTTTCAAGAACAGATGTGAAGGAAGATTTCATGAGTATCATCAAAAGACGAAGAGAACCTATAAAGTATAGAACAGAGGACATTGAAATGGAGGAAAGGAAAGATCTGGATGAACCAAAAGTGAGTGTTGTACAAGTTAATGAATCTGAGTATCCAGAATCTTCTGATCGTAGAAATTATTTGGGCCCCATAATTGGACATTTGGAGAAAGGAAATGATGACCCAAATAGTCATTATACTCAGAAACATTGGGCTAGGGGTACCACTAAAACTATGGTTAAGATAGGTAATAATAATAAACCGCAAGTAGCATTAATAGATTCAGGATCAGAAATCAATGTAGTGTCAAGGGAGATTTATAAAAAAGGTAAATGGCCTATTGATCGAGACCATGGATGGAAAATGAAGGCAGCCAACAATGCTTCTGGCTATTTACTAGGAGCTTGTGCAAATGTTCCTATTACTATTGGAGATGTTAAAGAGGAACATAATTTCTTCGTTCATGATGACTGCTCGTACCCAATTATTTTGGGGCAACCATTCATTTGTGAACAAAGAATGGAGACAAAAGTGCTGGTCGATGGAAGTGCTTTTGCAAGAATTCGTTCTCGTGATGGCCTTAAATCTGTCCAATTCGTGACGCTTTGTATAAACCATCCTCGTAATCATAGGGCTTTAAGAAAAACTCCTTTAAGACACTTTGATCAGGATTTCGAGTAAATGCCACTGTTGAGCGAGATGATAGTGGAATTTGGTTCGAAATCTTGCAAAATCTTGTACATAGATTAGATAAGATGACTGTTTATTTTCCGTCTGCTACTTTAAATATTTCTGATTTTAAACAAATTCCAAGAAAACTTATAAAAAAATATGAAAAACATTTGAAAAACAAAGGAGATGTTAATGGATGAAACTATTGAATATGTTATTGAAACTACACATTGCTTTTCAACATTAGAAGAATTAGAACTTTGTTATCAAGATAAGTCTAATTCTCATATTCTCATCTCTTGACTTGATGTGTATGCATTAATTCAAGAATATGCTTCTAGCATTGATCATGAGTATGATGCCTTAGTGGAGACCAAATATAAAACTGTTACTAAGAAGGTTAAACCTGTAGCTCAACCACTACCAAAATTTAGTAATGATATTATAAAGAATGTAAGTCATGAGCCAATCCTCAGAAATCCGACAAATATTGGCCATGTATTT
Organism: Ceratopteris richardii; assembly: GCA_020310875.1. Classification (NCBI taxonomy): domain Eukaryota; kingdom Viridiplantae; phylum Streptophyta; class Polypodiopsida; order Polypodiales; family Pteridaceae; genus Ceratopteris; species Ceratopteris richardii. The sequence goes on from CM035408.1 coordinate 203,822,977, forward strand.
ACTAAAGACTCCTTAAAACAAATTAAGTTAGATGCTAGTGGTTTCCTTCTTCCAGCAGAAAAAGAGTATTTTGTGAAGATTATTGAGCAACATGGAAGAGCATTTTCTCTTGAGCCTTCAGAGATAGGATGTGCAGATCCTAGATGATAATTTTTACTATTCCCCATATTCCTTGGAATTTGCACCCTATTCCTGTACCTAAAGATCATCTTCCAGAGCTGATTAGATTACTTAAAGAAAAAACTCGCATGCATATTTTAGAATCCTCTTTAGCTCCCTATTCAAACTGTTGGTTTACTATGTCCAAGAAGAGTGGAAAACTTCGGTTTATCCAAGATCTTCAACTAGTTAATAAAGTGACCATAAGAAATGTGGGTACAGGTCCAATTGTGGATGAATTTGTAGAAGCGTTTTCAAGAAATTCTATTTATTCAATGGGTGATCTCTACTCTAGATATGATCAATTTCAATTGGCACTAGAAAGTAGAGACATAACTACCATGAAAACACCTCTGGGATTAGTTAGGATGTGTACGTTACCTCAAGGTGCGACCAATTCAGTAGCACACATGATGAGTGCAATGAATTCGGTCTTGCACAATTTCATTCCTCACATTACTATGCCCTTTATAGATGACATTCCCATTAAAGGCTGCTTGGAAGAAGAGAAAGATAGCACTCTGGATGAATATGGTTGTCATAGATTTGTAAAGGCTCATATCCTTGATTGCCAAAGAATTTTTCAACAATTTATTCAAGTTGGCTTAACATTATCCATAGAGAAATCTATTTTTGGTGTTAATGAGGTCCTTATTGTAGGTCATCTTTGTGGCTATTATGGACAGAAGCCATATCCTTAGAAAATTGATGCCATTAGTAAGATTTCGGAGATATGTCAAAATGTGAGTGAAGTTCGTCGATTCTTAGGAGCTTGTATCTTCTATGTTATATGGATACCACATTTTGCACATGTAACTGACTGTCTTTATGATTTATTAAGGAAGAAAATAATTTTTTTTTGGATAGAAAAACATACTCAAGCAATGTGTATATTAAAGAAGTTATTGCAAGAAGCTCCAATTCTTAAGCGAGTAGATTATACGAATAATAAGCCTATTATTTTGACTATTGACACTAGTCCTCTTGGGATAGGCTAGGTCATAAGTCAGGATGATGAAGAGGGTAGAAGATATGCTGTGAGATTTGGAGCTAAAATTTTGCATAACACTCAAAGACATTACCCACAAATTAAAAAAGAACTTTGGGGTTTAGTCACAGCTCTAAAATTTGATAAAGAATATTTTATAGGAGCAAATGTGATTGTGGAGACAGATTGTCTACCGCTGATAGGAATGATCACAAATTGTTCCTCTCCGGATATTGCAATGCTTCGCTAGATTTCTTATATTTAATTTATAAATCCAGTTTTAATTCATATTTCAGGCAAATCTAACTTTGTTGCTGATATGCTTTCAAGAGCTAGGTACGATGAGAATGATGAAGCTAAAGTAGATACTAATGCGATTAATTATGATTCTCAAGCATATGTATATGAGAAATTTAATACGGATGAATATGAAGGAGAGTGGTTAGACATTGGGAGGTATCTTAGTACTTTAATTAGATCACCTTCATGGTCTTCAAATAGATTTAGAAATATTAGAAAAAGAGCATTTAACTTTTTCTTAAAAGATGGGTTAATTTGGAGACATGCAAGGGGGAAAATTAAAATGCCACAAAGGGTACTAGGTACTAAGAATCTTCAGGTGCAAGTCATGAAGAGCATGCATGATACTTTATGGGCTGGGCATAAAGGATTTGTAGCCACTTATGAAAAAATTAGAGAGTGTTACTGGTGGCCATGTATTTATGTTAATGTAAAGAATTATGTGGATTCTTGCGATGTATGTCAAGTTTATTCATCAGTTAAGCATAGGGATCCACTGCACCCTACATATCCACCATGCATACACTACAAGTGGGTAGTAGACTTGGTGACCATGCCCAAAGGTATCGATAGCATGAGATACATAGTTCTTGCACGATAAGATCTTACTAATCATGTTGAAGGCCGAACTTTAAGATCAAAAACCACTTTCAATGTATGTAAATTTCTTCTTGAAGATGTGATTTCAAAGTTTGGGTATATTGAGAAGATAGTAGGTGATAGGGGCGAATCAGATGCGCAAGAGGCTAGAGATTTCTTTGCTAGGCATGGAATTCGTTTAGCTCTTACGACAACATATAACCCTGAGGCTAACGGAAAGATTGAAAGAGGGCATTCTCCTATCTTAAAGCCAATTTCTAAAGCTTGCAAAGGAGAACTTAAAAATTGGCCTAAATTTTTTCCATTTGCTTTGTGGACTGAGAGAATGACCTGCACTAGAACCATAGGGTTTATGCTGGCAGAGCTAATGTACTGCCAAAAACCAATTTTTCCAGTGCATACTCAAATCCTTACTTGGACTACACTTCCTTGGGAAGATAATCTATCTACTGAAGATTTACTAGCTCTAAGAATTCAACAACTTGAACAAGGGAATGAAAGATTAGAAGAAGTTGTAGCTAAATTGAAAGATTCTCAACTTAAAAATAAAAAATATTTTGATAAATCACATAGGTTAAGGCCAAAGCCAATTCAAATTAATGATTGGGTATTGATATATAATAGCACATTTGATTCACAGTATGATGCTCGTAGAAAATTAAAAAAGCGTTGGTTTGGACCTTATGTGGTGATCAAAATTTATGATAATGGAATGTATGCCTTACGAGAGTTAGATGGAACTCCGCTTAAAAATTTAATTGCAGGTAAAAGAATTAAATTATTCAAACAAAGAGATGAAGAAATTTATGACTTATCATATGATGAAGAAAATGATGAATGAATTTTTAATAAATGATGTTTAAATTTTCTTTTAAAAATGTTTTTTCCTTTATATGTATGAAAGTAAAAATTTATTTATGAAAACTAATTTTCTTGCGAATCTAGATGTTGTTGATTGTTAGCAGGAGTTGAAGATGCTTTTTTATCAAATAAATTAAAGATTGTTTTATGATAAAGATGAAGAGCAGGAGATTGAAGATAGTACATGAAGCCGAAAATCCAAGCAATCGAAGAAATATTTGGATGACAGACGACAGAAATTAGGTGAAATAGTTCTGATTTATGATTTATCTTTTAGTTGTTTATAAACTTTCTTGCATTCATGATTAGATTAGTACATTCTTCTGATATGTAAGGGGAACTATTAAAATTATAAAGTACATAATTCAAAACTGAAGTAGGAATGTGTATGAGATGAAGATAGGAATTAGAGACTCTATGGCTGTTATAAGGCTAGAAGTGGGAAAACTTGACTTTCAACTCCTAGTAGAAGTAAGTTTATTTTATATAGGTAGGCTACCTTTACTTCCAAACCATTTAGCTTATGAGATCCTAGTTCCCACCATTGCATTCCTCTAGAACCTCTACTCTGAATAGGGGTTAAGCCTTTCCCCTCTAACAAAAAAGTTGCAAAGAAAGAAAAGAAAAGATGCATAAAGCAGTACATTAATGGTTGCTGCATTATGAAAAATAAAAAAAAACTTAATGAATCAGTTGTGATCTTGAAATCACTTCTGGTTTGTAATGTAGGCAATATGAGGCAGATGTATGCTATAGAGGAATTAGTTAGATGCATCTTATGACAAGTGGCTAGGGAATGAGGGATAGAATACTTATATAAAATATTTATTACTTTTGAACAGGGTTAATAGAAGAGCAAGTACCAGGACTATCTGAATGACTTCTATAGGAATTTCTAAAACTTATTTTCAAATTCATGCATTGAACGAAAAATTTTGTAATTCAAGCTTATATAATTTTAAAAGTTTTCTTTACTATTAGAAGATGTACTTATGAGAACGAGCATATTTCAAATATTGTTTCAAAATAATTTTAAAAACATTTTTCAAAAGAGTTTGATATTTCCTTCTATGATCTGCAGGTTTGGCCCATCGAGGACGATGTGCAGGTTTGGTGGGGGCGAATGTCGGAAAGTTTTCAACCTTCCCGTTGATGACCAGGAAAATTAAAAAATGTTTATTGATTAGCTCTAATCTCTTTATTACAATACTTTGCTTGAAACTAATCTCTTGAAAATGATTACAGGTTCAAAATGGATGAAGAAAACATAAGTTCATATTAGGGTTTACCCTAAACTGCTCATATAATGTGTGTTAAGATCAATGAAACATTAAATTATGGGTTTAAGACCCTAGGTTTATGTTCATTCATGAGTATTTAAGTTAGGAGTATTAATTTTTGGTTAATGTTAGGGTTAAAGCTAGATTTCTTAAGGGTTTCAATGAGTTTCTGATGGGTTTCAAGTAGGTTTTCTAGGTTTTTAGTATATTTAAAGGGTTGGAATAACTATTATTTAAATACATTAATCTATAAATTAAATATTTATGTACTAAAAAGTAAACTATGATATAATTAGTTACTTTAATCATGTGTGTGAATTTAAATATTAAAGTGATTTAAGGAGTGGATCATAAAAGATATGCACTTAAAGTGAATAAAGTTGGCTAAAAGAAAAGAATGGTGAGAATTAGTGTAGATAAAAAGAGAGGAGTAGAAAAGTTGTGTGGTTAAAGTAGTTAAAGTAAACTAAAAAGTGTGGTGAATGTTAATGGGCAAAAGTTTGGATGAGAAATTAAAGCAAGTTCAAAAAGAGTGGTAAGAATTTGACTTCTGTGAATATATATATGTGTGCTACGCACCAGTTTTTCCTAATGTTTCTTTGCAGGTAATTGTCTTCTTGCTTCCTTCATCTTATTTTTCCTTTTATTATAGCTAGTGAGAAAGAAATTGATTTCTTCATCTTGAATTCTCCTCTCCTTTCAGTGATTTCTGGTCTTGGATACGTAGATAGGAGATGAGAAAACGAGTAGTGAGAGGCTATCTGATGGCATGCGGGAGTTTAGAGAGAGGATCATGTAAAGAGGTGAAATGAGAGGATTGTCACTGCTGCCAAGAGAGGTGTACATGATTGCTTGCATCTAGAAGAGATGGTGAGTTTGCAGGGCAAACTGGAGAGGGCAGCAATGTGGCTGTGCACTGGTCTGTCGTCGGCCTTCTTCTTGAGTCTAGAAATATGTGCATGTGTTAAGGCGCAAACGGAAGATCAGTTCGAGATAATAAGGAGGCCTCGTGAAGACAAGGGTTCATGCAGCTCGAATGCGCCAAGTTCAAGCAAAAAGCGGCATCAAGCGACTACTCATCTTGCAACCTCTGTGCATCTTGAGCCGAATATTGGTAACGATGATTGTGATGGAGGTTGTGAGGTGGAGAATACCGTGTTCTCCAGATCAAGTGTACATTCTAGTGGTTGTTTCCCCTACAACAAACCACCGCTTTCAAAGCGCCGCAAAATGACGCTTCCACATTACGAATGAGTCTTGTTTGATGCATATATGATCCACACATGCAAGTAAACCTAGATGTAGCTTACCACCATTTGTCCAATTTTTAGAGGTATCAAAAGGAGGAAAACATAGATCGAAGGATGATGAGATGTACGATTGAGTTCCAAAGCATTTACCTAGAGATGCACCTACGCAAGTGCACAACATACCTGAACTGATTTTATGCCTAGTTGTCTGTCTCTTTGTGCACAAGTTCTGCGTTTCTAGAGCTGCATGATTTTGGGTTTATGTAAATGCTCTTTGGACCTATATAAAAAGGTGCATGTAAACTTTTCCATCTCGAAATGTGCATACCAGAGGTGTAGCTCTAAATGCGCTGTTCTTTCGTTGCAAATGTTCACACTTCTGGTAGTATAGCGCTTCAAAGGTTAACGGCATCTGTTTATCTCCATTTGTATACATGAGTTTCCTAGAATTTGAACTACCTATTATCAATAATTTTTAAGAAGTATGTTAAGTTTTAGAGCGCAGGGTTGGCTGCAAAAGAGACAGGCTGAGTGGAATCTCTATGACAGTAGAGCTCTAGCTTATGCAAGCAAAAGAAGTATTATGTCATGTCTCACCATGCATATTTTGTGTAGCATTGACATTACAGATACACGAGAAGAGCAATGGGCAGCATCAGACTGATTGGGAGAGGAGACAACAATAGAGAGAAAGGTAGAGTGGCACACTTCAGTTGTAGGGATAGAATGGAAGGTAATTATTTGGGTTGGATGCAAAAGACAAAAGGAGTTTTGCCCTATTATGTCAAAGACTAGACCCTTGAATGAACAGAAGACCTAGTCAGGTTTTTAGCACAAATCTCTGTGACGATCGGGAAGAAGAAATTTAGTGTTGAAGGCATCCATGATTCCATAGTCAAAGAAAACAGAGAAAGAGAAAGTAAAAAAGATTTGGATTAATGTCTAATAGAGGAATCATAGAAGTAAAAATTAATTAAGTTAAGATAAGTTTGATTCTTTAAGTTATGTACCTAATTAAATTAATAATTGAGTTAATTTTAACCTAGTTTAAAGATGATATTAGTCTATATGTATGAGCACGTTTGAGTTAGTGATTTTCTAAAAACGTATGTTAAGTATATAAATGGTTAGTAAATGTGTTAGCATATTTGTAAGTGCATGAGAGTGTGATTAAGTGTGTTAACATGAATAAGAGTGAATGGATTAGTATAAGTATATATTAGATTGCATTTAAATGTTTTAGTGCATACATAAACATATGCATGTATATGTAAATGTTATGTGAATTATGTCCTTTAATTTTATGATTTTTGTAACATTACTAATATTTTCTAATGTTTCTTTGCAGACATTAAATGAAGAAGTGACTGAAGAGCATTGTGACAAAAGTGAAGAATTCATCGAACCAAAAATCTGTGAATCTGACATAAACCCATAGAACTTATCTTGATTAAGCTTTTGTATAGGATTCACTAGTTTTAGCAACCTTTTAGATAAATTACATCATTGATCTATAGCATTGTAAACACTTATTATTGTTAGTAGCATTAATTCAATTTCTATTCCCAATATCTTTTTTGTCAATGTCTTCTAAACATACAATTGAATCTGAAAATAACGCAACTTTAGAAATTGAAGTAGAAGTAGTTAAGGATATTATTACACGCGAATCTTTAATATCAGTATCTCATTATTATTCTCTTAATAGATTTATAACATTATTTTTTATTGCATCTAGTGACCCTCAAGATAACATAGATTCATTTCCACCACCCTTAATTAGACGTACACAACCTCAACATATAGAAACCCAAGAAGATGAAATTATAAAAGAAAATATAACTGAGGAAACTTTGATATTACCTACACCTCAAGAAGTTGTTGATAGGTATAGAGCAGCCCAGCCATATGGTTCTTAGAAGTATAAAGTGTTACAATTCCCTATTAGTTATTTCTTAGATTTCAGTTATTTAGAATTTCTTTTACCCTAGACATAAAGAAAAATATACCTAGTTTACCTAAGATTGTCTTAAACACCCTGTGTGTGCCGAGGGATTTAACGGTTGACTGATCCACCAACGGTGTGTCTGCAACTTCCCGACAACGGTTTGAATGTACATTAGTTGGGCATTAAAACTACATTTTTGAATGGTGAATTACATGAAGAAGTGTATGTCTTTCAGTCCTATTATTTTGTAAAAAATGGGCATGAAGACAAAGTGTGTAGGTTGAAAAAGGCATTATATGATTTGAAGCAAGCACCACGTGCTTGATATGAAAAGATGCATGCCTAGTTCATTGCACATGGTTTTTAGAATAGTCCATTTGAGAGCACCTTATATGTAAAGCTTTTTGATGTTGTACTTTTGATCATTTTTGTGTATGTTGATAGCATGCTGCTCATTAGACCTAATGACAAGCATACTACTGATTTTAAGCTGATTTGCATCTCTCTTTTGAGATGTCAGATTTGGGGCATTTGCATCATTATTTGGGCATTCAACTTATGCAAGATGATGGAGGAATACTATGTCAAACAAAATATATTGATACATTATTGTCGCATTTTGGCCTTGAAGATTGCAAACCTTGGCTACTATGGAGACATGTTTACGATTGAGTCTTCATGATGCTAGAGATGCATCTCATGTTCTTCTCTATCAATAGTTTGTTGGATGCTTGATTAATGTATGCATTACAACTCAACCTAATATTCATTTTTTTGTCTCATAGAAGAGCAGGTTTATGCATTTCCTAGGTTCAAGCATTGGAAAGCGGTTAAGCACATTTTTTGCTGCTTGAGTGGTACCAAGCTACTTGGATTGTTTTATCCTAAGGGGGGATCACTTATGCCATATTTACATGCTTTTTCTAACTCAAATTGGGTTGATTGCTATGTAACTCATGTTTCCACTAGTGGCTTTTGCTTCATGCTTGGTAGCTCATGCATATCTTGGATGAGCAAGAACCAGCCTACTATAGCCACTTCTAGTTGTGAGGTTGGGTATAGGGCAGCTTTCACAATGATTGTTGAGTGTGTGGGGCTTAGATCTCTTATGGCTGATTTGGGTGTTGGTCAATCTTCTACCACCACCATCTTCATTGAAACTCAACGATAAAAGCACATTGGCAATTTTGAGGAACCTTGTGTTCCATGCTCGCACTAAGCACGTCGAGGTGCACTATCATTATGTCAAGGATAGGTTCTCTATTGGAGAAACCAGTTCGGCATATGGGCCCACATAGGAGAACATTTAAAACCTTTTCACAAAGGCTCTACCTAGGGAGAAGTTTGAAGCTTTCCACAAAGCTTTGGACTTAATTCCTTTTGTTGATTGATTCCACATAGCTTGACACTTCCTTATACATGATTGCTAGCTCCATTTTCACCACATCAGGTGAGTACCAACGTGAGGAGATCCACCTCATAAATTGTCAATCTGTGGAGATGTGAGGACTTGTATGAAGACCATGAGTAAATGAAGGCACAAGTGCATGACTGAGAAGCACACAAGCATGCACACACATACACACACATGTACACATAAGGTAAGAACAAAGAAAGGAACAATGGAAAGCTTTCTATTACAAAAGAACTCTCTTACAAAAGCTCAAATCTCTCACAATCTAACCTCAAAAATGAGCTCTCTAGCTCTTGTTATAGTTTCCTGACTACTTTTGGCCATGTCTAGGCCTAATCTCCAACCTAGTTAAGAATTAGGTTCTAGGGCTTATTGGAGGGCTCAATCAGAGTCTAAAAATCATGAAAATTGGTATGTAGGTAGTTCTAATACTCCTCAAGCTCAAGGACTCCTTGGCTTGAACAAAATAGAGCTGCAAAAATGTTAACTGATATTTATAATGGTTTTTAGTGATAAAAAGTATTGCTTTTATAAGGCTTTCATATGAAAATTTGACATGTGCTTCCTGGAGCTCCTTACATGTTCCGTCTTTTTGTGTGTCCACTTCTTTGACATGTTTTTGCACCTCCTTCTTGACCTTGAGTTCTAATGCTCCCCCCCTCTCGAGTATGTCATCCCTGAGAGACCTTTGTTGGATTTGGTGTTCCATGTAGTACTTTAAGAGGTATACAAGGGCACTTTGCATCCAAATGTAGCAGGGTTTGTTGTCCTATTCTTCATTTTTTCACTTCTATCCTTTGCAAGTTTTAGTCCCTTTGTATGTACTTCTTCCTTTGAATCTAGCTTGATGGTGTACTTGTGTGCTTTCAAAAATTGCTAGTTGCTCAAAAGAGGTTATCATTGTTACGTTTGAGTAGTTGTTGGCTGTGAATTGCTTCATAGGTGCTAATGTTGTATCCTTGATGTGCTCTAGATCTTTCAAGTCTGGGTTTCACAATTGTCATGCCAAGTACTCATAACTCATAATGAATGATGGGTAAGCGCATTAGTGCATGGGCTTTAAGAAAATATGTGCCGTGTGCATGGCCTTGTAATGTGGCCCTACACATGCATACTTGGAGAATTCATTGGAAGAAGTATGGTGCAAGAAATTGTGTCTTGAGCTAAGTGCTCAAGGGTTTGTTGATGAAGAGGTTTCTGATGGATCACTGATGAGATTCTTCTAGCACAAACTCCTGCTCTTTCTCTTTTTGGTGCGATCAGTTTGAACATATATTTTGGGATTGTCTAGCATATGAGAGTGCATGCAGACATAGATTTGTAAGTGAGCATTAAGGAAAATTTTGTAAATATCAAGAGGAGAGCCCTTTGCATTTGAATGTCGGAAAAGGTGGGATGAAGGAATATTTTGAAGAGAGCAAAACTAAATCAAAGTCAATTCAAAAGATATGGAAACCAAAAAGACTTGAGAACACTAAATTTGATGAACAAAAGAGCCTGGTATCTATTGAGAGTCAAGAGAAACCTATTGAAGAAACCAAAGGTAGACAAATAAAGGTTGAAAAACAAAATATTGAGCGGATATTAAGAGAGCAAATGGGAATAGACCATAAAAGAGAATCTGATAGAGAAATGCAAGAGAACTCAAAGAAAGAGCAGGATGTATACGTTTCATTTGATCCAAAAATTTTAGCTAATGAGAATCTATTTGATCAAGAGAAAGTTGCGAAATTACAATCTCAACTAAACCTTGATAAACACATTGAACAAGAAAAAAGTAAAGAAGAAAGTCGAGAAGATATAAAATGAGTTAACAAAGCAAAAAAATAGTTGCTTGATGATATTATTATGCAAATCGAGGGAAGTGTAAAGACGACTTCAAAGAATTCTAAGAGTTTGAAAAAGAATAAGAGAAGTAGAAATCTAACTTTTCAAGACATATTTGCGAATATTGAATGATAATTGAAGAAGAATCATAATGAAAACATATGAGAATGATTAAGAGCTATTGATGATAATGGTTGATGAAAGTGATTGATGATGATGACTCAAGATTGATGATGAATGATGATGATTGATGATGATTATGATGCTGGAGGATGCTGATGATACTGAGGTTGATGCTGATGAAGAACGATAGATCATGAGATTGATGAAAGGACTGGAACAATCAATGATGAAGATGGACTAAAATGATCAGGTCAGATGTTTCTGATTTGAGTTCAATTTTCTTTCTGTTAGAGCATATGCATTGCATTTACATGTATGGTAAAGATATGTATAAATTTATGAAAATCATCTAGAATGAAGATAACAAATATCTATTATGGGTTTGCATGAGGCATGAGTGATTAGAAATTATATGAATAGACTCAGTTTGCAGACTAGAGACTTTTGGGAGTGAAAGCTTGGGAATGCGATGGCATGCTCAGACTGAGTGCATGTATATGCTGATTGATTTGAACGTTGAGTGAGTGGGAATCTTTGGATCCTACTATTTGTTTCTTATGATATCTTACCTCTATATGGATCATGATTCATGAAAAACCTTCATACTCATGCTAGCTTATATGTGTGTGCATGTTGTTAGCATGTTGCGATGGGCTAGTAGGCACGTGTAACCACCTTGGTCGGGCGATCAAGGCCACGAGTTGTAGCTTGTTTCCTCATAGGCATGACCTATCTGTTGTCATGCACCTAGATGGGTCGGTAGGCGGGTGGAGTCACTCTAGCCGGGTGGTCAGAACCACGAGCTGACGTCGATTTCATGTAGGGCTGATGTGTATGTCGTGCGCTATGTCAGATCGGTAGATAGGTGGGATAAACTTGACCGGGTGGAAGTCCATGAGTCACACCCGATTTCCACATAGGTCAATTTGTGAAATAAAATTAAAAAGAAAAATGTTGAGCTGAGATGAAGGGAAAAATAAACGAAAAGAAAAAGAAGATGAAAAAGAAAAAGGAAAAGAAAGGGATCTAATGGAGAGTTGGATAGTAGGAGATAAATAGAGGAAAAAGGGTATATTTTGCAAATTGCGTTAGTAGAAACTTAAGTATATGCTAGTACTTAGGATGAATTGTTGGAACTGAACACAATTGAACAAACAGAAGATCTAGAAAGTCAACAATTTATTCATATGGTTACTTGTCTGATTGCGGAAGCAAAAACATAGTATGATGTTTGTGAAGCTTGCATCTACTTAATTTTCTAAAATTTGTACTGATCTTTATAAAGCCGCATGGAGTGCATGAGATCACATTTTGATTTTTGAAAAGGAAAACATAAAAAGTAAAAAGATTTTCAAAAGAACCCTGATACGCTTATGTTGGATCTTGCAGGTTGGCCCATCGGGACGATGTGTAGGCTTAGTGGGGGCGAATGTCGGGATGAAATCCATCAGGGAAGTGTGCATGATTTTTTTTCAAAGGTTCATTGATTTAGGGGTTTTGTGTGATGTTTTGACTAAGAAAGCGATATATTATGTGCATGTTTTGGCCGATTTGATTGATTGAGAAATGTGAAATCATGTTAAATATGTACATTAGACTTGTGAATTATAAATAGCCCATGAATTTAGACCCTCGAGAAACCTAGGTTTGACCCCTTGAAAACCCTTGAAAACTGAGTTTTATCCCGTGAAAACTTGACCTGAATCCTTAGAAACCCTTGGAATTTAGGCCATAATTGTAAATAGACCCTTGAATTGACATGCTTGAGTTAATTGTTGGCAAACCCCTAATTTACCCGATCAAAAACCCTAACTTGGACCCTTGGAATTGGTGTTTACTCTAGGTCAAACCCTTAAAAATAATTAATCTTGTATATATAGTGTGAAACCAAAACCTTAGTCTAGGAAAAATTAAAAGGAGAAAAATAAATAAATAAATAAATAGGTCCTTAAACTCATTTGTTCCTCCTCATGGATCTTGCTTGTGGAACTTCCCTCCAGGTATGCTCCTTGTCTATTTCTGTTTATTCATGTTTTTCATGTTCTTGCTCATGCTCTCCATTATCATGACCATGAAAGAGAGGGAGAGGGAAGAGTTTTCACTTGCCATAGCTATATGAAGGTCCATTTCTTTTGTGTGTGGTTGTATCCCCTCCACGAGCATTGTACTTCCTTTTTTCTGTTGCATTAAAGGGATTAAAATGAAATAAGCTTTGGAATCGAATTCAGAGACATGAGAGGGAAGCTAAGGCATTGTGCAGGAGGTTTCGGGCATAGACATGTTGACGGCCACTCACACATGGAGTGATTAAGAGAGAGAGAGATGTTGGGAGAATGTGACACACATGTGCAAATGAATCCAAAAGAGAGAGAGAGAGAGAGAGAGAGAGACGAAAATATTGATTCTCGAGAGAGCTTGTTGACTGAGAAAGAGAGAATTTGATCCAGAGAGACTATGACACAACTGTTTGGCGGCACGCAGAAGCTTAGAGGGTAGAGGGAGAGACAGAGACAAAGAGAGAGAGAGAGAAGATTGTGTCACGTGAGGCAGCGTAGAATTTTGGGACGAGAGAGAGAGAGACATGTGGTAGTGGCAATGAAAAATCCCGATGGAGGAGAGAGAGAGAGAGAGAGAGAGAGAGAGAGAGAGAGAGAGGTGGACATAGGTCATGGCACAGAGAGAACACGGAGCAGAGGTGACATGACGAGAGAGAGAGAGAGAGGGGGGAAGAAAAGGACGGAGGATTTCGCACACAAAAGGGGAGAGAGAGAGAGAGAGAGAGAGAGAGAGAGAGAGAGAGAGAGAGAAAGAGAGAGACAAAGAGAGAGAGAGTCTCATGGACTTGGGTTGTTGCCAGCATAGAGAGAGAGAGAGAGAGAGAGAGAGAGAGAGAGAGACCTAAGCTAGACGGCCTGAGCAGAGAGGAGAAATAGGGGGGGAGAGAGAGAGAGAGAGAGAGAGAGAGAGAGAGAGAGAGAGAGAGAGAGAGAGAGAGAGAGAGAGATACGAGATTGCCCATCAAATAATAATAATATTATTATTATTAAGGAAAACAAGGAAATAAAGAGAAAAAAGACAAGAAAAGGATAAGAGAAAGAAGAGTTAGAGAAATAAATAAAGGAAGAAGGGAGAAATGAAAGCAAAGAGGGGTTAAAAGAGAAGGAAAAAAAAAGAAAAGGAAAAAGAATAGAAGAAAGGAAGAGAACGGGATAAAAAAGAATAGAAGAAAATAAGAGAAGGGGATAAGAGAAAGGAAGAAAAGAGAAGGAGGAAAATAGAAATTTCTCTTGGAACTTGAGTGTCATAATTTTAGATGCCTAAGAACTCCTTTTGAATGGGTGATTGAAATTGCTTGTTATATATAAGTAAAGGTTGATTGCTTTTTTTTATGAAAAACCATCCAAGGAAAATGAAATATTGTGCCACTTTCATGGAGAACTTGTCTTTTATACATGCAGTGTTTGAATATCCTAATTGATTTTTTAACGATTGCCCCACCCCGTGGACCTTGCTTGTGGAACTTCTTTCCAAGTTGTGGTTGATGATTTCAGAGATTATATGAAGTGATTGCGGACTATTGAAGTAAAGAGAAGAGAGATATTGTTGAGGATACTTGAAGAAAAGAAAGGACCGAAGTAAAGTTGGAAGTAAAGCTTGGATTGAAGACCGAAGCCGAGTCTCGTGGGTGCCTTCTTGCATTGTAGTGGGGAGTCTACCTTATATTTGGCCGATCCGCACTGTAGCGGTGGCATATTGTATTCGCTCACCCGCACTATAGTGGTTTGTTGTATCACCGACCCACACTGTAGCGGGAATATTTGTATTACTGAGATTTTATTGGACGACTTCAGCATTGTATCATTGCGCTTGTGTGCACACCGATCCGGTGACTTCCGTGTTTTAGTGTGGTACTTGGATTTTCTCGCTCCCAAAACCTACGGTCTTACGCGTACGCACATTCGCTCGTCTCTTTGGAGGGGGTAGGGTCCTTACGACGATCGCCACACCAGAGAGAGGGTGAGACGCCAAGTGCGCAGACGTCTCTCGCTGGAAGTGGGAACGGTGCACACCAGGGGCCTGATCCAACCCCGCGCCGGCTCTTCCCATCACTTGACTTCCTTCCCAATACCATGTCCTAGCTCAATCATGATGAATGGTTGTCTATCTATGGTGCTAGGATGTGTACTCATTTTGGTGCACATAGCCATGTGATATCTTGGTGCATTGGGATTGACATCTAGGCCTTCTCATCTTAACTTATTTTGCCTAAACTCTATCTGTGTTTCTTCCCTAACCCTTAACTCTTCTTCTTTTCTCTTCTTAGCATTGTTGAGCCTCTCCTTAGCATATCCTCTATAAGAGGTTCTTCATATAGGTTGACACGACACCCACTAAGATATCTTGGCAAGATGTCACCTTCTAGCATGGCCAATTGTACTACATCGCTAGTGGAAATTCTATTAATGATCATGGGTCCATATTGTCGTTTTTCCTATTTATGGGCATGTTGCTTTAATGTATAAGCCAACACTAGGTCTCCCTCTTTCAATCCTTTATCCTTGGTGTGTGAATCAAAATATGCTTGTTGTCTTTTCTTTGTAGCATAGATTCCTGATGCCGCTCATAGCCTAGTCTCACCTAAGCATTCTAGATCAAATATCCTGGAGGAAAACTCTTTTCCATTCCACCTATGCTCTTGTGCTACTTTTAAAGTTCGGATCAAGAAGTCTAATGCTAACACAACATTCTATCCAAAGACCATCTGAAATGGGGTGGCATTGAGTACCATTTTGTAGGCAACTCGATAAGCCTAAATAGCATGATGAAGTTGCTTATCCCAATCGGAGTATTTATTATTTACCAAATTTGTCAATACATTACGTAGGATCTTATTTGTGCTCTCGACTTGTCTGTTAGCTTGTGGATGATAAGGGGCAAACTTCTTATGTATCACCAAGAATTCTTCGGGAAGGTTTTCAATGACTTCATTCAAGAAGTGTGTACCTCTATCAATTACTAACTCTATTGGTAACCTGTATCTTGTGAAGTTGTCCTTGAACATGAACTTAGCCATCATTTGAGCATCATTCTTTGTTGTGGCTTTTACTTCTACCCACTTTGTAAGGTAATCTATGGCTACAATAATGTTCTCTACATGGGAGTTTCTACTTGGGGGGTTAATAGGACTTGTAGTCTATACCCCACTTTGAGAATGCACGTCCTCCCATCATTGGTCTCAAAGGCATCTTGTCTTTTCTTATTGGATATTGTGCATGTTGGCATGTGTCACATTTCTCCACATAGGTGTGTGCATCCATATGAAAAGTGGGCCACCAAAGTCTTGAGAATAGAATGGTCTTAATTACTCGGTCAGGCCCAAAGTGTCCACTTGCAACACCGCTATGTGTAGTTTCTAAGATTTTCAAATAGTTTGATTCATGAATGCACAATCTTAAGTATCCATCTCTACCTCTTCCATATAGGTTGTCTCCTACTAAGGGTAGTCTTGAGCCTCTTACTCCATGCTTCATTTTCTTGATAGAATAGCTTCAATGGGTAGTGTTATGCATCTCATAAATTCTACCAATGGCACTCCAATCTAGAATTAAAGACACGTGTCCACTAGGGTTCTCTCCTAGCACATTGGAGAATTCTTAATCCACTCATGTATTTCTTTTTCCATACTATGCCAATACGCTCCTAAACGTTTTCAATTCTGCAAATGTTCATTGTTTAGAATAGTGATTTCCTAGCAATCCTTCATGGGCTTGTTGCAACCAACTACTATGTTCATCCTCCTCAACACAACAAGCTAGTACACCCTCTCTATCTTGTTTGTACAGTAAACCAACCACAACAAAATCGTATTCCATTAGTAAGGGGAACCATCTTACTAAGCGTCTTGTATTGAAAGGTTTAGTGACCAAATACAATAAAGCTTGATGATCTGTAAAAAACTTGAACTTGTTGGCCACCAGATAGTGTCTAAAATTTTTTATAGTATATACCATGGCTAAGATTTCTCTTTCACTTGTTGTATAGTTTCGTTCAATTGTGTTTAGCTATCTACTAGCATATGCTATTGGCAAATCTAGATTTCTTTCACCTATGGGTTGTGCTAGCGCACATCCTACGGCATAATTGGATGCATCTACATGGACATGGAATGGTTTGTTCTAATCAAGAGTGGTCACTATTCGTGTTGTGCACAAATGTCTCTTCAACTCATTGAAGGAATTTTCACATTCCTCATTCCACTCAAAATTTGTCAACAGAGTGTAAAGCGGCTAACCTATGATAGCATACATGTGGATAAACCTGCAGTAATATCCACAATGGCCCATTAAGGCTTGTACCTCTTTAACATTCCTTGGCCTCCACAACTCTGCTATGGCTCTTACTTTGTCCTCATCTATTGATATTCCGTTCTTAGAAACAATATGAACTAAGATCTTACCTTGACGTACCATGACACACACTTTTTTGGATTGAGAGAAACTCGATATTCTCTACACTTGTTGAAGATATGTCTAAGCTCAGGGATGTGATGTCCTCTTTCTTGGGAATGAGCACATAAATCATCTACATATACTTCTAAGCCATTTCACAAGAACACTTTGAAGACATGACACATGAGCCTTTGGAATGTTGTAGGTGCATTGGTGAGCCGAAATGGTATCACATAGTAGGGCATCTTTCTAGGTACTGTCTAAACCTTCTACTTGCTAGTCGCACTGTTTCTTGGGGTGTCTGCTTGAAACTGTGGATCAAGGATGATGTGTTATGCCTGATACCACTCTTGGAAAATTCTACAATGAATTCGTCTAGCAGCTGACCTATATCGCGATAGTTGCAACTACTCAATGGTTGAAACCAATCCAAGGCAGTGCCCTTAAGAGTCAAACCAAATGCCTCGTACTGGGTGAATAAATCCTCAACCTGTTCAGCTCTTAACACTTGTTTGAACTCAGCCACATGATCATAAGGATCTCCTGATCTGTCAAAATAATTCTTCATTGCCTTGATCACTTGAGTGGGTCTAAGGGTTCTTGGGTGCTCTCGAGGTCTAGGCAACGAAAAATCCTGTTCATCTCTTTGTTGCCTATGTGCTTGATGTCTCTCTCTTTTGTTGCGGATGTGTGGTATTCTTCTTCTGCTCTGATACCACTTCTTGTCGATGCGACGAAGGCTGAACCTAATTAAGCCTGCGGAAATTGCCACGCCCAAGAAGAACTAAGCTAGAGTGATTTAGAACACCTCTGTAATCAATCAATAGCTTAGAAAAGTTTCTGAAGCTCAACGTATAAGACGGCGCTTCTAAATTCACTGAAAAAGTTTCACCGAAACTTCAGCAGACTGTCACTGGACTGACACCGTAATCATATCGGAATTGTACCAGAATGAACTTCAATTATGTTTATAATAACTTCAAGTGAATGTTTATGAAGTAAGGAGTGATGCATGAACTCCCTTAACTTACTGAACTCTTCTTGAGGTTTAAGGAAGAACTCCACGAGTTCAGACAACCTCTTTCCGGTCAGGCTTTGTACTGTGTGTAGATATCTTTTCCACCGGAAACCTTAATCAACTGGAAGTAGAGATGTCTAGCTATAGAATGAGCTATCTCTCATACAAAACTTCGCATTACTCTGCGAGATCTACTTCGTTCTTCTACCGGAAATTACTCGTTTACTGAGAAACTGTAACTGAACAGAAATACGTTTACTGTGAAAACTTTAACTGTTAACTATTTAAACCGTAGTATGACAATACATCAGTTTCTTCACATACAAACAGTGCACTCGAATTTCCACATGAACATGTGTTTTCTATTAGAGAAGATGTGTACAATAGGCTTGGCCTCTTCTTGCTCAGGCTACAGAAACTCTCCTACAGTGAGTAGTTCCTTCCTACCATCTCTCTCAGATGAATACCTGACATTTCAGGTTTCTGTTATTCATGATCTCTGGCGTCTTCTTCTAACCATCACTAAAAACTCTCTCTGTCTCTCCCTCTCTCTCCTCACACTCTTCTTCTTCTATTTGTGCTCTTATTTATATTGCGTGCTCTTCTCACGCACATCCTTGTTCGCACTTCCCTTCTATTATTCCTATGCACGTTCTCTCTATGTACAGTTTGATTCGGCATAACGGACTCTGATCCTAAAAGATTCTGTACTGTACATAACGGTCATGGATTTGTCCCTCCACTAAGGCTTTTGATTTTCTTTGATTCTGCTTCTCTTTTCTTTTTCTTTTATGCATGTCTGTTTGTCAAATTCGTAAGTGTTTCTTCAACAGCTCCCCCTCAATCACTAATTTGACATCTTCCGGTTTTTCATATATCTTTCTTTCTTTTATACCTGCCATTTCTTTGAATCTGTTTGTCTTCGTTCCATCCAAGCTCTTTGTCAAAATGTCTGCAATCTGATCTTTTGTTGGAGTGTATACTATTTCTATATCTTTCTCCATTACCTTTTCTCTCAGGAAATGATACTAAATCTCTATGTGCTTTGTTCTTGCATGAAATACTGGGTTTGCTGCAAGATACAACGAGCTCATATTATCTCCATGTATGATAGGTACACCTTGATCAATACCCATTCTTTTGAGCAAGGTCTGTATCTATATTACTTCTTTCGCTGCTTCTACGAGTCCTTTGTATTCGGCTTCTGTTGACGATAACGCTACTATGTGTTGCTTCTTTGAACACTAGCTTACCAGCTTATCTCCTAGGTATATCATATACCCATGCATTGATATTCTATCATCTTGAATTCCTACCCAGTCTGAGTCACTGAATGCTCTCAGCTTTATATCTGATGTAAAAGGATAAGATAATCCTTCCTTTATAGTTCTTTTGATATATCTAAGAACTCTTTGTCCTCCAACCCAATGTTGATCTGTCGGACAATGTATAAACTGTGAAAGAACTCCCACCGGATAGCTGAGATACAGTCTTGTTAGCATAGCGTAAATTAAGCTTCCTACTAACGACTGATATTTCTTCATATCTTTGAACTCTGTACCACTGTATCTACTGAGTTTATGATTTGCTTCAAGGGGTGTTGAAGCTTCTCTGCAATTCTCCATATTAAACTTCTTTATTAAGTTTAGGAGATACCTTTCTTGTGAGACATATACACCATGATCTGTGTATGTGATTTCCATTCCTAGGAAATATGATAATTTCCCTAGGTCACTGATCTTGAATTCTCTTTCGAGTAGTTTCTTTACTTCTGTAATCCCTTCATCTGAGGTTCCTATGATTCTTAAGTCGTCTACATAAATACAAATGTAGATCATACCTTCTTCTGTTCTCTTTATGAGTAGACTTGCGTCTGCCTTCGAACTTTGGTAGCCAAGTTCATTCAGATATTTCACAAGTCTGTAATTCCAAGCTCTAGGAGCTTGCTTCAGTCCATAAAGTGCTTTTCTTAATCTGCAAACAAAGTTTGGGTATCTGGAACTTTTAAAACCTTCAGGTTGTTCCATGAACACTTCATCAGAAATGTATCCATTCAGAAATGTGTTCTTTATATCTAGCTGACTTAGCTTCCATCCTTTCGATGCTGCTACAACGATTATTGTCCTTATGGTTGACATCCTTGCCACCGGACTAAACGTCTCATGATAATCTATGCCATGCGTCTGGGCATAGCCTTTGACCACCAGCCTCGCTTTGTATCTGGCTATCCTTCCATCTGCAAATTTCTTTATTTTGAAAACCCATTTATTTCCGATTACTTTCTTACCATTTGGTTTCGGAACAAGTTCCCATGTCTTGTTCTCCTCCAGTGCGCCGAATTATTCTTCCATTGCTTCTTGCCATTGCTTCTTGCCTTTAGCTTCATCATAGCTCTGTGGTTCTTCATCATCTTTGACCATATATGCATAATCTTTCTGAGTTATATACGATGTGTCATATGAGTACCTTTTCGGTTGTCTTCTTACTCTATTTGACCTCCTTAGCTCATATTCTTCGTGTGCATCTGAATACACATCTTCATCTTCGTTTCTCATACCTGATCCGGTCCTGGACGTACTTGCCTGCATATGATCTTCATCTCTGTTCACCTGTACAATTGATTTTCCTTTCTCTTTCCTTCTTACCTCTTCTTCAATTTCTTCAATCGTATGACTTTGATCTACATACCAGCTTTTCTGTTCATCAAAAGTAACATCTGTAGAAACAATCAACTGTTTCGTTAGAGGACTCCATAACCTATATCCCATCTCTTTTTCATCATATCCGACGAACACATATTTCTCTGCTTTCGGTTCAAGCTTATGTCTTAGTTGTGATGGTACATAAGCATACACTACTGATCCAAACACTTTGCAATGATCAAGTGTTGGCTTCTTTCCCCACCAAGATTCATAAGGGGTCATTCCTTCTAATGTTGTACATGGTAATCTGTTTACCAAGTATGTATCTATGTTTACAGCTTCAGCCCAAAGATAATCTGGACAATTCTTTTCTTTCAGCATAGCTCGTGCAATCTCGACTAGAGTTCGGTTCCTTCTTTCTGCTACACTGTTTTGTTGAGGTGTATATCTGCAGGTTATTTCTCTCTTAATACCTGCGTTCCAAAGATAGTCATTGAATTCTCAGGAGAAGTATTATCCCCCTCCATCAGACCTCAGTCTTTTAAGTTTTCGTCTGGTAAGTCTTTCAGCATATGCGTGAAAATGCCTGAAAGCTCCAAACACTTCTGATTTCTCTTTCAAAACATAAAGATTTATCCACCTTGTTGCATCATCAATGAATAAGACATAGTACCTCGATCCACTGATTGATCCTTCTTTCGTTGGCCCCCATACATCTCTATGAATAAGCTCGAGTACTCCATCATGTTTGAATCCTTTCTTCTGGAAAGGTAACCTGTGGGCTTTTCCCATCTGACATGCTTCACACTTATGAATCATATGTTGGTTCTGTACATTCGGTAATCCTAGTACTGAATGATTTGAAATCATAGCTTTTATTCCTTTTTCATTGAAATGACCCAATCTCTTATGCCAGAGATCAATTTCTGTGATTACCTTTTCACCATGTGTGAGCAACGCTTGGCCGATGTCTTAAAGTAAAGAGTCTTCCTTCTTTCTTACCAGAGACAATCTGATTATATCCATTCTCGGGATCTTCTACAAATACTCCTTTGTTTGTAAATCTGACTTGAAAACCTTTCTGAACTATCTGTCCTACACTGATCAAATTTTTTGGTATTGTTGGAACATACAAAACACTGGTTAGCAAATATGCTCCACTCTTACACTTCACTTTTCCAATTGAATGTACGCTATGTCTCGTATTGTCACCTGTTTGAACAGTGTGACTAGAACTACCTTTTTCTAGTTCTGACATCAGTTCTATATTTCCTGACAAATGATTAGAGCATCCAGAATCAATGTAAAATACTTTTAGGTCTTCATTTTCTGATGTGCTGATAGAGTTCATCATCAACGATGTATGACTTTCATTCTGCGTGTCATTTGCGTAGTTGTTGTAGGTGGTGTTGTAGGATTGATTCTGTCCCCAACTTCTCGCTCCACCTCTACCATAGCCTCCTCTTTGATTTTGTCTTCCTCTTTGAAAATTACTCTGATATCTTCTGCTTTTGCCTCTGCTATTACTGTTTTGATTTGATTTGATCCTTGTTGATTGTGCCAGCAATCATGAGCCAGATGATTACTTAATCCACAAATCCAGCAGGCCTTCTTGTTGGTATTTGTTGGTGCAATTCAAGCCTTCACACTTGGTTTGGAACCTTGGAAATTTGGGTTGAAACCTTGGAAGCTTAATTCACTTGAAGAAAGGACCATGTGAACTTATGTTTATAAGTTCTTACTTCTTTACCCTTTGTAAAAGTCTAGAATGACTTGGCATATATATGAGTACACCTACTTGATTAGTCATGGAAATTTAGATGACTTAATGGAGAGAATATCTCCCTAATTTTAGATGAGATATTCTAGGGAGCCTTAGATTTGAATTTCAAAATTCAAATAATTACTCAACCTCTATAAAAGATGAAGGAAAAAAGTCGCGGGTGTGTCTCTCACTTCAGCTCACTTCCCGAGGCATTTTATCATTGTATCTCTGTGTGTGTGAGTGCTACATCTTAGCCTACACCACAATACCTCATTTAGCTATGCTAATCATGCTAATGAGATTGTACAATTACATCAATCAATAGATACATTCATACTTTTCAACTCTATGTTTTTCTGAGTTATCTTCTCCAAGTCTGTCAACTTCAACAAGGCATATCTCACGATCTACTCAACCAAATCAAGTGATTCAAGGCTTGTTAGAATCATCTCAAAGCATTCTACAAGACTACAGAGTTTGAAGAACTTTGGTTCAGCCATTTTTGAGAAATCGTCTTCGAAGCAGTCTCTGGTATTTGTCTGCACATCCCCTAAAAAATCGGGAGTTACCATAAACTTGCTAAAGTTATTTCTCTGTGCATAGTTTATCAATTTGAGTGATTCCACTTGGTAGCTTGTTAAGCTAATTTAATATGTCCAGAAGGAATTTGATCAATTGTAAGTGTGCTGGTCATACTGAGTGAAAGACTGAGCAGGTATCAAGATCAAAATAGAAAGTTTTCAAGTCTAGTGAAATGCAAACTCATCTATTTTTTATCTAATCATTAGTCAAACCATTTCCAAAGTACATATAGCATATTTTGGTATCATTTGAAAGCTCAAGGAGTGTACTAAGCATATCTGAAGCAAAGGAGGGCTGGAGCAAAGCAGGATTAGCAGCTTCAACTCAATCTCTTGAGTGCATCCAACCATCTCTCCCAATAGTGGTATCAGAGCAAATAAGGTAAACATGGGAGATGGTTTTCCTTCATTCATTGACAAATTGGACAGGAACAATTACCAAGCCTGGTCTCTAAGGATGAAGACCTATCTACAAGGAAGAAGCTTATTTGGATTCATATCAGGAGATGAGGAATTGCCCTCATTCAAAGCTAGAGGACTACCCACCAAGGATGAACAAGAGAGGCTCAACCAATGGTGTGCAAAGGATGCTTTGGCAAGGTCTTACCTTCTCAACTCTATATCTGATTTCCTTTTACCTCATATAAGGAACTGTAAGACTTCCCAAGAGACTTGGGAAACTCTGTCAACATATTTCTCTTCCAACACAAGGGCCAGGAAGAATCAACTGTGGATTGAATTCACAACCCTTAGGAAGCAGCCAAAGCAATCAGTCTCAGAGTATGTGACCAAGATTAAAGATGTGGCAGACCAATTAGCAAGCATTGGAGAGGAGATTGAAGAGGAACAAATAGTCAGGCAAGTAACAAATGGACTCAAGGCAGATGATAAGTGGGAAAGCTTCACGACTGCAATCTACATGGACATGCATACCCCAGATCTCACAACACTCATGGGCCAACTATTCACACATGAAGCAAAGTTTACAAAGGCAGGAGATCAATCAAAAGGTAACAACCCCTCTGCTCTATATACTGATAACAAGGTTAAAGATAAAGGTAAAAGTAAGAAGGTTGATGAAGAAGGTTCTACCTCCCAAGCAGACTATGTAGGGAGAGGTAGATCCTCAAGAGGTAGAGGCAGAGGAGGCAAGTCAGGTAGGGGGAGACCCTACAACTCATCACTATGCAACATTTGTGGATTGTCCAATAATACCACAGATGAATGCTACAAGAACTACAAGAATCAGAGAGGAAGAGGCTATCAAAGAGGTGGATACTCTCAAGGGAGAGGCAGGTTCAACCAACACCAAGGCTACAATGGATACAACAATCAGTACAACAACAATTACAACCACAACCACAATGGTAACTACCAAAGGTGGATTCAGAAATAGAAGGGATTACAACAACTACACAGAGGAGCAAGATGACTCCCTATTGATCATGAATATGACCTCCAAGGCAGGTACAAATGATGATCATTTATTTTATATTGACTCAGGATGTTCTAACCATGTAGCTGGCAATGTGGCACTACTCTCTGATTTGGAAGAACCCAAGGGCAAACATCAGGTACAAACAGGTGATGATACTAAACACTCTGTTATAAAGATTGGAAATGTAAAGACATGTGATGGTAACCAGAACCTATTGAGTAGGGTACTCTATGTACCAACCATCACCAAGAATCTAATGAGTGTTGGTCAGATTGTGGAGAAAGGTTTGCAGGTCAGATTCACTCAACATGGAGCATATGTGGAGGATCCAAGACATGGTTTCAAAAGAATTGCCAAGGGGGAGAAATCAGGTAGATTCTTTACTTTTGAGCTAGAAGACACCAAGAACATTGCTTTATATAATTACAAGGATCAAACACTTTCAGAGTTAGAAATATGGCACAAGAGGTTAGGTCACATAGGTGAAAGAACCCTAAAGCAAATGTGCAGGGATCAATGTGTGCTTGGGATACCTAATGTATCCAAGCAACACATGATTTATAAGTGTGGAGCATGTCAGTTTGGTAAGTCTCACAGGTTGCCCTACTCAAGGAAAGGTTTCATGCATGAAGACTACCTAGACTTAGTACACACAGATGTTTGGGGACCTAGCAAGGACCCTTCCATTTCAGGTTCAAGGTACTATGTGTCCTTCATTAATGATTATAGCAGATGGACTGTCTTATACTTTATGAAACATAAAGATGAAGTGTTTAATTGTTTCAAGAGGTATCTTGCACTTGTTGAAAACCAAACAGGAAGAAGCTTGAAAAGGATAAGGTCAGATGGTGGAGGAGAATACTTCTCAAATGAGTTTGAAGATTTCTTGCAGGAAAGAGGCATCAAGAGGGAGATAACCACAAGGTACTCACCTGAACAAAATGGGGTAGCTGAAAGAAGGAATAGACTCATTGTAGAAACAGCTAGGTCTATGCTTAATGAAAAGAAGTTGCCAAATTATCTTTGGGCAGAGAGTGTATCTACTGCCACCTATCTCATTAACAGGTTGCCATCAAAATCACTTGATGGCATGAAACCTTATGAAGCTTGGCATGGTAAGAGACCATCATTGGATCATTGCAAAATTTTTGGTTGTGTAGCATATGTGCATATTCCCTCACAGGTAAGGGGAAAGCTAGACCCTAAAGCTGAAAAATGTATCTTTATTGGTTATGACTTGAACCAGAAAGGGTACAGATTCGACAACCCCTCAAACAAAGGTTTCAAGGTAAGCAGAGATGTCATCTTTGATGAGAATGACTCATGGTATGAGAATGAATGCAGGAAGGTTAGTCTACCTTATGACATGGAAGAAGACTTCCCAAAGCTCACCAAGGAAGAACCAATCCAGAAAGAGGACTCAAGCTCAGATGATGATGACACAATTAACCTTGAAGACTTCAAGGCATGGAAGTCCAAAGGGAAGATGAAAATGAAGAAGCTAGAGGATATACCAGAATCCTCAACTCAAGCTATGAGGAGATCTCAGAGAGAAAGTAAGAAACCTATCAGATATGGGTATGACACTTCTCTTGTAACTAAGCATTCTGTATATCTTGCAAAGGATCTGTTGAATGAAGAACCAGGTTCATATGAGGAGGCAATCACCAAACCAGAATGGAAAGAAGCTATGGATGAAGAAATGGAAGCTCTCAAGGAGAGTGACACATGGGACCTAGTACCCAAGAAGGACTCTATGAAGGTGATAGGATCCAGATGGATCTACAAGCTAAAGAGAAACTCAGATGGAACAATCAACAGGTACAAAGCTAGGTTGGTAGCCAAGGGTTTTGCACAAACCCAAGGCATTGATTATGAGGAGACTTTCTCTCCTGTGGCTAAGATGCCAACTATCAGAATATTGGTGAGTGTAGCTGCATCCAAGAATTGGAACATGTACCAATTAGATGTTAAAGAATGCTTTCTTGAATGGATGGATATCTGAAGAAGTCTACATGTCACAACCACCTGGCTATGAAGATCCCAAGAAGGTAAATTATGTTTATAAATTGAAGAAGGCTCTATATGGTTTGAAGCAGGCACCTAGAGCATGGAATTACAGGTTGACAACATATCTCCAAGACCAAGGATTTGTGATGAGTAAAGCAGACACTTCTCTTTTCATAAAGAGGAGTAGTACAGAGGTAATCTACTTGTGTGTTTATGTTGATGACATCATCATTACAGGCAATGATGTCAGTGGGATTAGACACATCAAAGGACAGATGATGAAGGAATTCAAGATCAATGATCTTGGATTATTAAAGTACTTCTTAGGTCTTGAATTAGTGTATACTAATTCAGGTATATATATTACTCAAAAGAAGTATGTACAGGATATGGTCAAGAAGTTTAATTTGCAGGATGCTAAAGACTCAACTACTCCAATGGAGGTCAACCTAAAGCTAAGTGCTCATGAAGGGGAAGAAGTCCAAGACATTACAGGATACCAAAGTATGGTTGGTAGTTTGAATTATGCTACCTTGACAAGAATTGACATAGCATATGGAGTTAGTGTGCTAAGCCAATTCATGCACAAACCAAGGGTACCTCACCTAGAGGCAGCAAAGAAAATCTTGAAGTACCTCAAAGGAACTCAAAGCCATGGTTTGTACTTTCCTTATACATCAGATATTGACATTAAAGTATACTCAGATGCAGATTGGGCAGGATGCAAGGATGATAGGAGAAGCACATCAGGTTACATTTGTTTTGCACGAGATAAACCTATTTCTTGGTCAGCCAAGAAGCAACCTACAGTGGCATTGTCATCCACTGAAGCAGAGTATAGAGGGCTTGCCAATGCCACTCAAGAAGCTATCTGGCTAAAGCTTTTGTATACAGAGCTAGGCCTATACACTAGGCCTCCAATCATCTTTGGAGATAACACAAGCTCTCTTCACCTTGCAGCTAATCCAATATATCATGCTAGGACAAAACACATAGAGGTTCATTACCACTATGTGAGAGAGAAGTTACTAAGCAAAGAGATTCAATTGACTTATGTGTCCACTAATATGCAATGTGCAGATTTACTCACTAAAGCATTGGATGGAAACAAGCTATGCAGATTCAAATCCATGATTGGATTGCAGGATGTGATTGAAGATTGAAGATGAAGACTTAAGCCAAAGTGTTTGGCTTGAGGGGGAGTTGTTGGTGCAATTCAAGCCTTCACACTTGGTTTGGAACCTTGGAAATTTGGGTTGAAACCTTGGAAGCTTAATTCACGTGAAGAAAGGACCATGTGAACTTATGTTTATAAGTTCTTACTTCTTTACCCTTTGTAAAAGTCTAGAATGACTTGGCATATATATGAGTACACCTACTTGATTAGTCGTGGAAATTTAGATGACTTAATGGAGAGAATATCTCCCTAATTTTAGATGAGATATTCTAGGGAGCCTAAGATTTGAATTTCAAAATTCAAATAATTACTCAACCTCTATAAAAGATGAAGGAAAAAAGTCGCGGGTGTGTCTCTCACTTCAGCTCACTTCCCGAGGCATTTTATCATTGTATCTCTGTGTGTGTGAGTGCTACATCTTAGCCTACACCACAATACCTCATTTAGCTATGCTTATCATGCTAATGAGATTGTACAATTACATCAATCAATAGATACATTCATACTTTTCAACTCTATGTTTTTCTGAGTTATCTTCTCCAAGTCTGTCAACTTCAACAAGGCATATCTCAAGATCTACTCAACCAAATCAAGTGATTCAAGGCTTGTTGGAATCATCTCAAAGATTCTACAAGACTACAAAGTTTGAAGAACTTTGGTTCAGCCATTTTCGAGAAATCGTCTTCGAAGCAGTCTCTGGTATTTATCTGCACATCCCCTAAAAAATCGGGAGTTACCATAAACTTGCTAAAGTTATTTCTCTGTGCATAGTTTATCAATTTGAGTGATTCCACTTGCAAATGGTAGCTTGTTAAGCTAATTTAATATGTCCAGAAGGAATTTGATTAATTGTAAGTGTGCTGGTCATACTGAGTGAAAGACTGAGCAGGTATCAAGATCAAAATATTTCAAGTCTAGTGAAATGCAAACTCATCTGTTTTTTATCTAATCATTAGTCAAACCATTTCCAAAGTACATATAGCATATTTTGGTATCATTTGAAAGCTCAAGGAGTGTACTAAGCATATCTGAAGCAAAGGAGGGCTGGAGCAAAGCAGGATTAGCAGCTTCAACTCAATCTCTTGAGTGCATCCAACCATCTCTCCCAACAGTATTCTGGCTACTTCTTCCTCTTCCAAAACCTCTTGCTCTTCCTCTGCCAGTGCCTTTACCTCTTGCGTAATAGGTCTGAGAGCTCGACTCTTCTTCGTCTTTTGACTTACCTTTGTCTTTCTTCTTGTTCTTCATGTACATTGCAGAACTTTGTCCTTTATCTGCATCTCCTTTCAGGTCTTGCTCATATGTGAGCATCAAACCAAGCAACTGATTTAAATCTGGCACAAAATGATTTAAAGAAAGTTCAGTTGAAAGTATGAAAGGTTTCCACCTTTGATCTCCTCTCAAACCTGTTAGCAGTTGTGCTATCAATCTGTGATCTTCGACATCTTCATTTATGGATCCAAGACTATCTGCTAGATCCTTCATCTTAGTAACATAGTCACTAATGCTTTGACTCGACTTCTTTTTGAATGTCGTGAATTCGGACCATAAGCTAGCCTTCCTAGCTTTCATAGTATTTTGGAAATGATCTTCCAACGCACTCTATATGTCCTCTGCTTTCTCCAGACCTCTAATGCGCGGTAGTAGATGGTCTGTTACGGTATTATAGATGTAGGCTCTTGCCATTGCATCTTTCTTCTGCCACAGCTTCAACGCTTCTAATTCTTCTTTTTCCGGTTGACTATCATCTTCAAAAGTCGGCTTCTTTTCTTCTCCGGTCGCATACATCATTAAGTCCTTACTCATAAGTAAGGCTTCCATGCGCATTACCCATGCAGGATAATTATCTCTGTCCAGTTTGTCAATAGTAACGTGGTCTGCCATAATTTTTCCAGTGAGTTTGATGTTAAAGGTTTTACCTTTCACAAACCTTTACTCTTGAGGATGACTTCAGAATACTTCTTGATACCGTTTACTGTTGATCTCTTCAGCGTTCTCC
Source organism: Ceratopteris richardii (assembly GCA_020310875.1). NCBI lineage: Eukaryota > Viridiplantae > Streptophyta > Polypodiopsida > Polypodiales > Pteridaceae > Ceratopteris > Ceratopteris richardii. The sequence continues at coordinate 203,852,806 of CM035408.1, forward strand.
TTTCCTTATGAAAGTTTTCGACTTCTCTTGTATCTTCACTTCCGATTATTCTTTGCAAACCTTTCTACTTTTCAGAAACTTTCGGCTCTTGGGTCTATCCTTGGTTCTGATTAGATATGCCTGGCTCTGATACCACTGTTGCGGATGTGTGGTATTCTTCTTTTGCTCTGATACCACTTCTTGTCGACGCGACGAAGGCTGAACGTCATTAAGCCTGCGGAAATCGCCATGCCCAAGAAGAACTAAGCTAGAGTGATTTAGAACACCTCTGTAATCAATCAATAGCTTAGCAAAGTTTCTAACGCTCAATGTATAAGACTACGCTTCTAAATTCACTGAAAAGTTTCACCGAAACTTCAGCAGACTGTCACTGGACTGACACCGTAATCGTACCGGAATTGTACCGGAATGAACTTCAATTCTGTTTATAATAACTTCAAGTGAATGTTTATGAAGTAAGGAGTGATGCGTGAACTCCCTTAACTTACTGAACTCTTCCTGAGGTTTAAGGAAGAACTCCATGAGTTCAGACAACCTCTTTCCGGTCAGGCTTTGTACTGTGTGTAGATATCTTTTCCACTGGAAACCTTAATCAACTGGAAGTAGAGATGTCTAGCTACAGAATGAGCTATCTCTCATACAAAACTTCGCATTACTCTACGAGATCTACTTCGTTCTTCTACCGGAAATTACTCGTTTACTGAGAAACTGTAACTGACCAAAAATACGTTTACTGTGAAAACTTTAACTGTTAACTATTTAAACCGTAGTATGACAATACATCGGTTTCTTCACATACAATTAGTGCACTCGAATTTCCACATGAACATGTGTTTTCTATTAGAGAAGATGTGTACAATAGGCTTGGCCTCTTCTTGCTCAAGCTACAGAAACTCTCCTACAATGAGTAGTTCCTTCCTACCATCTCTCTCAGATGAATACCCGACATTTCAGGTTTCTGTTATTCATCTCTACACATGTGATCTCTGGTGTCTTCTTCTACATACACAATCTCTGGCGTCTTCTTCTACATACGCAATCTCTGGCATCTTCTTCTAACCATCACTAAAAACTCTCTCTGTCTCTCCCTCTCTCTCCTCGCACTCTTCTTCTTCTATTTGTGCTCTTATTTATACTGTGTGCTCTTCTCACACACGTTCTTGTTCGCACTTCCCTTCTATTATTCCTATGCACGTTCTCTCTATGTACAATTTGATTCGGCGTAACGGACTCTGATCCTAAAAGATTTTGTACTGTACATAATGGTCGTGGATTTGTCCCTCCACTAAGGCTTTTGATTTTCTTTGATTCTGCTTCTCTTTTCTTTTTCTTTTATGCCTGTTTGTTTGTCAAATTCATGAGTGTTTCTTCAACATCTTTCAGGTCTTTCATTTTCAAATCCTGACCTATTCCTTTCCCACAATGTGTGCAAATCTTACCTCAGGTCTCTCTCTAGTTCTTTCTCTCTGGGCTTCATGAGCGTGGGATGATCCTACTCCTTGGAGGCCATGGGAAACATTGGATCTTGGTGGAGGGAAAATCAATTCACTCTTCTAAGTATATGCATGTCTATCATGTTCTGTTACCAAGAAAATTTGCTCTGATGTGTTATCCAGGTAGACCACTTTGCCTGGTGTCTCTGGATCCTTGAACTCGTAGATGATGACTATGCCCAATTGGCTAGGTTGATCTGGCTTGAATCTCCAAAATGCTTCCTCTGTTTCTCTATTCAAGAATAGTTCTATGCTTTTCTTGTCTTGAGGGATCCAATCCGGAGTGATCACTCGGGTCAAATCTGACTTACCTCTAGGAGTCTGGGGTCCTTGTCCTACATTTCCTTGTTCTAGTTCTCCTATTTCATTCTCAGGAATGACATTTCCAAACTCATCAGTCCTATCTGGTAGGTTGGTGACCACATACATGGTTCCTTCCTTATCAATGTATGAACCCTCTTCGAACTTGACCACTGGGTGTTCAAGTCCAAAGGGTTGATCTGGATTTTTGAGTTGGACCACTGATCGCCTCAAGCCATCCTCATAGATGCGAGCACCTAATCGGTTGGTCCAAATATATTCCAACTGTGTCTTATAGGAACCTTCTGGTGTTTGTAAATAATCAATTCCTGAGCCACCTATAGGTTTCCCCATGCTAAAAGACATTTCTGAATCACTTGTTTCTTAACTTAGTCTGTAAGGATGACCACTTAGTTGTTGTACCCAAGACTTAGCTCTATGGTTGACACTAGCCTCAGAAGATCTAATGCTTTGTTTATCCTTGCCTAGGTATCTACCAGACCTCAGGTTCATAAGCTTTGTCTTCTAGTCCCAAAATTCCCCTTTGTATTGCTCAAAATCCCTTGGGGCCCCCTTGGTTTCCTAGTCCCACTGAAGGGTCAACTTCAAAATATCCTATCTGAAAATCAACACATTATTCTTATCCTTTGTATCTCAAACCCCTTGGGGCCGTGTAGGATTCAAAATGAGCTTTCCAACGAGCTATAGAGCTCAAAAAATGGACTTTGGATGAAAAAGTTATGTCAAATCAGGCTTCTGGGGGTCAAAACAGGCAAACAGGACCTTTTGTACAGAAGCACGATTTTGTGATCTTCAAGAGAATCGCGATTTTGTGAACTCAAGAGAATCGCAATTTTGTGAACTTCAAGAGAATCGCGATTGTGTGAAGTCAGAGAATCGCGATTGTGTACCTTGAGAATCGTGTTTTCACAAAATCGTGTTTTGGCTGAAAATTGTGATTTGTGAGAATCGCGATTTTGAGCATAGAATTGTGTTTTTGAAAATCGCGATTTTGAGCACAGAATCATGTTTTCACAGAATCGTGGTTCACAAAATCGTGTTTTAGAGAATCGTGTTCTAGAGAATCGCGATTTTGTATTAGAGAATCGTGGTTTTGAAAATTTTAGAGAATCGTGATTTTGAGCACAAGCACAGAATCGTTTTTTTCTGAAAATCACGATTTTGAGCAGAGAATCGTGTTTTAGAGAATCGTGATTTTGTCTCAGAGAATCGTGGTTCACAGAATCGTGATTCACAAAATCGTGTTTTGACAGGATCGTGTTTTCACAAAATCATGTTTTAGAGAATCGCGATTTTGTCTCACAGAATCGTGATCCACAAAATCGTGTTTCAGAGAATCGTGTTCTCACAGAATCGTGTTTGTTTGACATGAAAATCGCGATTGTCAACAGAGAATCATGTTTCCACAAAATCATGTTTTAGAGAATCGTGTTCTAGAGAATCGCGATTTTGTATTAGAGAATCGTGGTTTTGAAAATTTTAGAGAATCGCAATTTTGAGCACAAGCACAGAATCGTATTTTTTGAAAATCGCGATTTTGAGCAGAGAATCGCGATTTTGTCTCAGAGAATCGTGGTTCACAGAATCGTGATTCACAAAATCGTGTTTTCACAAGATCGTGTTTTCACAAAATCGTGTTCTAAAGAATCATGATTTTGTCTCACAGAATCATGATTCACAAAATTGTGTTTTAGAGAATCGTGTTCTCACAGAATCGTGTTTTTGGCTGAAAATCGTGATTTGTGAGAATCGCGATTTTGAGCAAATCCACAAAATCGAGATTCTAAGAATGACCACAGAATCGTGATTCTTTCAGCAAGTTTTTAGGCGGGAAATAGAAAATCGTGATTTTTCAAAAAAAATTTGAATTTTCACAGAATCGCGATTTTCATCACAGAATCGCGTTTTTTGGCGGGAAATTCAAATTTCTGAGCGCCGGCAATGGGGAGCTCCGTATGAGCAGAAATTCATGAAAAAAACACAGCGCTTGCTCTCCCTTGCATGAAAAAAGGTATGAAAATGGTGAAAATGCACTAAAAAACAAGAGATTTCTATGAAGAAGAAGATGGAAGAGGGTGGAGATGATGATGATGAAGAAGATGAAGAAGAAAAATCAGAAAATGAACAAAAATGACAGTTTTTTCGCAAATCTACGATCTTACCATCACAACGCTCGTCCTTGAAGCTCTCTCCCCGGCAACGGCGCCAAAATTTAGTGTAGCTCAAGTGTAAGCACCACCTCCTTTACTTGTCAATCTGCGGAGACGTGAGGAGGTGGTGCTTACGAGCAAGTGAAGGCACAAGTGCGTGAGTGAAAGCACACAAACATGCACACACATACACACACACGCGCACAAAGTAAGATCAAAGAAAGGAACAATGGAAAGCTTCGATCGCAAAAGAGTTCTCTTACAAAAGCTATATTCTCTAAACAAGCTAACCCCAAAAATGAGCTCTCTAGCTCTTTTTATAGTTTTTGGACTAGATTTGGCCCTGTCCAGACCTAGTGTCCGGCCTAGTTAAAAATTAGGTTCCAGCGCTTATTTGAGAGCTCAAACGAAGTCTAAAAATTATGAGAATTGGTAGGATGGTACTTCTAATACTCCTCAAGCTTGAGGACTCCTCGGCTTGAACAAAATGGAGTTAGGAAAATAGAAAATGGTATTTATAATGGTTTTTAGTGATGAAAATCACTATTTTTGTAGGGAATTCTTATGAAAATTGGACATACACTTCTTGGAGCTCCCTACTTGCTCCCTTTTCTTGTGTGTCCACCTTTTTGATGTGCTTCCATGCTTTTTCCTTGACCTTGAGCTTCAACATAGGGGGAGAATACTTCTCCTCTAATTCATAATGGCATCAAGAGACAATATACATGCAAATATACACCTTAACAAAATGGGGTTGAAAAGAGGAAAAATAGACACATAGTTGAATTGACAAATCAATGTGCAATGAGATGAATGTGACCAATTGTTATCGGATAGATGCACCAAGTATATCCATATAGATCATGAATAGGTACCCCACTTCAGGTGTACATGCTTTAGGTCCATATGGAGCATGGTACGATAAGAAGCCAGATCTATCTCACCTCAAGATATTTGACTATGTATGTTATGTGCATGTGCCTTATGAAATGAGGCATAAACTTGAAGCAAAAGCTGAATGGTGCCATGGTATGGTGTGAAAGATTCATTACAAGTTGAAGACATACATGATGCTAAAAGGAGACATGTAGAAACCCAAGAAAGTGTGGCAATTTTTGGTCCTTCAACTTCAAGAACAACATCAGAGGATATCCACACATCTCCATGGAAAGGGAGTTTGAGAAGAAAGCCTACTTCAAGTGAAGATAGTTCTACAAGAAGCAAAAGTAGTGAGGAAAAGGGTGATGGGCACAATCGGGTTGCATACATGGATAGTAGCAATGAGGGAGATTTTGAAAAAAATAGAAACTCCAGGTGTAAATACATCAAAAGAAAGAAGAAAAAGATTCATTCTAGCCCCTCAAGAGAGGAGTTCAATAAGAGAGAAGTATCGAGTTCAATGATTAACTTATGACTCTTTCATTGCTAAACATTATGCATATATGAGTCAAGTAGTTTCATGTGAAGAGCCTAAATGTTTTGAGGATGCAACCAAGTATGAAGAATGGAACCAAGCCATGAATGAAGAGGTAAAAGCACTCGAGGAGAACCACACTTGGTCTTTGGTGCCTAAAACCAAGGACATGAAGGTTATCGGAAACTAATGGGTATTCAAGGTGAAAAGAAATTTAGATCAAAGCATATATAGGTATAAAGCAAGGCTCAAAGAACTCTCATTGTGATTGCAGCCTCAAAGAGTTCAAGGATCCACCAACTAGATGCAAAGAATGCTTTCTTAAACGGTGACCTAGAGGAAACTATTTTCATGGAGCAACCCAAAGGTTTTGAAGATCAGAGATATCCACTTCATGTGTGCAAGTTAAAGAAGGATCTTTACGGTTTGAAGCAAGCAACAAGAGCATGAAATCAAAGGTTAGTGGAATATTTGGCCAAATGATGCTCTAAGCAAAGTGATGCCGACTCATCATTATATATGAATAAGGAAGGTGATCAGGTCGTCTACATTTGTATATATGTAGATGATCTCATTCTTATAGGAATAATAAAGCAAGCATTAGAGAGATGGAAAGACGTGAAAATATCTTCGTATATTAGATGTTCACTAATTAATACTGCAGCTTCAATATTAAGAACAAGTTTGGAGAAGAATTCAAGATCTCATATCTTAGAGAGTTGAAGTACTTCTTAGGCATAGAAGTAATTTACAAGGAGGAAGGTATATATCTCATGCAAAGAAAGTACATTCTTGATGTACTAACAAACTATGGCATGAGTAATTACAAGATAATTGCAAATCCTTAGAAGTAAATGTAAAGTTGAGTGCAAATGAGGGAGAAGACATTAAATTTGTTACTTTGTACAGATTCATTGTAGGATTTTTGAATTATGCAACTCTTACTAGGCCAGACATCAAACATGTAGTAGGAGTTCTCTTGCAGTTTATGCCAACTCCCAAAGTGCAACATCTAAAAGCAGCCAAGAGAGTCCTTAGATATCTCAAGGGTAGTATAAATGAAGGTTTATTCTATGCTTATGATGAGGATTTGCAGGTAAAATCCTATTGTGATGCAGATTGGGTAGGTTCAAAAGATGATAGGAGAAGCACAAGTGGCTATGTAGTCATTATTGGAAGCAAGACTATCTCATGGACCTCTAAGAAGTAGCCAAGAGAAGCCCTATCTTCCATCGAAGCTGAATATAGAGCCTTAGCCCTCATCACATGTGAAATTACGTGGTTGAGAAGCTCTTTAAAGACTTGAACTTGCAAGTAAAACAGATTCCAATCATGTGCCACAATATGAGCAGTATACACCTAGCTTCAAATCTAGTTTTTCATGCTAGATCCAAGCACATTGAAGTACAGTATCACTTCATAAGGGAGAAGGTGATTGCAAAAGAGGTCAAGGTGGAGCATGTAAGTACCAAAGATCAATTTGTAGATATGTTTACAAAAGCATTGGAAGGAACAACACTGCTAAAATTCAAAAGAAGCATTGGCATGGTAGATTTAATTTCAACGCTTGAGGGGGAGTGTTAAAAATCAAGCCTTGAAGATGGCCAATTTTTATTCTGATGTTTTTTCAGTATTATTCTGGTGTTTTCCCGGTGATTTTCTAGTATTCTTCCGGTGACTTTTTGATATTTTTCCGATGATCTAAAAGTTGCAGGGATCACGCAGTCTGGTGTTATTCTTGTATTTTTTCGATGCTTTTGGGTAATTTTTCGGTAGCCTAAAAATCTCAGGGAACATGCAGTTTGGTGTCTTTTTGGTAGTTTGGTAGTCCAATGGTCCGGTGGTTCGGTTTGTTCCATCGTGCAAGAGTTTTGAATATTTGCCTAAATCATAGCTCATTAGGGCGAAAAACGGCCAAAAAGGGGCTGTTTGCTAATGAGAGATTAAGGAAATTGACAAACAGAGTCTTTCCACGTGTACAAGAATATAACATTGTTGTCTCCTTTAACCGTATGAAGAAATTCTTTTTTTAAGAGAATATGATCTAAAAGCGCCACGAAAGTGATGAAGATTCTTGTATTCAGTGTACAATTTCTTGGTTTGATGCAAAAAAAGATATTTTTGCACATCACACAATGCATATCTTTAAAGTTCCAAGAAGGAAATGATTTTTGAAGATACGAAATATTTTTGGGTTCACGAAATTCCATGGTCATTCGGCGACAGGGTTTACATCAAATCAAAAGTTTCCACGTGTACAAAGCCCTTTTATCTATAAATGTTGGCAAAGTTTGTGAATGTCGGTTTCTCGCTTTGAGCATTCTTCTTCTTCTCGATTCTAATGGCTTCTTCTTCTTGTCGTCCTTCCAATCGTGTAACCTCATGTGAGGTTTACAACAGAAGAGAGGATTCTTTATGGAAACCTCTTTCTGTGAAGTTAAATGAATGAGTAACTATGCTTCCTAGCTATAGAGGTGCCCATAAAGTCAAGCATGCTAAAAGAGACGACACAAGGACCGTTGCAGGGGACTTATTCTAGTTTCAAATTGAAGAGATGCGGTTGGTTTGCAAGAGTACAACATGTGTACAACGCTAAGGATCTTGTTCTGGAAAAGCATATGCAATTCTCTTTGTATTGTAAGTGAAGTTTTACAATGATCGTCTATCATTTCAGTTGGTTTTGTATAAAAACATATATCTTTTTGTATTGCAGATATTTTTCCTTCCAATATTTTAGAGTGGCAACCTCTTGAATGTTTAACATGAACATTCAGAGTTCTTCGTAAGGAATATGCAGAGCTTATGTATGCAGACAAATCCGCTCAAGTTTTCAATAGCACAAAGTTATTTGTCCATTTTGCATATTATCAATTGCCATTAGGGAGGAGCTCTTATGGAAATCTTATGCATTTGCCTAGTCCTTGCATCTCTTCATTAGATTGGGATGCTTCTGATCATTCAACAAAAGGTGGAAAAGAAAGCTTGGACTTTGGATAGCCTTGGACTCAGAGGAGAGTTGTCCAGAAGTACTGATTCATCCAGATTTTCAATCTAGAAAGATAATTGTCACTGCAAATTGGAAATTCAAAAACGTAAGGGAGCTCTAGAATACCTTGATGAGGCATCATCACAATTCAAATTCTCAATTGATGATGCAATAGTTAACATTAGATTAGAGAAAAAACATTATCTTGCATCAAGTTGCAACCCTTTAGATTGTAACAAGTCTCCTTCTTTAAGAAGCTTTTTTTCAAACTTCCATTGATTTTTCTTTGCAAAATGGTGACTAAGAATGTGACTGATTACATCACTTCAATTATGTCTTTTTATGGACTATATTCATATTGGCATTTTTTTGTTTAATTTCAAGATTCTGAGGAGGTTTCAATGGTGCAATGATTATACAGGAATTTGCATATGACAAAATGGAAAAGATTGGATGACACGACCGATACAAGCGATACGGGCCATCCGAAATTCTCCGATTGCCCATATCGCTTGCATCGGTCGTGTTATAAAAACTTCTCTATCCTCCTCACATTTAACTTTTCTGCAGGATGGTGACTAAGAATGTGAATGATTACATCACTTCAATTATGTCTTTTTATGGACTAGATTCATATTGGCATTTTTTGTTTAATTTCAAGATTGATGAGGTTTCTATTGTGCAATGATTATAAAGGAACTTGCATGAGTAAATTCTAGGTGATTCAAGAATATAAACCAAGAAATTCTTACATAATATATCTCCCCTTTTAGAACCTTTCCCATACTTCCATTGATTTTCTTTTGCAGGATGGTAACTAAGAATGTGACACATTACATCACTTCAATTATGGCTTTTTATGGACTATATTCTGATTGGCAATTTTTTTGTTTAATTTCAACATTTTGATGAGGTCTCAATGGTGCAATGATTATACAGGAACTTGCATATGAAAAAATGGATGGTATGAAAAAATGGAAAAGACTGGATGACACGACCGATACAAGCGATATGAGCCATCCGAAATTCTCCGATTGCCCCTATCGCTTGCATCGATCGTGTCATAGAAACTTCTCTATCCTCTTCACATTTAACTTTTCAACAAGAATAAAGAAAAAACCACACAAAATAGACATTTTGATGATAGGAACAATTCAATTTTGCTTGAACCATGCAATGAAGTCACTTTTGCTTAGCTCTCAAGAGGGTCAATTCAACATTACATTACTCAAGGCATATAAATATATTACAATGTATCTATGTACATTTCATGAGTAATAAGCTTTGAATAGAAATATATTTAATCCTTCTTGAGCCTTTTGAATGAACTTGTCTCTAGCAAATCTCCTCTATATCTGAGGTACTCTTTTCTCCTGTAGACAATAATACTTTGAACATATGACACCCCTACAGCCATTGCATAGCTTGAGTAACAAAGGAAGTAGCCTGCCCTTGAAGCATTGAATCCTAGGGCATATCCAAAAATTCTTAATGCACCTATTCTTTCAAGTAGAAAAACTCTGTATGCATTAAAGGGTATTGAAGTAAAACCCATGTATCTTGAAAGAGTCCTCAAGGAGAATAGTGAAAAATCTGCCTCTTCACTATACTGCTTATGAATAACACAAAATAATTTTGGATTCAGTTTTGGAAGATAGTGTATCACTGAATGAATATCCATCTTTGTCTTTCCTTTCTTCTCTATGGTTTTCCTTGTTCCCTTCCCCCTCCCAATGTAGTTGTCTTCATCCAATATAGATATCTGTGGAAAAAATTGAAAATCTAGGTTAGAAAAAGTAAAAGGTCTTTTAAAGTCATAGAAATAACTGGAAACAGAAGAAGAAACAAAGCATGAGATACGACCGATCCAAGCGATTAGGGTCATCAGAGAATATCCGATGGGCATAATCGCTTGCATCAGTCATGTTTGATTTATCATCCTTAACTTTATAGAAACATATAATTAATGTTGAAAATAATATTTATAAACACATTTAGTTGTTCTATATGGAGCATTCATTCATATAGCTATAAATATGATACTTGATTGGACACAACCAATTCAAGTGACTAGGCCCATCAAGGAAGCTTGGATGGTCCTAATCGCTTGAATTGGTTGTCTCCAAAGGAGGTCATTTTGAAGCTTAGATTGCATGTGAACTTTTGTATCTTATTATTGGTTAAGAATTTGGAGAAGATAATGCTACCATTGCGTCCGGAACGTGTCAAAACCCTAAGATTGACTGTCTATTTGCATGATTTCGATACCCAGAGGTCTTGATAAGCCTTTTTGTATTGATTTCCAGACACGACCGATGCAAACGATTAGGCCCATCCAACATTTCCAGATGAGCCTAATCGCTTGCATTGGTCATGTCCTAGATTCATGCACAAATAGGCTCATCAAGACCTTTCCATATCAGAATTTGCATGATTTCGATACCCAGAGGTCTTGATAAGCCTTTTTGTATTGATTTCCAGACACGACCGATGCAAGCGATTAGGCCCATCCAACATTTCCAGATGAGCCTAATCGCTTGCATTGGTCATGTCCTAGATTCATGCACAGGCTCATCAAGACCTTTCCATATCAGAATCATACAAATAGACAGTCAATCTTAGGGTTTTGGCATGTTCCTCCGGATGCAATGGTAGCATTAGGTTCTTGATTCCGAGCCAATAGTAAGATAGGGAAGTTCATGACCGATGCAAGCGAAATAAGCTAGTCAAAGGTAGGTCAAACGCGTGTAATCGCTTGTATCAGTCGTATCGGGTATGTAGCACAAGTATGCATGGGTGATGAAGAGAGAAATTCTATGAAGGTTGAAAATGTGAAATAGTGAACGGGACCTGTATTTATAGTCGAGAAGGACAAGGTAACGGTCACATGACGTGGACCAATAAGTGAGTGCCACGTGGCAAAAGACGTTGGGAATCACAACGACTAGATGACGTGGCCCACTCAAATGATGCCATGTGGCATTGTAACGTTGGGATTTGCAACGGCTAGATGACATGGACCAATCACACATTGCCACGTGTCACCAACGGTCAAATCATCCCAAAAACCTATTTAAGCTCTTCTATTCACTTTTTTCATTTTTTGTGAAACTCCTTGCTACCATCAACTTGCCGTTGTCTTCGCATTTTTACATGCTTTTCAAAACTTTCCATAGACCACATTTTGTGTGAGGGTTTAGGGTCATCATGATCAATTATTTTACAACACGACCGATACAAGCGATTAAGGACATTTGAGGATTTCCCGATGACCCTAATCGCTTGTATCGGTCATGTTTCTTGAGTGCTTTGTGAAAGATTTTTTAATTAGTTTTTCTGCGTTTAAAATTTGTTCCAAGCTTTTAAACTCTTTTTTGTGCAAGTTGGCTTATTTCGCTTGCATCGGTCATGAATCTCCCTATCTTACTATTGGCTCAGAATTTCAAGAAACTAATGATACCATTGCATCCGAAACGTGCCAAAACCCTAAGATTGGCTGTCTATTTGCATGATTCTGATATTGAGAGGTCTTGATGAGCCTATTTGTGCATGAATGTAGGACACGACCAATGCAAGTGATTAGGCTCATCTGAAAATGTTGGATGGGCCTAATCGCTTGCATCGGTCGTGTCTAGAAATCAATACAAAAAGGCTTATCAAGACCTCCGGGTATCAAAATCATGCAAATAGACAGTCAATCTTAGGGTTTTGGCACGTTCCGGACGCAATGGTTGCATTATTTTCTTAAAATTCTTAACCAATAATAAGATACAAAAGTTCACATGCAATCTAAGCTTCAAGATGACCTCCTTTGGACATGACCAATTCAAGCAACTAGGACCAATGCAAGCGATTAGACCCATCCGATATTCTTTAAAGACCCTAATCGCTTGGATTGGTCGTGTCTCATGCTTTGTTTCTGCTTGTGTTTCGAGTTATTTCTATTAAATATATTTCTTTTCAAAGCTTATTACTCATGAAATGTACATAGATACACATATTTATTGCCCAAAGGGGTACAAGACATTGCAAATATGAAGGATGTAATCTTTTTTTGTGTAATTGATCCATGTCCTAATATTAATCCTTACTGATCCATGATTTGTTTTTCTCTAGTAAAAGTCCTATTTATCTGATGATAATAATCTTTTTTTTGTAGGTTATGGCTAGGACAAAGAAGACAGCAAGGAATTCTCTCCAATCACAACATGGAAACTCCAAAGTGTAAGCCTCGCCATACGTTTTGTTGTGTTCTATTTTAAAGCCTTGCCATCCATTCTAAATTTAAGCTTACCTTGCAGTGCTGCTAAGCTCCTCAAAATGCATATTGATCAAAACATTCTAGGAATTCCTTCATTGAAAGAAGAAAAAAGGTTTGGATACATTCAAATACATGTGCCATTACAGAAATACAACACCTCGTGTGACTGGAGAGTGATTGCAAATGCAGTAAGGTTCTTGGAAAGCAGGTTTTACAACCCTGAGTTGAACTTGTCAGACTATCCATATGCTTGGGTCATCTTGATCAAGGAGAGAGCAATAAATGCCATTATGGAACATGCAATATGCCCTTATATTTCTGGAATGTAAGATTGTAATCTAAGGTGTAACCAACATATGTTGGAAGATTTATTGATGTACAAATTGTATGTAATTATGCCAGTCTTCATCTGGAAGATGGTCATTGTAACTATATTTATATGCCTTGAGTAATGTAATGTTGAATTGATCCTCTTGAGAACTAAGTAAAAGTGACTTCATTGCATGGTTCCAGAAAAATTGAATTGTTTCTATCATCAAAATGTCTATTTTGGGTGCTTTTTTCTTTATTCATGTTGAAAAGTTAAATGTGAAGAGGATAGAGAAGTTTTTATGACACGATCGATGCAAGCGATATGGGTAATCAGAGAATTTTGGATGGCTCATATCGCTTGTATCGGTCATGTCATCCAATCTTTTCCATTTTTTCATACCATCCATTTTGTCATACCATCCATTTTGTCATATGCAAGTTCCTGTATAATCATTGCACCATTGAAACCTCATCAAAATGTTGAAATATAAAAAAATGTCAATATGAATATAGTCCATAAAAAGCCATAATTGAAGTGATGTAATGAGTCACATTCTTACTTACAATCCTGCAAAAGCAAAATCAATGGAAGTATGGAAAAAGGTTCTAAAAGGGGAGATATATTATGTAAGAATTTCTTGGTTTATATTCTTGAATCACCTAGAATTTACTCATGCAAGTTCCTTTATAATCATTGCACAATAGAAACCTCATTAGAATCTTGAAATTAAACAAAAAAATGCCAATATGAATGTAGTCCATAAAAAGACATAATTGAAGTGATGTAATCAGTCACATTCTTAGTCACCATCCTACAGAAAAGTTAAATGTGAAGAGGATAGAGAAGTTTTTATGACACGACCGATGCAAGCGATATGGGCAATCAGATAATTTCAGATGGTCCATATCGCTTGTATCGGTCGTGTCATCCAATCTTTTCCATTTTGTCATACCATCCATTTTGTCATATGCAAGTTCTTGTATAATCATTGCACCATTGAAACCTCCTCACAATCTTGAAAATAAACAAAAAAATGCCAAGATGAATATAGTCCATAAAAAGACATAATTGAAGTGATGTAATCAGTCACATTCTTAGTCACCATCTTGCAAAGAAAAATCAATGGAAGTTTGAAAAAAAATCTTCTTAAAGAAGGAGACTTGTTACAATCTAAAGGGTTGGAACTTGATCACCCTGGGTGGCAGGCAAGTTATGCAAGATAATGTTTTCTCTGATCCAATGTTAACTATTGCATCATCAATTGAGAATATGAACTATGATGATGCCTCATTAAGGTATTCTAGGAGCTCCCTTAGATTTCTAAATTTCCAATTTGTTGTGACAATTATTTTCCTAGATTGAAAATCTGGATGAATCAGTACTTCTGGATAGCTCTCCTCTGAGTCCAAGCTATCCAAAGTCCAAGCTCTTTTGTACATTACCTATATTTTGTAGAAGCTTTGGATCTTTTCTTAGATGAACATCACCACCAAGAAATCCCATTTATGAAAGTAGAGATTCACATTTTTTAATGAAAAGGTGAACGATAGCCCTGTGAACGTAGACTTGCGTTCACTTGATTGCAGTGCTACCCTTGTAGACGACATTGGTCACTTCCTGCACGGTGCCATAGTGCTCCTGCACATACATAGATAGATGGGCACTACTTCAACGGATGCCGCTATCATCATCACGGGAGTGGACGAAGCAGAGGAAGTGTGATTACCTGATTGATGGAGTCCCAGCTCGTGACAGTTCCGGTGTTATGAAATAGAACAGTCGCTTGTGTAGCTCTCCACATAACGGCTCCGAAAAAAAGTGGTAGGAGCAGTGTACGCAAGTCAGTCGCCATCCTGAAATGTAGCTTCCACTGCCTGCGATATTTCTTTTACATAAGAAGGGATGCCCATGTTTCTCCTAAAAGTCTAATTAGATCATGAAGATTATGAAAAGGGGTATACCTTCCAGTTTGTGGATCAATTGGATAAACAAATCCATCTGCCCATATGTCGATATGTTTTTTGCCTTCTTTCTGCAATCCAACCACTTTAGAATGTTGAAGAGCCCTTCGGCATACCTTTCTTGTCGTTGCATACTCATGACTAACTGCAATGTCGATATGGAACTTATCACAATGATTTTGGCTGGTTGAAAGGTGAGTGAGAGTGTTTGGGTTGAGGTTCTCCATGGTCTACTACGAAGAGTGACGTGAAAGTGTCTAAAATGACATGAAAGAGAGAAACAAGCCTGCTATCGAAAATAGAGTAAAAAAAGTGCAAAACGGCATAAGCACACATTATATAGGTCCGTGAACAAGAGGAAAATTCAAATTTTAATGAACGCCCGATGAGCACAAACTTTGAGGCATAAGATATCACACATACTTTTCATGATTATCACACGAGTTTCTCTCTCTTCAAAATTTGCACAAGATACGTTTTAAATGCGCTTACACGGATTTTTTTAAAATGAGTTGACAACTTTAATCCAGATTAAGCACAACTAATTGAAATCCTTACACGGCCCTTTTTTGGCCATTTTTTGCCCTAATGTAAAGTATTAGAGGCACAGATGACAACTGGACCTATTAATTAGAGGCTTCATATCATGAATTTCAGCTATCAAGAAGCCTCAACCACTTTCCTAAATAATAGCTTACCAAAAATGTTAAAGAGGTTGATTGAGAGATTCTTGCAAAATTGTTGGAGCACTTTTGGACAGCCTATATATGTATGAATCAAAGTCAAGAAGTAAGTCAATGACCTCTACTCTCTTCCTAGAGTTAGCATAGAGTGTAAAAAAGTTGTTATATGCAGTCCCCTTTGCTTAGCTAGACATTTTGATAGCTTATTCTCCTCTATAGTTAGCCATTGCTCACTACCTCTCTAAGGAGTGATCTAGTTTTCGACACCATTTTGTTTTGGGTATAACTCCTTCTTGTATCCATTTTAATTGATTACACTTGTGTTTGATTGGTTACAACATCTATTCAACATGAGATGAATTTCATGACTATGCTCCAAGTGAAATTTGAGTAAACTTGTAAACAGTGAAGGTGTGTCTCTGCATATAGGCAGACAAGAGTACTGAAAACTAGTCTAACTTGGAGAGGTTGGTTATCCCTATGGCTACTTGAGTATCCAAATCAAGCATTTTGAAATGCTATGGATAGCTGAGAGTGTCCAATTTCATTCTTGAAAGTTCATTAGTTCTCCACGTCTGAATTTTGAATTAGAGGAAAACTAGTGACTTAAGATCACTATGGAAAACAACATGTGAGGGCCTAAAACCTTCCAAAGCTGCATAGGGGTGTTGAATCATTCCCCAAAAAGGTTGAGTATAGGGTAGCTTTCACAATGAGTAGTGAGTGTGTGTGGGCTAGATGGATTATGGCGTCAATCTTCTACCACCACCATCTTCATTAATAGTGAGAGTGCATTGGAAGTTACAAGGCCTATGTTCCATGCTTGCACTAAGCATATTGAGGTGCATTATCATTTTTCAGGGAGAGGTTCTCTACTGGAGAGATCAGTTTGGCATATGTGCCCATAGAGGAGAACATTGCAGACCTTTTCACAAAGGCTCTATCTAGGGAGAAGTTTGAAGCTTTCCACAAAGCTTTGGGCTTACTTACTTTTGTGGATTGATTCCACATAGCTTGGCTCTTTCTCATACATGAATGTGAGATCCTTGTTCACTGCATCACTCCTAGGGGAGATTTGTTGATATATTTCCATAGTGATGTGTGTGAACACACTAGGACCATCGAGGCACTTTTTTCCATCTTTAGGAGGTTCTTTTTTCACGGCTTGTATGTATGCCTATAACCCTAACGGGTCACTTATCTTTGTACATTCAATTAGTAATACATTCAGTAGTGCGTGTTATGCTCCAAGATTCTCCTTCCTTGTGTTGCTTGCATGCTTCCACAAACCTCAAACTCCAACACCACATCCATTATCCATACATCAATAGTCACACTCAAACATTTCCAAGCCTATGACTTGCTCAATCCTTTTGTACAAGGAGTGAAGAGATCATAATGCACACATATAACCTTAATGCTAGATAGTGATCAAATTTTTGGACCTCTCAAATTTATAGTGATAGTTGAACGGACCATGTTGACTAATTGGTTACAATAGATGTCAACCATGTTGGCTATATAGTATTATGGAAACACACTTATTAGGAAGAGTTCAACAAAATATTTCCTCAAATTAAAATCCATGAAATATAATATATGAATGAAGTCTCAAAATAGGTTCCAAAATCCATAACATTAATGAGAACAACATGATTACAAAATTATATACTGTCGATATGCTCCACATATAGAAAGCTTAGGGTCCTAGTGAGATAGAGAAGAGGTTAGATTAGTTTACACATGTGTGTAAGCATGTATGTTTGTATGTATGTATATATGTATGTATGTATGTATGTATATATGTATGTATCTATGTATGTATTTATGTATGTATGTATGTATGTATGTATGTATGTGTGTGTATGTATGTATGTATGTATGTATGTATGTATGTATGTATGTATGTTAGCATTATTAGGATTTCATTAAATGACGAATACACGATCAAATTTTGTTGTACTCTTGAAGACCAAGTGATTATGGAAATTAAAAGACTATAATTAAAAATCATAAAATAATCTCGTAACATATACTAATGTATTTCTCATTATTCACAAGTTTCGATATTCATCTTTCAGTTTATCGGGTAGGATGATGGGTCCAATATATTTGTTGATTGTACCATTAGACCAAGCAAGGTGAGACGCATTGTCTTCATGTATTTTTAGATGAAATACATGACTTGCATACCCAAATGTAAAGGTAAAGATCATTAGAATGAAGAATTCTGAATAGAGAGATGAAGCAACACCAAAACATGAGGTTTTATGAACTTCATGGGAGCTTATGTGTCTTCCATAGGTACTTTATGGATTCAAATAGTACAAAAATAAGGCCAATTATACTTCCAATGTTTTGTGCATAGGTCATACTAAATGTAAATATGGCTTCAAATGACTGAGAAAATCTCTCTTTTGCTAATGCTCTAGAGTTGAAGGAAGACAAAGATGAGAAGAAAAAAGAAAAACAGAAATAGTTTTGCAAATACTATAAGGGAAATGATCATGTCATAAAGAATTTTCCAGAACTCGTTGCAAAATAGGCCAAGAAGAAAGAGGCCAGAATCGTTGTTGCAGAGGCCTCTACACCTAAGATAGAGTCTGCTAATCTTGTTCAGAATGAATAATGGGCATTTACTATTGTATGTAGTTATCACCCATCTTCTCATGAGCAATCTATATCTATAGTGGACTCAGATGTTTGGTACTTTGATAGTGGGGAAACCAAACATATTACCTCGCAATGCTCTTTCTTTAGTTCACTTGAGCTTGCCCCAATAGGAAATATTGTCTTTATCCTATAATGGGAGCTGGTAAGACCATTTTGACTACGATTGATGGTAGTTCTTTCACATTATCAAATGGTATTTTATGTACTAGGGATCAAGAAAAATTTGTTGCGAGTTTCAACATTAGTCAATATTGGCTTGGTTGTCAAATTTGTTGATGAAACATGCATAGTTCATGATCTCTCAAGTGAAAATGTTATTATTGTGTCTCACATTTTATGTCGTGGGTTGTATAAGATCATAGACTATCCAAAATCTGTGAATGATTCAGCATAAGTAGCTCAGGATTCTGAGGCTATGTCAAATGTAAAGCTTTGACATGCACACTTTGGTCATCTGAATTTTGCTAGTTTGTTATGCCTACATAAATCTGAAGTGGTGTCCTCTCTACCCAAACTTGAAGCACCTTGTAAACATGTATGTGACAAATGTATTTTGGGCAAAATTCAACATTCATCCTTCCCAAAATATGGTTCAATTTGAGCTATTCGTAAATTGCAGTTTGTTCATATTGATGGTTTCTCTAGACATGCATGGATGTATCTACTAAAATCAGATTTTGAAGTTTTTATGGGCTTCAAACAATTTTTGGTTATGGTTAGTCCTATGTGAGCATGTCAATTGGGCACTCTTTATTCTGATTGGGGTGGGAGGAAATACATATCTTATGATTTTAATGCAATTCTGGCTGGGGGGGTTAAACATTAGTGTTCAATGCCATATACAACACAAAACAACTGAGTTTGTGAAAGAAAGAATAGGTCTCTCATGGATATGCCAAGGTGTATGTGTAAGACAATAGTTACGCAATATAACACAGGAGTAGCAGAGAAGATAACAGATATAGGAGAATCTCAACAATTTTCTACTAACAGTAAGTACAAAGATCATGGCATTGTCCACCCGTGCGCTCTCAAGGTAGAGCTTAAATGGTAATCTAGACAACTCTAGATAGGGAGATACAAGGTAGAGGTATGATGGCTCAATGTGATGTCTCAGGTAGTGCATAACTCATGTATATATAGGATCATGGGTGGCCTTCCGTGGACGGATATACATGGGCGGTAGAGCATGGGCGGCCACCGCCCGCGTAATTGTCATACACGGCTTAGACCGGTTGAACCGACCTAACAAATATAAATGATTTCTAACTCCAACAGGGAATATTCTATGGAATATTCCCTTTACCGTCGCACTGGGGGTAGCGGACCCCCACCAAGGGGCCTGCTGGCCCCCTGGGACCCCCTAGCCGGGGCTTCTCCCCACTGCCCCGGACCCCCCAATTGGGGACCCTGGTAACTCCCTTTCCTTACAATACCTTACATGGTCCAATATGACCTTCATCCAACATGCAAGTTGGGATTCCCATCAATTGGGTAATGCACGCTTGGCTTCTCCTCATAACGGGGGCCTTACAAAATGTGCATACAATCATGAGGGGTAGACATTGATCATATACTAACACCCCCCCTCAATGTTTACCGATGAAAAATCAAGTAGGTTTCGGTCCTATGCCCATCTGTTGAAGATGTCTGTTGAGCTTCTCTCTTCCAAGTGGTTTAGTGAATATGTCAGCACAATTTGCCTCTGTTGGGCAATATTCTAGCTCCACAATTTCATCTTCAATTAGCTCACAAATGTAATGGTACTGTACTTCTATGTGCTTGGTGCGGGCATGAAATACTGGGTTCTTTGCAATAGCCATACAACTTTGATGATCAAACTTAAGTACAATCGCCATATTTGATGGAAAGCCTAGATTTGCAAGAATTCTCCTTAACCAAACTACCTCACAAGAAGCAAAACAAGCTGCTTTGTACTCTGCTTGAGTGGAGGAGAGTGCGAGAGTTGGTTGCTTTCTACTTACCCAAGAAAGTATTCCCGAACCAAGTGAGAAACAATATCCAGAAACTGATTTTCTAGAATCACAATCTCCAGCCCAATCTGAATCACAATATCCTTGGAGTGTATCACCTGTGGTATAAAGAATATCAAAATCCAAGGTTCCTACAATGTACCTTAGAATTCGCATTCTAGCATTCTAGTGACTCTCCTTAGGTTTGTTGGAAAACCTGCTTAATACTCCAACAGCATAGCAAATGTCTGGACTAGTGTTGCACAGAAAAATAAGACTTCCAACGAGCTTCCTATACTTCTTAGCATCTACATCAGGCATGTTATTATCCATAGATAGCTTATGATTTACCTCCATAGGTGTGCTAGTTGGCTTGCAGTCCATCATTCCAAATGCCTTGAGAATCTCTTTGGCATATTTTTGTTGTGAGATGAAAATGCCATCCTTCCTTTTCCATACCTCAATTCCTAGACAAAAATGGAGTAGACCTAAGTCTATCATTTCAAACTCAGTTCCCAAGCTGATCCGAGTTTGCTTGATGAGTTCTTGATGATCTCCTGTGATGATCAAATCATCTACATATACAATGACAACAACTAGCTTGCTATCCCTTTTGGTTACATACAAGTTAGCATCAGAAGTACTTCTTTCAAAACCCATATTTTTGAAAAAATGATCTATTCGTTGGTACCAAGACCGTGGAGCTTGCTTAAGTCCATACAAAGCTTTCTTCAACCTGCAAACTTTATTTTCTGAATTGGGCACCTCAAAACCTGGTGGTTGAGATACATATACCTCCTCCTTGAGGTGACCATTCAAAAATGCAGATTTGACATCCATCTGGAAAATAGGCCAGGCCTTTTGTGCAGCTACTGCAAGTAACGTCCGAATAGTTGTCATGCATGCTGTTGGTGCAAAAGTTTCTTGAACATCAAATCCTTCGATCTGTGAAAAACCCTGTGCAACTAATCTTGCCTTATACTTTTCTAATGTTCCATCTGCTTTATACTTAGCTTTCCAAATCCATTTAGTACCTATTACCTTCTTCTTTGGCGGCAAGTCAACTAGATCCCATGTATCATTTTTTAGTATACTATCATACTCTGACTGCATTGCCGCTCTCCAACCTGGATCATCAAGGGCTTCTTCAATGGTGGTAGGTTCCTTTATCGAGCCCATGATATCTGCCATTAGAGCCATGTTAACAATGTGTTCTGAGGCTCTTCTTTGCTCCTCTACTCTCTTTGATCTTTGTAATCCATCCGATGATGATTCTGGTACATCTACATGTGGATTGTGATCATCAAAGAGCTGTTGTGCCCACTTCGGTAGTGGCTTACGCTGTGCAACTACAACTGGTTGGCTTTTTATTGAGGAAATTTCTCCATCAGATGTTTCCTCCTCCTCAACTTTAACCTATCTTTTGATAGGCACAAGGTGAGATATTTCTCCGTTTGATGAGATAGTAGATTTACCTTTATCTTCTACTAAGTGTGGTCGTTCATCAAACACCACATCTCGGCTGACAAAAATCTTCTTGCCTCAGGATCCCACAACCTATATGCTTTAGACTCTTCACTATATCCTAGGAAGACACACTTTTTGCTTTTTGAATCCAACTTTGATCTTGTTCAATCAGGATTATGTGCATAACAGAAACAACCAAAAATTTTGAAATGCAAAACTGAAGGATTTTTTCCAGAATATACTTCTTGAGGAGTCATCCCCTTCAGAGCTTTTGTGTAGCTTCGATTGAGGATGTAGATTGCTGTATTGACTGCTTCTGCCCAGAATGAATCAGGCATGTCTTGAGCCTTTAACATACAACGAGCCATTTCAACTATTGTCCTGTTCCTGCGCTCAACAATGCCATTTTGTTGAGGTGTATGAGCTGTGGTAAGTTGCCTTTTCACACCATGCTCCTTACAGTAATTGTTGAAATCTGTTGACAAGAATTCACCTCCTCTATCTGTTCTAAATTTCTTCAGTTTCCTTCCTGATTCATTTTCTACATACTTATGCCACGCTTTAAATTTTTGAAAAGCATCAGCCTTCTCTCGAATGAAATAAACCCACATCTTTCTACTATAATCGTCGACTAATAGCAAGAATTAGAAAGATCCTCCTAAAGCAGGTGTAGACATTTTACCGCAGAGATCAGCATGTACCAACTCTAGAGGAGCTTGAGATCGATTGCTGATCTCTCTTGGAAACACCTTTCGTTGTTGCTTGCCCATCATACAAGCTTCACAATGTTCCTGCAACTCTAAAAATGCAGGCAAATGAGCAATCATCCCAGTTCTTTGCATCTCCTTCAAAACTGCAAATTCGAGATGCCCAAATCGTTGGTGCCATAACCTGCTTACATCTTTATCTTCTGTAGCAGTTAAAGCACTTAACTCATACAAGTTATCCCATCCTATGCCTTTACCTACAACATTACCTGATGAATCCATGATTTCCGCACCACTCTTATTGAAGTGAACTTCGATTCCACGATCTGTTATTGCAGAAACTGACAACAAATTTCTTTTGAGTGTAGGTACATAGAGAACATTGGATAATTTTTTCTCAACACTTGGAGAATTGATAAAAGAGATGGTTCCAGTTCCTTCGGCTGGACACTTGGAGTCATTTCCCACCACTACATTGATGGATTCCCGTAGAGGCACTAGGGAACTATACCAATCCTTTTTACTGGTCATATGGCGAGAAGCTCCACTATCTAAAATCCATGGTTCATCAACACGAGCTTGAGCAGATGAACATACCTCTTCAATAGCTACCCAAAGTTCCAGCTCTGTGTTGTTTGCAGACTCTTTGTTCTTCCATGATGATTTTATAGTCCCATTCCTTTCATCAGCTTGCTTCTTTCTGCAATCCTTGATGGCATGGCCTTTCTTTTCACAATAGAAGCAACTTCCTGTGAAATTTTTCTTCTTTGGCTTCTTCTTTGATCCCTCAGAAGAGCCTTTACCTTTTGCATTTGCTGAGAATGCAACATCAGTTGTACTTTGCCGATTCTTCAGCCACATCTCTTCTTCTAAAAGCATCACACAAAACTCTTCAAATGTAAGAGGAGTTGGCCTTACCTGAGTGTTAAGGGTTGTTACTAATCCATCATACTTTGCTAGAAGAACACGTACAAATCTTCGAGCTAGCTCTTCTGGTGTTATAACAACACCAATTGCAGCCAATTGATCTTGAAGATGCTTTATCCGTTTGATAAAATCTTCAGCCTTTTCAGAATCAGAATGCTTTTCATTTGCCAACTGATTTTCTAAATTCTGTATCCTAGTGTGGTTCTTGGTCTCATATTGTCGAGCCAATATGCCCCAAGCCTCATGTGCTTTAGTAGTATGTTGAACTAAAGTAAGCACAGAATCACTTACACTAGTGACAATCGCACATAATGCATCAGCATTCCGCCTCTTCCAAGCTCGTAGAAGATCTAGATCTGGCTGAATCATCAATCTTTAATTTGCTGGATCTTCAACTGGTATAGGCTCTGGATCCAATCCCATCGGTCCCATGACAGTGTCAAGTAATTCAGAGGAGTCCAAAATTGGAGAAATTTTGAACTTCCAGAGTGTATAGTTGGTTCCATCCAGCTTCCCTTCAGTGAATGCAGGTGGACGAATTCGAATAGGTGCAGCATTAACATTAGCTGAAGCACCAAGACTAGTGTTCGACGATGAATCCATCATGTAATCACTCGAATAATCTACTGATATTCTAGTCTGCTAGTAGGCTAAAATAGTGATACTTCTCAAGCTATTCGAACCTTACAGCTCTGATACCATGTAAGACAATAGTTATGCAATATAACACAGGAGTAGTAGTAGAGAAGATAACAGATATAGGAGAATCTCAACAATTTTCTACTAACAGTAATTACAAAGATGATGGCGTTGTCCACCCTTGTGCTCTCAAGGTAGAGCTTAAATGGTGATCTAGACAACTCTAGATAGGGAGATACAAGGTAGAGATATGCTAGCTCAAAGTGATGTCTCAAGTAGTGCAGAACTCATGTATATATAGGATCATGGGTGGCCTTCCGTGGACGGCTATACATGGGCGGTAGAGCGTGGGCAGCCACCACCCGCGTAATTGTCATACACGGCTTAGACCGGTTGAACCGACCTAACAAATATAAATGAGTTCTGACTCTGACAGGGAATATTCTATGGAATATTCCCTTTACCGTCGCACCGGGGGCGCTCCCCTCAGACCCCCACCAGGGGGCCCACTGGCCCCCTAGGACCCCCTAGCCGGGGCTGCTCCCCACTGCCCTGGACCCCCCAATTAGGGACCCTGGTAACTCCCTTTCCTTACAATACCTTACATGGTCCAATATGACCTTCATCCAACATGCAAGTTGGGATTCCCATCAATTGGGTAATGCACTCTTGGCTTCTCCTCATAACGGGGGCCTTACAAAATGTGCATACAATCATGAGGGGTAGACATTGATCATATACTAACAGTATGGTTAAAAGTCAGGCTTTACCACATAGCTTTTGGCTTGAGGCTGTTATGTGTGCAACATATGTACTTAAGGTGTCCCACCAAAACACTACAATCTGTCACTCCATATGAGGCTTGGCATGGTCGCAAGCCATCTATTGCTCATTTGCATGTCTTTGATTGTCCAACATATGCATTAACTCCTGAAGAACAATGTGGGAAATCAGATGAGAAAGCAATGAAATGTATTTTTGTTGGGTATAGTTCCAAAAGAAATAGCTATCATCTGTATCATCCATAGACTAAACACATTTTGGTTAGCCATGATGTTGTTTTTTTGGAAGATGAAATTCAGCCATTACTTTCTTGTACCAAGAAGACTTGAGTTACCTCTAGAGATGTGCATGACACTTTTCTTCCTCTTTTTATAGGTGGACAATCAAGTATTTGTCCAAATGAGGCAATTTCTCAGCCTTTAGAGGTTCCACATGATGATGTACATCATTCCATTTCTGATGTAAATTTACATGATTCACTTATTGATGAGACAATTGATATAGAGGAGGCAAAAATTATGCCTAAATGGCTAGTGTAGACTTTGAGAGATAGCAAATTAGATGCACCTCTATCATATCATACTTGTTTAGGTTCTCATAGTGCTTCCTTTGCATCATATTTCTATGCAATGGCTACCTCTAGTCTTTGTGAATAGAATGATCTTGTTACTTTTGATTAAGCACAAGATTCAAGAACTTGGATGGCTACTAGGCAATCAGAATATGATGTTATTATGAAGAATGGTACCTCGTCTTTATGTGGCAAAAAGGCCATTGGTACTAAATGGGTATTCAAGCTAAAACATAATCTTGATGGAACAATTGATAGGTATAAGGCTATCCTTGTTGGAAAAGGTTATGCACAAGAGAGGGGCATTGATTTTGATGAGACCTTTGCACCCACATGTCGAATGACCACTATTTGGATTTGTGCACTTGTAGATCATCATGGTTGGAATGTACATTACTTGGACACTAAAAGTACATTTTTGAATGATGACTTACATGAACAAGTATATGTATTTCAACCCCATGGTTTTATGTAGAAAAGGCATGAGAACAAATTATGTAGGTCGAAAAAGGCATTAGATGGTTTTATGTAGAAAAGGCATGAAAACAAATTATGTAGGTCGAAAAAGGCATTAGATGCTTGGTATGAAAAGATACATGCCTACTTGGTTGCACATGGTTTTGAGAATAGTGCAATTGAGAGCACCTTATATGTGATTTAATTTTCATGCCTCTTTTGATATGTCAGATTCGAGACATTTACATCATTATTTTGGCATTCAGTTTATGCAAGTTGATGGGGAAACAGCTTTGTGTCAAAAAAATAAATTAATACATTATTGAAATGATTCTGTCTTGAAGATTGCAAACCTATTGCCACTCCTATGGAAACAGGTTTATGGTTGAGTCTTCATAATGTTGAAGATGCATTTGATGTTGTTCTCTATCAACAAGTTGTTGGATGCTTGATTTACTTATGCATAACTCGACATGATATTCAGTTTGTTGTCTCTTAGATGAGCATATTTATGCATTGATGAGATGTCAAGCATTGGTAGGTGGTTAAGAAAACCTTTCACTACTTAAGTGTTACTTGGATACTTGGATTGTTTTATCCTAATCGATTGAGGAATTCACCAAGAGTGGAATAAAAATCAACTCTTCATCATTAATCCATAGTTTCAAACAATTACCTACGGAATGAGTGAGGTTAGCAGCGAGACGATTCAAGCAATATGTGGATAGATGTCCTGCAGAAGAGAGGCCCACTCAAAATAAAATGGTCTCATTATTCTTGGAAGGATTGGTGAATGGGTCATTGAGATCATTAGTATATGTGAAGAGAGTCCAAAGTTTACAAGAATATATGAAGGAGTGTATCGATCTAGAGGATAATCTGGCAGAAGACTTAAAAATACCTCAAGGAAGTGTTAAGAGTGAGGATAGTGTTAGAAGTACTTCAAATCCCAGGAACAGTGTAGAAGGGATAGCCAATTTAGTGGCTAAGAAGTTGAATGTTCAAGGACAGAGAAATTATCCCAACAACCCTATGAGAGTGCCTATGCTCAGGAGATGCGTTCACTGTGGAGGTGACCACCCTTCTCACATGTCCAATAGGGGAGTAGTCCCACCACCTCCTTATGCCTATAACAAAGCACCCACCCAGGGTCCAACTCATTACTGTAGCATAGAGCAAAGGTACACAAATCACAGTACAGAGAATTGTCCTTACAATCGACAACCGAGACCTACACAACCACCATTTAGGCCTTATGGATACCCCGAGAGATCAAGGAGGAAAAGCCTATAGATACCCCTCATACCAGAAGCAAGCACCTGCACCATGCCGTATGCATATCAAGGATACAATCAACCTCAACCAGTGCTAGGACAACAACCATCTCACCCTCAGAATGTTGTCCTAGTGAAAATCGCTCAAATTGAAGAGAATCCTGAAAGAGCAATAGTACCAGCCATCCCATTGACTAGTAATTATGACTGAGTATGGACAATACTATGGATTCTATACATATGGATCGGATGGTTATGATAGCTCTGACGAATATGATCAAGACTATGTGTCATTAATGTACACTGCTCCTAGAGCTCCAGTACCACCGCGACCAATGAATAGACCACCTGCCCATGGAGGACCACGTTATAGATGCGAAGATGATCACTTTATTAGAGAGTGTATGTTGCCTAACCCACCACCACCTCAGAGATTTTGGGAAGGTTACTGTAGTGATTGTGGCAAGGAACACCTTCTCAAGGATTTCCCTAAAAATCCCAATAAAATCAATCCCACTGCATAAATAAATGTTATAGAAGTGGTAGAGTCCTCAGGGAGTGATAAGGAATATACTATGTCATTGAAAGCCATAACTAGGGCAAAAGCAAGAGAGACCCCAGAGAAATCCAAAGAAAATGATCACCAAAGTAAAGAATTGAATCCCACAACACCACAAGCAGTGGCAGATTCTAAAGAGTCTGAGAAAAGTGCTAAGTCTCGACGAACCTAAAGATGGAAGACTCGTAGAGAAAAGATAAAAGGTAAGAGAATGCAACAAAAGTTAGAGAACAAGAATAATAAACAAAGCAAAGAGGAAAAACAAGAGCCTGAAGGAAACCCTAACAAGGAGACAGAAAAGCATAAAAAACAAGAGGCAAGATCAGTTTTAGCTGATCCAATGCCAGAAGAGTTAGCCATGTGGATTAAAGCATATCAAGAACGAATAAAGACTGGCCCAACCATTGAGCAATATGATAGAGAATACCCAAGAGGTGACTTAGAGAAAGAAAGATTGGAGATATGTAAGAAGTTAATTGAAGTGGCTCAGCAAACCTTAGAAAAACCTGTTCAGCCCCTACCCAGCACAAGAATTCCCAAAAATGAATTTCATGAATGTGGGGCACCTAGTCATCCTAGGGATGGGAAGAAAAACGAGAACCATGAAGAAAATTGTTGTGAAAGTAGTAGGCGAGCTTGAATTGTCAATCCTTGAATTAAACCTTCATCGCAACTTGAAAATAACAAAGATGATGAAGACAGTGTGAATGTATTACTAAACTATATGGGGGAGTATGAACATAACTCCAAATTATATCATGTTCCCTCAGTGAGGAGAAAGGAGCAGAACCCATCAGTCCAAACGTCTGTCATGTTGGAGATAGACGTCTGCGGAAGCACGCGAACAGCACAAGGAAGAAGAAGAAGCTTGGAGCACAACATACAAGACTGAATGTATTACTAGAGAATGTACAAAGATCAGTAGCCCATTAGGGCAATAGGCGTATATACAAGCCGGGGGAAAAAAACCTCCTAAAGAGGGAAAAAGTGCCCCGGCGGTCCTAGAGTGTTCACACACATCACTACCTAAATATATCAACAAATCCCCCCTGGGAGTGATGCGGTGAACAAGGAGCTGGCACTCATGTATAAGGAAGTGCCAAGCTATGTGGAAATCACTCCACAAAAGGAAGTAAGCCCAAAGCTTTGCGGAAAGCTTCAAACTTCTCCCTAGGCAGAGCCTTCGTGAAAAGGTCTGCAATGTTCTCCTGCGTGGGCACATATGCCAAGCTGATCTCCCCAGCAGAGAACCTCTCCCTGACATAGTGATAATGCACCTCAATGTGCTTAGTGCGAGCATGGAACACAGGGTTCCTCGCAACTGCCAATGCGCTCTGACTGTCAGTGAAGATGGTGGTGGCAGAAGACTGGCCAACACCCAAATCAGCCATAAGGCGTCTGAGCCACACACACTCAACAGTCGCTGTGAAAGCTGCCCTATACTCAGCCTCACAATTGGAAGTGGCCACAGTAGGATGCTTCTTGCTCAACCAAGATATACATGAGCTACCAAGCATGAAGCAAAAACCACTGGTGGACACACGAGTGTCATAGCAACCAACCCAATCTGAGTCAGAAAAAGCATGCAAATCTGGCGGTAGTGATCCCCCCTTGGGATAAAACAACCCAAGTACCCGAGTACCACTCAAGTAGCGAAAGATGCGCTTAACCGCTTTCCAATGCGTGACTCCTGGGCAATGCATAAACCTGCTCATCTGTGAGACAACAAACTGAATATCTGGCCGAGTAATGCATAAGTAAATCAAGCATCCAACAGCCTGCTGATAGAGAACATCATCAAATGCATCTCCAGCATCATGAAGACTCAATCGTAAACCCGTCTCGATAGGAGTGGCAATAGGCTTACAGTCTTCAAGGCCAAAACGCTGCAATAATGTGTTAATATATTTCGTTTGACACAAAGCCATTCCACCATCAACATTCATAAACTGAATGCCCAAATAGTGATGCAAATGCCCCAAATCAGACATCTAAAATGAGGCATGCAAATCAACCTTAAAATCAGCAATATGTGTCTCAATAGGACCAGTGAGCAGCATGTCATCAACATAGACAACAATGATCAGAAGCACATCATTAGCACGCTTAACATATAAGGTGCTTTCAGTTGGACTATTCTCAAAACCATGTGCAATCAGATAGGCATGTATTTTCTCATACCAAGCACGTGGTGCTTGCTTTAAACCATATAATGCCTTCTTTAACCTGCAAACCTGGTTTTCATGCCCTTTCTGCACAAAGCCACGGGGCTGAAAAACATACACTTCTTCATGCAAGTCACCATTCAGAAATGTTGTTTTAATGTCCAACTAATGTACATTCCAACCATGATGGGCTGCAAGTGCACAAATGCTGCGAACAGTAGTCATACGGCATGTAGGTGCAAAGGTCTCATCAAAATCAATGCCTCTTTCCTGTGCATAACCCTTTGCAACAAGCCTAGCCTTATACCTGTTAGCTGTACCATCAGGTTTACGCTTCAGCTTGTATACCCACTTAGTGCCAATGGCCTTCTTGCCAGGAGGCAAGTCACATAAAGACCATGTACCATTCTTCATTATAGCATCATATTCAGATTGCATAGCAGCCATCCAATTTTCTGAATTTTGTGCTTCATCAAAAGAAACAGGCTCATTCTCATCACAGAGACTAGATGCAGCCATAGCATAGCAATCTGATGCAAAGGAGGCACTATGAGAGCCTGAACGAGTACGATATGACAAAGGTGCATCTAATTTGTTGTCATGCAAAGTCTGCACCAGCCATTTTGGCATAGTTTTTGCCTGCTCAATATCAGCTCTCTCATCAACAAGTGCATCATGTAAATCTGCATCAGAAATGGAATGATCTGCATCATTATATGAAACCTGCAAAGGTTGAGAAGTTGCCTCATTAGGACCAGCACTAGCCTGTCCACCTATAAAAAGAGGCATTAAAGTATCATACATGTCTTTGGAGCTAACAGATGTCTCCTTAGTACATGAAAGCAATGGCTGAATAGCATCTTCCACAAAGACAACATCACGGCTAACCAGAATGCGTTTAGTATGTGGATGATACAGACGATAGCCTTTACTTTCAGAACTGTACCCAACAAAAATACATTTTACTGCCTTATCATCCAATTTTCTGCGATGTTGTTCAGGCACTAATGCATATGCCAAACAACCAAAAACACGCAGATGAGCAACAGATGGCTTGCGGTCATGCCAAGCCTCATATGGAGTGATAGACTGCAACGCTTTAGTGGGACACCTGTTCAGTACATATGCTGCACACATGACAGCCTCAAGCCAGAAACTATGTGGTAAAGCCTGCCTTTTGACCATGCACCTCGCCATCTCCATGAGTGACCTGTTCTTTCGTTCAGCAACTCCATTCTGTTGAGGTGTATACGGCACTGTACACTGGTGTTTTATCCCACGTTCAGCCAGAAATGCATTAAAATCTGAAGACATATATTCCCCCCCTCGATTAGAACGGAGGGTGCCCATTTTACATGCTGACAGATTTTCAGCCAAAACCAAAAACTGTTTGAAGAACATGAACACTTCCGACTTAGCTTTGAGTGGATATACCCATGCATGCCTGGAAAAATCATCAATGAAAGTCACGAAGTAAAGGTAATTTCCAAAAGAGGGTGTCTGCATAGGACCACAGACATCACTATGTACAACCTGCAATTTCTGCGTAGCCCGAACTGAACCATCTTTTGGAACGGAAGAACGCTGCATTTTTCCCAAAATACAGCCTTCACAAACATGTTTTCCAGGTGCCTCAAGTTTGGGCAAAGAGGACACCATTTCATATTTCTGCAGGCGTAACAAACTAGCAAAATTCAGATGACCAAATCGTGCATGCCAAAGCTTTGCATCTGACATAGCCTGAGAATCATGAACTGCACATGCCGAATCATTCACAGATCTTTCATAGTCTATGAGCTTATACAGCCCACGACATAAAATGCCAGAAGCAATAATCACATCGCCATTTGAGAGATCATGGACTGTACACCTGTCATCAACGAATTTCATAACCAAGCCAATCTTGGCTAATGCAGAAACTGATAACAGGTTCTTTTTTATCCCTGGCACAAATAAAGCATCTGACAAAGTGAAAGAACTACCATCAGCAATAGTCAGAATGATCTTACCAACTCCCATAACAGGATAAGAGGAGTTATTGGCGCATGTGACAGTATTCCCTGTAGGGGCAGGCTCGAGTGAAGAGAAGAAACTACGCTGCGAGGTAATATGTTTGGTCGCCCCACTGTCAAAGTACCAAACATCTGAGTCTACTGCAGACATGCACTGATCATGAGAAGATGGGTCAAAACTGCAGACAGTAGTAAACGCCCATTCTTCTTCCTGCACAAGGTTTGCAGACTCGGTTTTTGGTGTAGAGGCCTCTGCAACAACCATTCCAGCCTCTTTCTTCTTTGCCTCTTTAGCAGCTTGTTTTGGACAGTTCTTTATAATATGATCATTTCCTTTACAGTACTTGCAGAACAATTTCTGCTTTTCTGATTTCTTTTCATCTTTATCCTGGTTCTTCGATTGTGCAGCATTTGCAGATTTTTGCTTACTAGTAGAAGAGCTCCATTTTCCTTTGCCCTTCTGACTAGCCAGGAAAGCTTGATCTGCAACACGCATAATGGACCTATTCTGCCTGGACTGATCTTCCTGCAACAGAACAGAGACTAATTCCTCAAATGACAAGGCATTCGGATTGCCTTTCATCATCAACCGAAGAGTAGAGGCAAAACTCTGATATGAATCAGGAAGACCATTCAGAACGGTCTGCACAAGTGAGCTATCTGGTATAACCTCATCAGTAGAAATCAATTGTTCCTTCAGGTCTTTGATCTTTGTAAGAAAACTGTCCATAGAATCACCTTCATTCATGTGCTCACTCTCCAACTGTTTTCGGAGGTAAGCAACACGAGCCTCATTCCTAGCCTGGTACAAAGTGGTAAGTGTATCCCAAGCATCCTTTGCTGTTCTACAAGAGCGAATGTGAGGAATAATGGCACGTTTGACAGACAAGGCTATCAATGCATGTGCCTGGGCATCTCTGCCATCCCAACGAATCTGCTCTACAGTAGGTGCAACAGAAACAGCAGCACGAACAGGAATCTGCGGAATATCATCTTCGACACCATCTTCATCAGCTCCAACACCTGTGTTTGCAGTACCTGTCGTTATAGGTGTAACAGGACGTCTTTCAACACCCTGCACAATGTTCCACAATCCTTTTGCAACCAGTACATGTTGCATCATATAAGCCCATAATGGGTAGTTGGTACCATCCAACTTATCCTCAACAGCCAACATACGGAATACATCACTGCTTTCAGCCATGGCCGGTGACTAAAATACCTTGATGCAGAAAATTGACTGTATCTCAAAAAGTTGAACAGAACTGCCCAGACGAGTTCTGCTAGACCTGTAGCAGACTTCGAGACGCTTAAACTGGCGAACAAAAACTGGTATATACCTTTGGCACAAAAGGACGAAATAGCCTGCACAAGCACTGCGATAGTGCATTCGGAGGCGGAAATGAGCTCAGGCCGAAACGAGCTGTTTTGATCAGGGAAACACCCTGAGTATGCTCACCAAACTTGGTGCGAATCTGAGACTGCAAACGGAGGAGTGTCGACGGCGCCCTAGAAGAAGCGACGACCTGCTCTGATACCAATTGTTGGAGATAGACGTCTACGGAAGCACGCGAACAGCACAAGGAAGAAGAAGAAGCTTGGAGCACAACACACAAGACTGAATGTATTACTATAGAATGTACAAATATCAGTAGCCCATTAGGGCAATAGGCGTATATACAAGCCGGGGGAAAAAAACCTCCTAAAGAGGGAAAAAAGTGCCCCAGCGGTCCTATAGTGTTCACACACATCACTACCTAAATATATCAACATGTCATAGTACAACACCTTAAAAAAGTAAAAATCCCATGTACTCTGACTCTCGAAGAACTCTTGAAAGCGAAGCCTCAATTGAGAGAGAAAATCACCAACCAATTAGAGACAAAGTCAGACAAGAGCGAGATGCGAGAGGAAGTAGCTACTGTTAAAATCCTAGTTGATAAAGTTGGAGATTTCAGTGAGGGAGATGAAGGAAATACATGCCTCCCTATCACTTATAGAGCATATACAACAAAATCCATATTAGATTCAGGAGCTAGAGTAGGAATTGCTAACAAAGAAATATGGGAGAAATGGGGAAAGCTAGCTTTAGGACCTACCAGAATGAAGATTCAAATGGTGAATGGACACACGGAGCAACCCTCAGGATTATTGGAAAAAGCAATATTTACCACTTGCGGAGTCAAATTTGAGCACACCTTAGCAATATGTCGATTCGAAAAGGCTAGAAATTATGAGATGATACTTGGAGGCCTTTCATGAGACAGCTCAAGGTAGTGCAAGACTGGGGAAAAGACGCAGTGTACTTGCAGCATGGAGGAACGACGACTAGGATAAATATCCATACTTATACTTATCAAGATGTCCTCCTCTACAATGGAACCTGATACATGAGGAACACGATAATTTATCCATTCATAGTGTAGGATCTAGTAGTCAACCACGGATGAACGAAGATACTCACCTATGGATGTGTAAGACAGCTAAAAGGGAAGAAGAAAGGAGACAAAGATGGCAGCCAAGACAAGGAACATCTAGACCTGTAGAAGATCCTGCCTACATGCCTCAAATAACCTTAGATGAAGAATTCAAACCCCATGGTTGGATCGAGATTTTAGCCACCTTGGACATATGCGTAAATGAAGAAGTAATAACTATGAATGAGTGCATAGATGAGGAAAGATATGATGTAAATATATACATAGCCATTCTCCAAGAAGCGAATGAAGGAGAAGCAATTGAAAAAGAATGGAATGAAGATTACGAGAGCATTGAAATGGAATTGGAACCTATTGAGGAAGAAAGGAAAAGGAAGGAAGAGATTGAACCTAGTCTAGATGTGACTCAAGACACGCTACAACCAGTAATAGACAAACCAAACATACAAAAAGAGAAAGAAGATAGCACACCTCAAGACCAATTCGAGGTACCTCAGCATTTCAAGAAATATGATGTAGAGGAGAGAAAGTTTTCTATTCAGATGCCAAAATGAGAAGCGCAACCAGGGATAGCATACGACAATAAAAAGCAGACCAAGAAGATTGTAGTAGCTATTGAAGAAGGAGAAGAGAGATGCACTTTGATAGGACAAGATGTCTCGCCGGAGCAAGAATAGGAATTAATACAACTTATAAGAGAGTATGGAGATGTCTTTGCGTGGACTTATAAGGACTTAAAAGGTGTAGATACTTCTATTTGTGCTTCATAGAATCCTTGTGACAACAGAAGCCAAGCCCTCCAAACAAAGATCATATACCTGTAATGATGTTTATTCGGCAAAAATTAAGGAGCAGATAGATAAATTATTGGATGCGGGCTTCATTCATGAAATTCAACACGGAATGGGTGTCACCTTTAGTTGTAGTACCAAAAAAGAATGGAAAATTAAGGGTATGCATTAACCTTAAAAAGGTAAATGCAGGCGCCATATGGGATAGTTACCCATTACCCATCACATATCATCTGTTGGAAAGGGTTGCAGGTAAGGAAGTCTATAGCTTTCTTGACGGCTTCTCAGGATATAATCAGGTAGCCATTGCTCCTGAAGACCAACATAAGATAGCCTTTGCAACCGAATGGGGAGTCTATGCATTTAGGGTTATGCCTTTTTGTCTAACTAATGCCCCAGCCACTTTCCAAAGATTGATGTGCCACGTGTTCAAGGAATTCTTGAGAAAAAGTATGGAGGTATACATGGATGATTTATGTACCTATTCAGCTATAAGATCAGAACACATCCCAAAACTAAGAAAAATATTTGCCAAATGTCATCAGTATAGAGTATGCTTTAATCTAGAAAAATGTGTCTTCATGGTTCGACAAAGAAAGATCTTAGGGGACATTGTCTCTAAGAATGGAATTTCCCATGAAGACAAAATCAAAGTAATTCTGGATTTGCCAAGACCAAAGACTGCTAAAGAAGTACAAGCATTTATGGGACATTGTGGATATTATCCTAGATTCATTCACATGTATGCCATAATTGTGAGGCCTCTTTATGGATTGCTAACTCAGTTTACTTGGACAGAAGACTGTGAACAGGCGTTCAATGAATTAAACAGTCGCTTGAGCTCCGCTCCAATTTTAAAAGTACCTGATTGGAATGAACCATTTCATATTCATGTGGATGCCTCCAAGTTTTCCATTGATTGCATCTTAGCACAACCAGTAGATACCGGAAAATTAGACCACCCTATAGCCTATGATAGTAGACAATAAACCAAGAAGAGCATAATTATACCACTATGGAACGAGAAGGCTTAGGAATGGTATACACAGTGAAGAAATTTAGACACTACTTATTGGCAAACAAATTCAAATTTTTCATTGATCATCAGGCTCTATTGTATCTAGTCAATAAGCCATGTAATACCAGATGACTAATACGATGGTTTCTATTCTTAATGGAATGTGATTTTGAAGTAGTAGTCAAAAAAGGAAACACACACATCCACGCTGATCACCTATCTAGGATGAGACATGGAGAACCTCCCACACGAGTGGTAGATGATTTGCCAGATACTTATCTTTTCAACCTGGAAGTATGTCCACGATGGGCTGAGAAATGGATTCCCATACTCACACATGGACCTCAACATAAGATTAATTTAGACAAGAGCTAGGAATTATGGAAAACTAAAAATCTCCATATCATAGCTGGAAGCTTATACCACCAAGAGTCAAGTGGATTACTTATGAGATGTGTAGAGGAAGATAAGCAAGAAATGTGGCTTCAAAATGCACACATGAATCAATGGAAAACCAATCAAAGTATTAATGGAACCTGGCAAGAGCTTAAGAGATTATGCATATATTGGCCAACCATGCAGAGGAATATACATAATTATGTCTCTACGTGCCCCATTTGTCAAGAAAGAGCACCTAAAGAGAACTCTATTGTATGTTACTCTACAGTAGCCCCTAGATGGAGTATGCCCCTAGTGAAATTCTTGAAAACACAAGAGTACCCAGAAGGAGCTAGTTTGGCAAGAAAACGTGCCCTTGAGGAGCAAAGCAAAGACTATGTACTCGTAGGTAAACACCTTTTCAAGAGAGGAAGGGATAACCAATTAAGAATGTGCATCCATGAAGATGAGTATATTCCAGTCTTGGAAATGACACATACAAGAGTTGCAGGAGGATACTTTTCTGCATATAAAACTGCAAAAATGATTCTCTTTGCTGGATTGTTGTGGCCAACTCTATATCAAGATGTAGACATATAAGTCCAAAGATGTGATACTTGTCAATGAACAAAGTATCCTATTAGAAGAGATGAAATGCCATTAAGACCTATGATAAGTGCTAGAGCATTTACCAAATGGAGAATAAATTTTGTATGACCTAATAGCCCACCAGCAAAAGGTTCCCATGCAAAATACATAATTGTAGCAACAGACTACTTGACCAAATGGGTAGAAGCCAAGGCAACTAAGAAGAACGATGCAAGGACCACGGCTAAGTTTCTCTTTGAGAACATATTCACTAGATTTGGATTGCCAATAGAAATAGTGAGTGATAGAGGCACACACTTCATCAATGAACTGATAGAAGCCTTAATGAATGAATTCCTAGTGATTCACAAGAAATCAGCTCCCTATCACCCACAAGCCAATAGACAGGCTGAAAGTTCAAACAAGATCTTGTGTACAGTTCTCACAAAAATTGTTAACAATGGAAGATCTGATTGGGACAAGCAATTACATCATGCTTTATGGGCATTCCGAGTAGCATACAAAACAGCTATAGGAACTACTCCTTTTAATCTAGTGTATGGCCAGAATGCAATTTTGCCAATTGATTTCCTAGTTCCTACTCTTAGAGTAGCATGGACCTATGAATGGACTGAACATGAGTTATCTAGTCAGTTGGACCAAATCGAGAAGCTACATGAAACTAGATTACAAGCGGTGGCAGGCATTTATGCTACAAAAAGGTGACAAAAGGCATACTTTGATGCTCATATTAAGGATAAAAATTTGAAGGAAGGAGATTTAGTCCTGGTATATACTTTAAAGCAACATGCAAAGAAGTTGCAAGAAAGAGGATATGGCCCCTTGGTGATCAATCACATATCAACTAGTGGCGCCATCAATTTAGCAACCATAGATGGAGAAGTACTACCAAACTATACAAGTGGCTATCGAGTGAAGAAGTATTTAGAGCCATTAAGAGAGGAGATGCTATCAAGACTTCTAGCAGCAAGAAATAGAAGAGAAGAAAACGAAAAAATACGCGGGGAAGTACGACAAGAAGCCCTAGAAGAAATAAGGAAAAGGAAGGAATGGATGAGAGAGAGGGATGAAAGATATCGGCTAGGAGAGGAGCCCATCCCAATGGCTAATTTTAGAGTCTTAGAAAACCTAGGACATCAAGTGAGGCAACCATATTTCAACCTAGGAGTGGGAACAGAGGAGTACCACTTGGTGGATGCCCTCATTGACACAGGAGCAGCTATCAGTTGCATCAAATCCTCTTTGACTCATCAGCTCAAAGCCCAATTACATCCAACCAAAGCACACTTGATTGGAATAGGAGGTAAGGTTACTAAATGTATAGGCGAGATTACCTTATCATTGCACCTAGGAAATAACACGATGCAACAAAATCTATGAGTGTGCCATGATCAAGATTTATTAGAAGAACTTGTGTTAGGCCAAGATTGGATATATGAATATGAGGTAACTATCCAACTAGCCTTGGGCTACATATCAGCCAAGATAGGGCATCATGAAGTATTCACTTTGTTAGAAGAACGACCTATCAAAGCCACTTGTCTAGCTCTAAGAGATCAATTAATCATGCATGATGATGATTGTACATCTACCTCTACTGTGGAACCCCCACCTCCAAGAACTTCACCTGTGTTTACACCAATTCTTAATCTCACACCCCCTCATCATCCATTGGACCTTTCTACTAACATCGATTCCATGGAGAGCCCTAGTGAGGAATTGAGCACAAGAGCTACTAGTCAGAGTAATCAACCCAAACCTGTCCACATTAGAATATATCCCATTCAACGAACCAGATAGGCATGGATTCAGAAAGATCAAGTAGCAGCATATCACCAAAAACAAAGCCATCATCTACAAGGGAACAGAAAAAGGGTCAA
This sequence comes from Ceratopteris richardii, assembly GCA_020310875.1. Lineage (NCBI taxonomy): Eukaryota > Viridiplantae > Streptophyta > Polypodiopsida > Polypodiales > Pteridaceae > Ceratopteris > Ceratopteris richardii. Next base: position 203,891,708 of record CM035408.1, read on the forward strand.
AAAGAACACAACCCATCACAAGCCGCCCGATACAAGGAATTGGGGCTTGATGACTCAAGTTCTAATGACGAATCTATTCATGAACATGACACATTGGACACAGATATAAGGACAAAGATGAATGATGAAGAATGGATGGAGATTCATCAAATCAAAACCACCCTCGACAATCAAAACCCACAAGTACAAAATCAGGAAGCACCATCTGAAGAAAGGCACATCATCCAGTTGAATACACAATCCAAGATCAGTGTAAAAGAAGCACCTACACCAACAACAAATGTGGTACCACCCATCAAGAATGAGTTGCAAAGGAACCTCGAAAGACAGGTGCTATCACAACAAACTCTGACAAAAACTATGATTGAAATTCCCGATGATACGCCACAAGGGAAGGGAGTAATTCAAGAGGCTGAGCCAAGGATACAGCTACATATTCGGCATCCACACCAAACAACACTACATGTGGCACAAGGAAAAGATGTTACCACAGGTGAAGAACCTAATATACCTAAAACATGGTTAAATGTGGATGTAGCTCAATTTAAGCCAGTAGTGAAGCAAATGATACAAACGGCAATGGATACACAACAACAAATGCTCCAAACGGATGCAAACTATGAAAAGGCTATGAGACAGAGAAGCCAATTCCAGGTGATGAGTGAAAACTTGTCTGCGCAATTAATTCAAGTTCAATAGGCACTCTCATCCAAGGAATCAGACGTTAAAGAAGCCATGGAACAATGCACCATGCTAACACAGGAGAACTAAAAATCCAAGATCAAGTCACTGAGCTACAAAGAAAATATGAAGCTAGTGAAGCGAAGAAGGCAAGAATGAATGCTAGAAGTAAGCTGCTTGAAACTCAGATCAAGGTATACATGGAAGAAATAGACAATTTACGAAATAGAAATAAAGAACTTATGAATGTCATACTGTGCAACAACCTATAGAAGCATGAGAAACAATCACAAGCGACACAAAAGCATTGGAAGAACAAATTGTGAAGTATGAAGGTCAGTTGAAACAAGAGCAAACAATCAGAGACAAATGAGAAAGGAAGTATATGCATGACACTAACGAACTCAAACAGCGATAGAAATCAATTGAAGACAAACTTCTTGTGGCATATAATGAAAATGCAAACCAGATAGCCATCATCGAAAGTGAACTTTTGATGGCCAAAGAAGCACTAACAAAGGCCCACAATGAAATTAAAAAAAAGGAAGAACTCATTCCACAATTAGAAGCTCAAATAAAACAACATGCAACAATCTGGACACTAGTAGAGCCACAACAAGGGAATCCAACTGACGAGGTAGAGGTACATCCTCTATCTCCCCCGATCTATCATTCACCAATAAGAGAGCAGACGGCAACACCAGTGATGATCATCCAATGCCGAATACTACAAAAATAGGTCGGAAGGAACGGGCACTATTGGTGTCCCGATCGACAGAAATTTTGAAAACGAAGTAGTCAAAGTAATGAAAGAAGCAAAAATCAAAGGCAAAGACTTGGAACTAATCATCAAGCCATTCAACATACCTTATGGGCTGTTGAAAGAGCAAACACGTCGTTATATAAGGCAGATTACACAAAAGATCCAGATGACCTGCTGAACTTCAAGACAAATACATTCACTTATACTCAAGAAGAATTTGAAGTGGCACAACCATTATGGAGAAGAAAGTGTTTGGAAAAGAATCCAACATTACGAGTGCACTAGCAAGCTGCACCATATTTATTTCAGGTGAATCCTTCTTTTTGCCCGATGGCATGTCGACATGGTGTATAGGAATTTTTGGATTTACAAAGCATTGGTAAGCTCAATAAGCAATGGCTGATTTATCCTTTGCTTCCAAGTCCGCTACACAACTACTTACCAACTGAAGAATACATGGTGAGATCCATCAAGTTTTGGCTAAACTGTTATGTGACAATACCTGCTCTCACAATAAAGATGACCAATAAAATCCTTAGTATGATACTCATAGTACTCAAAAGTTTTTAAGCATGCAGAATAGATATTTTTGAATTTCATCAGCATCAACCAAGGCACCGTTATCCTCATTTTTTATCTATCAGTTATGCCTAGTCGCCCTACAATTATGGCATATTATTCTCGAATTATGTTTTTGCCGAGTCCATACATGCAAACTTTTGAGGAAGCGTTTTTTACAGGATTTTTTGAGATTGAGTCATAAAATTTCTTGAAGATGTCAACTAATCTAAATGCCAGACTTGTGGCATATGAATTGAGCTTCTTTGTAGACCATCGACAGGTACCACATGACGGTGTAAAAGCAGAACAATGGAACCAACTCATGATATGTGAAGCCAATCTGCTTCATGAAACAGAGCAAAAGGTATATAAGACGTACTCCTACCGAATTCCAAAGCTTGTCCGGGACGATAGATTTCAAGAAGGGGGTAGTGTTGAAGGAGAGTCAAGCAAAAGGAAAAAACAAAGAAAACCAAGAAAGAAGCTTCACTAAATAGAATATATCTGAAGACATATCTCTATAGGAAGCCCCGCAGGGGCACCCAACACCCATCTCTGCACAGAGCCCCCCAGGGGCATACAGTAGTGGGAAGTATGCAACAGGCAAGGATGGATCAAGGCCAGCAATTATCCATGAAGACGTGCAAGAAAATATCCGACAGATCCAGCGCCCGAGAAAGGTGCTTCAACCTCTTGATCTTTCGGAGTTCCAGATCGAAGGCTGAAAATCCAGACCTTCATACCTTCCACTGGTTGCATGCATGGCAGCCCGACTTAACATAGCAACCCAGATTCAAAGAGGCGATTGGAAAATTAGACTACAAATTAATTGTAGTTCAAGCGGTGAAAAAAAAAAGAACAGGCTAAAAATGCATCAGGTCCTAGAGGATGTCAAAGAAGATTCAAGAACAGAGCCTTTAAAACATAATGTCAGCCTGAAAAGGAGGCAAAGCCGACTAAGTGATGCATGCGATGGAAAGAAGTAAACAAGCTGCAGACAAGAAGCAACGCCTATCAAGGGACGACAGAGACAAAGAGGAGGAGAGTGTTACAGAGTAAAGAAGAGCAGAGATACAGAGAAAAAGAAGGGCCCCAAAATTTTTCCAATGCAAACACTTTATTTTTATAACATAGTCACTTTGTAATATATTTTCCGATGTAAATGCACTAGAGGAGTCCTCTAGATGCATACCCAAAAATATTTGTATCATTACCTTTGTAAATTAGTAGGGAATTAGTCTTTTAATCAATAAAGTGCTGGTCTCTTGTGTTAAAGGACCATTTTCACAGCACAAGTATATAAGTCATTTTGTGACTCTTTGTAAAGACTTTTTGCCATTGTGAGAATGAAGAGCACAAAATTTGAATTTGTGTCTTCTCCTCTCTGTATTTCTTCCTTGTGAGCTTGCATGCATGTATGTGACTTGAAAAGAGTTCTTTGAAGTGTTGTCTATCCATAGTAGTGCTTGTTTGCTATTGGTAATGTGTGTGAGAAGTTTAGGAAGTGCTAAAGCATAGGTAGGTCATTCCTGCAGCTCAGTGTTTTGCTCATAGCTTGAAATAGAAGTGTCAGACTCAAAATCATTGATGCATCTTCTCGAGAGCTTTGAAATGAACCTGCTATTCACTATATTTGGAGTTTGGAGATGAGAGAAAAGCTTGATTTACTGTTGGCTACTTCTCTAAGTGTCGTGACACCATAGCCAACCATGAAAGCTTGAATGTGATAGTTTATACTTGTTTGCACCTTGTTAGTTCACATTTGCATTGACCGTCATTTGAATGCATGTCCTCATACACTCACCTAGGTTATGATACTTCTTGGATTGATAATTAAAGCGTGAATCCCCACTATATGCACTTGTAGGGGATTGAGGTACAGTCTCTTTCTCCTCAAGTCCCTAAGTCGATACTTAGGTACACACCTTCCACCTAAGTTGTGCAAGAAAGTTTGGGCCGTTTCTTAGTCCTAGTGTGGTTGATCATCCTCTCGGACCAAAGATTGATATTTTGGTGTCCTACGCATAGAGGAACCACACTAATCCATCTCGAACTCAATGGTGAAACTTTACCGCAATAACAATATTGCAGGGCAGACCCTGCAAATAATATCTCAATGGGGAGCTGATTTCATTCAACATGGACCTTTTTGCCTCAACAATGGTCCTATTCATCCTCTCTACTACTCCATTCTATTCAGGTGTGTACCTAGTAGTAATCTCTCTCTCTCTCTCTCTCTCTCTCTCTCTCTCTCTCTCTCTCTCTTCCTCTATCTTGCAAGTATAAAGCAACTTCATGGGAGAAGTATTCTCCCCCTCCATCAGATCTTGTTCTTTTTAGGGTTTTACCTATTTTATTCTCCACAAGAGCTAAATACTTGCTAAAACATGAGAACACTTAATCCTTATGCCTTTTAAATTACAAAATGTTCCTCCTACTACAATCATCTATAAATGACACATGATATCTTGATCATCAAATTGATGGTTCATTGCTCGGTCCCCAAACATATGTGTGGACAAGCTCTAGAAGGTCTCCATGTATGTGTCCTTTCTTGAGATATGGTTGCCTATGAGATTTTCCAAATTGTCATGCTCAACATTTGTATATCATGTGTTGGTTTGAGATGTTTGGTATTCCAAGTTGATGAAATATTTCTCCTCAAAATGCACAATAAGAGGCTTGGAACTTGCCCAAGACCTAGCTATATAAACCCTTTAGCCATATAAACTATGAATTAAGGGCTTTCCAATGAACTATTGATCCCTGGAATTGGACACATGTAGAATTATCAATTCAGTCATTGTTGAAACATTAAGCTTTCATTATGCTTGAGGAGGACATGTTCTTCATCAAATTTATCATTTGGATGGTTACATATATATGCCTTGAAGAATAGCACTTATGTGCACATACGTTCTTTGTATTAATGGGTTGATCACTTATGATCGTTTCCTTAAGGTTCAAGGTATTTACCTTTGTAGAATGAAAGAGTAAAAAGCATAAAAGTGATGAGTTAGAAGTGGCTGAGATTGATTCTCAATCAATCAATCAAGAAGTAGATGTGACTTCAACTTTCTCTTTTCCTAGATTACAAGAAAAGATTCCAATCAATCTAAACTATCAAGCCCGCCTAAATTCAAATTTGAATTCATGAAGAAAAGAAATGATCATATCTTCAAGAGTCTATATAAAGACTCCAAAAAAATTTTACATTAAGGAGATTGATGATTTGAAGCAATACATATACTCTTTGATCACTACTTAATGTCATTTCTATTCTCTGCTCCATCTTCCTCAAATTTAGTCAACTTGCAGAGATTTTTGCTCTCTCTATAGAGCTCCAAATCCAGTGTTTAACGGATGAGAAAGCTATACTTGTCTAGTTAATGTGTAGAAAGTTTCAAGTCATTTGGTTCATTACTTTCAGAGATATCCAAGTTTTTCAGTCTCAGGGTCATTCTCTGCACATCCCTAAAAAATCGGGATACACTAGTTCAATGCTAAGGTGATTGATCCTTCTATATTTGTTATAAATTATGCATTCTATGCATTTTATTAAGCCAACCCTATGAATGACACTCCATTAAGAGGAATTTTTCTAATTGTTACTATGTTGGTTGCTCTCAGTGTTTGAAGTCACAACTTCCATCCATTTTTAGAAGGGTTTTATGAGCTAGTCAAGCTATAATGTTTGCATCAACTTGTTCTTGTTGATGTTCCAAAGTAGCTATTTGATTTTATTGGACTAACCACAAGTCTACAACGTCTACTTTACATGTTCAAAGAGCTAGGGATGGCACGATGCTGGTTTTGCTGGACCAACTTCACCACTTGACAACTCAACTTTCAAAGCCTCTCCAAGCTTCTCCAACTTTTCTTTCAGTGATATCAGAGCAACTTCAAGATGGGAGATGGCTTTCCATCAATGATGGAGAAGCTTGAAAAACACAATTATGCTGCTTGGAAAATCAAAATGGAGGCTTATTTACAAGGACGAAAGTTGTATGGGACTGCATAAGGTGATGAAGCAATGCCTATTCCAAGATCCAAACGAGGACCTACTCAAGAGGAAATAGATAAGCTCACACTTTGGTGTGCATGGGATGCTTAAGCAAGGTCATACATACTCAAATCTATCTCTAATTCTCTATTACCACATATTAGAGGATGCAAGACATCTCAAGAGACTTGGGATGCCCTAGAGACTTTCTTTTCTACTAGTACAAAGGCAAGGAAGAACCATCTTTGGAATGAGTTCAACCAAATGAAGAAGACACCTAAACAAACCATCATTGAGTTTGTTACAAAGGTCAAGTAGGTTGCTGATCAATTGGCATCCATTGGAGAGGTGACTGGAGAAGGGTCCATCATGAGGAAAATTCTCAATGGGATTAGAGGTGACAATCAATGGCAACCTTTCACCACAGCCTATGATCTCATCATGGATGTGCAAACTCCAGACTTCAACATCTTTCTTGGACAACTCTTTAATCAAGATGCCAACAATATCATAAAGGAAGGTGACTCCTATAATGGTAATTCAACTAGTGCTCTATATGCAGATAAGGAGGAAAAAAAGCTATAAGGCAAGAAGATTGAAGAAGATGAAGAGGACAATTCCCAAACCAACTTTGCAGGCAAGAGGAAGTGGAAAGGGAAGAAGAAAGGACCAAAGCATGACAAGAACAAAGGCCAGAATGTTCAAACTTGTGCCATCTATGATAAGACGAACCACACCACTAAAAATTGATGGTTCAATGGGAAGACCCAGAAAGGAAGTGGAAGAGGTGGATATGGCAGCAGTAGAGGCAAAAGTGGACACAATTTTAACAATAACAATAGAGGCCATAACAGAAGGGACTACAACAATTATTCTAAAGATAAAAAACATGAAGACTCATTTCTCTTGATGAATCTAAGCCACACGGAAGGTAAAGAAGATGATCATTTGTTCTACATAGATTCAAGATGTTCGAATCATGTTGCAGGAAATATTGCTCTTCTATCTAATTTGGAAATTCCAAAGCATAGACATGAAGTTCAAATAGGGGATGACACAAAGCAAAATTTGGAGAAGATTGGTAATGTCAAAGCTTCCAATGGCAGGAGAAATATTCTGAGCAAGGTACTCTATGTTTCCACCATTACAAAAAACCTAATAAGTGTAGGCCAAATAGTTGAGAAAGGCTTGCAAGTTAGGTTCACCGAACATGGAGCTTTTGTGGAAGATCCATGTCAAGGCTTCAAGAAGATAGCCTGAGGTGAGAAACATGGTAGGCTCTTTACTTTGGAGTAGGATAAACCAAAAATATATCTCTATTCAACTTTGGGTATGAAATGCTAAGTGAGCTTGAAGTGTGGCATAAGAGTCTAGCTCATGTGAATGCAAGAAACTTAAAGGATATATGCAGGGATCAAAGTGTCCATGGATTGCCAAAAATATCAAAGCAACACATGATCAACATATGTGATGCATGTCAGATTGGTAAGGCACAAAGACAACCATTCAACAATAAAGGCTACATCCTTTAAAAACTTATTGGACTTAGTACATACAGATGTATGGGGACCAAGCCAAGAACCTTCATTGGCAAGATCAAGGTATTATGTCTCATTTATTGATGACCATAATAGATGGACTATTCTATACTTTATCAAGAGTAAGAATGAAGTGTTTGATTGCTTCAAAAAGTATCTAGCACATGTGGAGAACCATATAGGTAGATCACTCAAGAAGCTCAAATCTGATGGAGGGGGAGAATACTTCTCCAAAGAGTTTGATGAGTTCTTGCAGGATAAAGGTATCAAAAGAGAAGTGACTACCAGGTACTCTTCTCAATTGAATGGAATTGCAGAGAGAAGAAACAAGACATTGGTTGGATAAGCCACAACAATGCTTGAATAGAAGAGGTTGCCACATTATCTTTGGGTAGAGGCTATTTCAACTGCTGTGTACCTTGTCAATAGCCTACCATCCAAATCACTTCAACATATTGTTGAGATATCAAGCTCAACATGTGATGATCCAAGATGACACGTACCAGTTTTTTGCTTCTCTGATGTGTATAGTGGTCATGCCAGTATATGTCAGGGATACTTCATTGAGCTTTATTAGATTATCTACCGAGAGTGATGGCACATTTGTTTCTTGCCAGCTCACTCATTCGCGGACATTAGGTTTTTCCTTATGTACTGGTCTTTATATATTGCACTTGTTGTATTCTTGTTTTTTAGGTCATTCTTGTACATTCCTTTTTATGTAATAGAAGAAGAAGAATAAGATTATTCTTCCTTGCCTCAATCTATGTGTGTGCTTCTCCTTGAGAGTTAGAGTGTGTGTGTGAGCTCTCTTCCTTATCTCCTTCCTCGTGACATGGTATCAGAGCCAGCGTGGTTGTAGAGAGCTCGTGGAGAAGGCGACGGTGAAGACTACGCGGCAAAGCGTGGAGAAAATGCGATTTCACAAACGGCCTCCGTTTGCTATGAAAATCACCGTGAAAATCACTGTGAAGGTAGAAGCCATCTCGACCTCTATTTTGAGCCTGCAAGGTGGGGCCCACAGAAAAACCAGGTCAGTTTTAGAAACTGTAACTTGCGTTGTGTTTGGCAACACTCATATATTCCAGATCCAGAATTTCAAGCAATTTCGTATACTGTTGATACACGAAAACTGTGCTTTTTTGAGATCAAACTGTCACGTCATAGTGCGACAGTGTTCAAGTAGAAGTGCTACTTGTAGTGTGTTGCGGTGTTGTGAATTGTTGCAGAAATGGCAAACGCGGATGGAATGAGTCAGCTTATGAGCGATAAGCTAGACAAGAACAACTTCCATGCTTGGAGATTCAGAATGACGAATTTTCTGATGGGAAAAGGTTACTGGAAGTACATCGAAGGAGAGAATGAAAATGCTCCGCAGTTACCAGAAAGGAATCGGACTGCAGAACAGTTAAGAGCATATGAGGAATGGAATCAAGGAGCACGAAAGGTAATGTATTGGCTATCTGTTAGCATACAGGATAGCATGATTGGACACATACAGGATGCCAAGACTGCAAAAGAGGCTTGGAATAGTTTGGTCACTTTGTACGAGACCAATACAAAGGCACGGAAATTGCAACTCAAGAACGAGTTGCATACATTGGAGAAAAAGAGCATGTCGATAAGTGACTACACTCTAAAAATCAAAAGCATATGTGAGTCACTTGCATCTATTGGCGTAAATGTAGATGATGATGATAAGGTAGAAGTGTGCCTTCGTGGTTTAGGAGCTGCATATAAGCAGTTCAGAACTTCTATACAGACCAGGGAAAATATTCCGAATTTTGCTGATCTGGTATCTATGCTGATTATTGAAGAAAAGAATCTTGGTGAGGATTCAAACTCCCAAGGAAAGCCCAGTTCTGAGCAGGTATTCTACTCTGGCAGAGGAAGAGGCAGAGGTAGAGGTTTTGGAAGTGGAAGAGGAAACAATAACCAAGACCAGGGTCATCAACAGAATCATGCAGGAGGAAGAGGACAGTTTCGAGGCAGGGGGAGTCAAAGAGGTCGCAGAAATTTCCAAAGAAATGATTCAGGTAATGATAGTAAAGGATGCTGGAATTGTGGTAAACCTGGAAACTTTGAACGTGATTGCAAGTTGAATCAAAATAATAGAAGGCAGCAAAACAACTATGCATCCACAGGTGCAGATGATTCTGAGAAGCTATTTATGATTCAACATCACATGATGAATACGATGTCTGCTGGTGTTTCAAAATCGAATGATAATGTCTGGTATGTTGATTTAGGTGCTTCAAATCACATGACCAGTCATGCAGTATGATTTAGTAGTTTGCAAAAAATGCCAGTTCCTGGATATGTTGAAACAGGTGATGATACATCGCATCCTATTGAGCATACAGGAAACATAGCATTGTCTATGGAGGACGGAAAGGTAAAACATCTCGCTGATGTGCTGCATGTTCCAAATATAACAAAGAATCTAGTTTCTGTTGGACAAATGGTTGACCAGGGATTACAAGTCAGGTTCAATGCTGATGGATTATATGTAGAAGAGTACAAGCAGAATGGACGATTGGTTGCCAAAGGAAATAAAGTGGGTAGGATGTTCACCTTAAATGTGAAGATTCCTTAAATGAATGCAGCCATGTTTGCAAAAGGTGCAGGAGTTATTGCAGATATAAAGATATGGCACAAACGGATTGGACATGCAAACTTGCAAAGGCTGAAACTGATGCAGTCAAAGGAGATTGTCCATGGACTACCAAATTTCAAAGTTGCAGAAATGCAAAAGGTATGTGCAACATGTCAATTTGGTAAACAGTCAAGAGCATCATTTCCACATGACAAGCATGTTAGTGAGAATGTACTAGAAGTAGTACATACAGATGTTTGGGGTCCAGCAAAGACCACATCTATGGGTGGTTGCAGGTTTTATGTTACTTTCATTGATGACCATACATGCAAAGTATGGCTATATTTCATGAAAGAGAAGAGCGAGGTGTTTACTCATTTCCAGAATTTTAAAGTTATGGTGGAAAAGCAGACAGGGAAGTACATTGAGACATTAAGAGCTGATGGAGGAGGTGAATACATGTCAAATGAGTTCAACAGTTTTCTAAAAAATCATGGAATTCGGCGTCAGTTTTCATGCAGGTACACACCACAACAGAATGGTGTTGCTGAACGCAAAAACAGACATATTGTAGAAATAGCAAGAGCCTTAATGGCTAAGAAGAATATGCCTCATTGTTATTGGGCAGAAGCTGTGCATAATGCTGTATATATCGTGAACAGAACTTCGACTGCTGTTGTACATCAAGTTACACCTAAAGAGAAGTTTACAGGTAAAAAGCCAAACTTATCACATCTGAAAGTTTTTGGCTGTATTGCATATGTACATGTTCCAGATGAGTTAAGGACAAAGCTTGATCCGAAAGCAGAAAAATGTGTCTTCATTGGATATTCCCTTGAGCAAAAGGGGTACAAATGTTATAACCCACTCACACGACAGGTGAAGGTGAGCAGAGATGTGGTATTTGATGAAATGTCAAGCTTCTATGCAGATGCCAAAGAAGGACTGAATCTTGAACCAAATGACAAAGAAAATGCTGAAAAATCTAGTGCAGAGTCTCAAGTTTTGTGTGGACCAGATGCATCACCAAGCAATAGTTCCAACTCAAATCCATGGAGTGGAAGATTGCGTGGAAATTTCAGTCCAGCAAATTCATCAAATACATCCAAGAAAGGTAAAGAAAAGCTTTCTGCTGGTAGTAAAACAGGTGCAAGTTTTGAAGATGTTGATGGAGATTCAAGTGGTTCAGAAAAGAGTATTGATGAGGAGCTTGGATTGCCCTCTGTGAAGACTCTAGGAGTAAGAAGGGCACATGCAGATGATACAAGAAGAAGTGACCCGGGACCAAGAAGATCTGGGAGGATGCGTAATTCAGTGCAACGATTGACATATGATAGTTACATGGCTCGTCATTGTGCGTACATGACAAAGGTAATACAAGATGCTGAACCTTCTTGTTTTGAAGATGCAACTGGTAATGCAGATTGGGAAAAAGCTATGGATGAGGAGATGGTTGCACTTTATGGAAATGATACATGGAAGCTGGTTCCATTGCCACAAGGAAAGAAATCCATAGGCTGTGAATGGGTTTACAAGGTAAAGCATAATGCTGATGGTAGCATAAGCAAGTATAAAGCACGATTGGTAGCTAAAGGATATGCACAGACATATGGCATTGATTATGAGGAAACATTCAGCCCTGTAGCTAAAATATCTACTGTTAGGACACTTGTTGCACTAGCTACAGCAAAAGGATGGACTTTGCATCAGATGGATGTGAAGAATGCTTTCCTACATGGTGAGTTACAGGAAGAAGTATATATGGACCAGCCACAAGGACATGAAGATTCAAAGCATCCAGAATATGTTTGCAGGTTGCAAAAGGCTTTGTATGGGCTGAAGCAGGCTCCGCGTGCATGGCATGCAAGGATTGCTGATTACTTAATCAGCATTGGGTTTTCTATGTGTGATGCAGATCACTCACTATATGCAAGGAAGGCTGATGATGGCATCACTATTGTGGCTATTTATGTTGATGACGTGATTGTAGGTGGTGATAATGAAGAAAGCATCAAAGAGGTAAAGAAACTTCTTATGTAGGAATTCGACATGAAAGATCTTGGTGTGCTACGCTATTTCTTGGGCATTGAGTTTATACATACAGAAACAGGTATATGGATGTCGCAAAGGCAATATGCCTTGAATATGCTGCAAAAGTATGGTATGTCTAATTGTAAGCAAATTTCTATGCCTTTAGATCAGAATTTGAAATTGGATACTACATTAGGTGAAGCATTGGAAAATGCTACTATGTACAGGAAAATTATGGGAAGTCTTCTATATCTTACAATTACAAGACCTCATTTAAGCTACACTGTTGGAATTGAAAGTCAGTTTATGCAGGTTCCCAGGAAGCCACATTTGGATGCTCTGAGGCGCACTCTACGTTATGTGAGTGCTACTTTGGATTATGCATTGTTTTATGAAGCTGGTGTAGAATTGCAGGTTCATGGATACACCGATGCAGATTGGGCTGGTAGTACTTCAGATAGAAGATCTACTAGTGGTTTTCTTTTCTCACTTGGAGGTGCAACTATTACATGGAGCAGTAAGAAGCAACCCACTGTTGCTTTGTCGAATACAGAGGCTGAGTATAGAGGTGTTGCAATGGTAGCATGTGACGCATCATGGTTGGAGATGTTACTTGTAGATTTAGTTGTGGAAGTGCAAAAGCATATCACTATCTATTGTGATAATCTTAGCAGCATACAGTTAGCACGGAACCCTGTTTTCCATGCTAGAACAAAGCATATCGAGGTACATTATCACTTCATCAGAGAGAAGGTATTAGCAGGTGATATTGATCTTGTTTATGTGAGAACAGATGAACAGGTTGCTGATATTTTCACCAAAGCACTTGGAGCTGAGAAGTTGAAGAAGTTTCAGAAGATGCTTGGATTACAGGATATGGTGTTGAGCTTGAGGGGGAGTGTTGAGATATCAATCTCAACATGTGATGATCCAGGATGACATGTACCAGTTTTTCATTTCTCTAACATGTATAGTGGTCATGCGAGTATATGTCGGGGATAATTCATTGAGCTTTATTAGATTATCTACCGAGAGTGATGGTACATTTGTTTCTTGCTAGCTCACTCATTCGCGGACATTAGGTTTTTCCTTATGTACTGGTCTTTATATATTGCACTTGTTGTATTCTTGTTTTTTAGGTCATTCTTGTACATTCCTTTTTATGTAATAGAAGAAGAAGAAGAAGATTATTCTTCCTTGCCTCAATCTATGTGTGTGCTTCTCCTTGAGAGTGAGAGTGTGTGTGTGAGCTCGCTTCCTTATCTCCTTCCTCGTGACACGTATGACTCCTTATGAAGCATGGTATGGAAGAAAACCTATTCTTGGATATTGCAAGGTTTTTGGTTGTTTAGCTTATGTTCATGTACCATCACAAATAAGAGGTAAGATAGATGAAAGGACAACAAAGGTGGTGTTTATTGTGTATGATTCAACTCAGATGGCTTATAGGTTCTATAATCCTTCAATCAAGCAATCACTACAAGTAGAGATGTTGTGTTTAAAGAACACAGGTCTTGGTATGATGAAGATAAACGGAAGGTAACTCTACCATATGATCTTGATTTTGATTCTCATCAATTAGGAAGCAGTCAGGAGGCAAAGCAAAGATGCAAGAGTGTGGAGAATGCTCCAAGCACACACCTAGAAGGTCAACAAGGGAGAAGAGACAACCAAAAACATATGCATATGATTCCACATTTGCTACAAAGCATTCAGTCTACTTGGCAAAGGACTCAACTTCAAAGGAACCATCAACCTATGAAGGGGCAAAGGGAAACCCCAATCGAGAAAACTCAATGAAAGAATAAATAGATGCATTGAAGGAGATGGACACTTGGGATTTGGTTCTAGTGTCACCCAATCAAAAGGTAATTTCTTGCATATGTGTATATAAAGTTAAAAAAAACTCAACTGGATCAGTTTGCATGCACAAGGAAAGATTATTTGCCAAAGGATGCTCACAAACTCATGGTATAGACTATGAGGAAACATTCTCACCAGTTGCCAAGATGACTACAATCAGAACATTGATAAGTGTAGCTACTACAAGAAATTGGAGATTCCTCAAACTTTATGTCAAAAAAGGAATTCATAAATGGTCGGATAAGTGAAGAGTTATACATGTCACACCACCAAGTTTTGAAAACCCTAATCATACATCTTATGTTTGCAAACTTAAGAAAGCATTTTATGGATTGAAACAAGCTCTTAGAGCTTGGAATTAGGGGTTTGTTACATACCTTCAAGATCAAGGGTTCAAACCTAGCACCTAAGATCCTTCTCTATTCATCAAAAGGGATCACAATGAGGTTATCTATCTATGTGTATATGTAGATGATTTTATTGTGACAGGTGATAATCTGAATGGCATTCAAAGGATCAAGAAACACATGTAAGAGGAGTTCAAAATTATTAACTTAGGTGATCTCACATTTTTCATAGGGATGCAAGTAATTTATACAAATGAAGGGATGTATCCAACTCAGAGAAGATACATTCAAGGCCTACTTCTCAAGTTCAGCATGAAGAATACAAAGCTTGCAGGTACACCTTAGAAGTTGAACCATAAATTAAGTGTTTATGAAGGTGAGAAGATTGATGATCCTAAAGAGTATCAAAGTTTAGTTGGTATCTTGATATATGCTCCTCACACAAGACCAACCATATCATATAGTGTGTGAGTGGAGCAAAGGATGATAGAAGAAGTACCTCTGGATACTTAGCATTTGCAGATTCAAAATTGGTGTCATGGAGTTTCAAGAAGCAACCAACATTTGCTTTAACTTCAACTGAAGCAAGATATAGAGGTCTAACTATTGCAACTCTAGAAGAAATATGGCTCAAGGAGTTGTACTCAAGAAGCAATATGACTAAAGTTTCCCCTCATCTTGAGGAGTTGGCCATTCTAATATAACCGAGATCTTCTTGGGATCAAAGTTCCAAACCTCGCTTACTTGGAGATAATGTAAGTTCCATGCATCTGGTTGCAAATCCATTTTTTCATGCAAGGACAATGCACATAGAAGTACATTACCATTTTGTAAGAGAGAAGCTTATGGCAAAGGAAATTGACATTTTGTTTGTTCCTATTGAGAAGCGAATAGCAGACATGATGACAAAGGGACTTGATGGGATAAAGCTTTGTAGATTCAAAGCTATGGTAGGTATTCAACCTATCACAGAATGATGATTCAAGCATACTTTAGCTTGAGGGGGAGACGTTGGAACATCAAGCTTTAATTATGCTTGAGGGGGACATGTTCTTCATCAAATTTATCATTTGGATGCTTCCATATATATGCCTTGAAGAATAGCACTTATGTGCATATATTTTCTTTGTATTAATTGGTTGATCACTTATGATCATTCTTCTAAGGTTCAAGGTATTTACCTTTGTAAAAGGAAAGAGTAAAAGACCTAAAAGCCATGATTTAGAAGTGGTTGAGATTGATTCTCAATCAATCAATCAAGAAATAGATGTGACTTCAACTTTCTCTTTTCCTAGATTGTAGGAAAAAATTCCAATCAATCTAAACTATCAAACCTGCCTAAATTTGAATTTCAATTCATGAAGAAAAGGCGTGGTCATATCCTCAAGCATCTATATAAAGACTCCAAAACATTTGTACATTAAGGAGATTGATGATTTGAAGAAATACATATACTCTTTGATCATTGCCTGGTGCCATTTCTATCCTCTACTCCTTCTTTCTCAGTTTCAATCAACTTGTAGAGATTTCTACTCTCTCTACAAAGCTCCAAATCTAGTGTCTAAGCACTCATTGGAACGATATTACTATCTAGTTGAGGTATGAAAATGTTCAAGGCATTTGGTTCATTAATTTTATAGATATTCAAGTTTTTCACTCTTGGGGTCATTCTCTGCACATCCCCGAAAAATTGGGATGACACTAATTCAGTGCTAAGGTGAATGCTCCTTCTATGATTGTTATAAATTAGGGCTTTAATGCATTTTAGCAAGCCAACTCTATGTATGAAATGCCCTTAAGAGGAATGTTTCCAATTATTACTATGTTGGTTATTCTCAGTGTTTGAAGTCACAACTTACATCCATTTTAAGAAGGTTTTTGTGAGCTATTCTATTGGTCCAATTAAACCCAAGGCCACATACTTGGTTGATTAGCTTATGCTAGATTTATTGGCATAACGTACACAAGGCTTCATATGATAAATCTCTTGTAAAATCCTTCACATTTATCCTTGTAAAAGTGATCCACATCCACGTGGAGCCAGGAAGCACTAAAATCACGAATCATTTGCTTGTTGAGTGATGAGGGAATCTATCCTACACTTTAGGATTTACCATTTAGGTAGAAGTTTGAATTTGAATTCAAACTTTGGTTCCAAGCATGACTATAAGAAGAGGATAAAAAAACCCGTGTGTATCTCGAGTTTTGGAGATCAATCTGAAGGACATTCATTGTGAAGTGAGAGCTCATCTTATAGGTCATTCACCTCTCACACATTTCACAATGTATGATTGCCAATGACATTGTATTTGTACATGTTTTAATACATATATGATCATTACATTCTCATTTCACTTCTCTGTTATAACTCTAATAGAATAGTGATCTTCTCAGAGCTTGTTCTCAGTGTGTAGTTAAACATTTGCCA
The DNA here is from genome assembly GCA_020310875.1 of Ceratopteris richardii. NCBI lineage: Eukaryota > Viridiplantae > Streptophyta > Polypodiopsida > Polypodiales > Pteridaceae > Ceratopteris > Ceratopteris richardii. The sequence goes on from CM035408.1 coordinate 203,908,519, forward strand.
TGATTTAAACGATGATAGATTTAGCATAATTTCTATTACATACCTACAAAGTTTCATTAGCATTTCTTCTCAGTATCATGAGATATTAATATATCTTTGCTCACTAGTTTGATGACTCTTGCAGCCCGTGAATGTCGGGATGGAGCTATGATTTCCTAAACTTCTTTCTTTGCATGTAGTCCATCATTTTTTATCAAATCACTCATGATTCATAGCTTACTAAGGTAATTAGAGTTCCCTAAAAGGAATTAAGTCAAATGCTACTATGCTCAGAGAATTGTTCAAAACAATGAACAGGTGTAAGAACAAAAATAGCAAGTTTTTTGTTCTTGGATCAACTCCAACATATCTGTTTTGATCCATCAATTAGTGGATCATCTTCCAAGCAACATATGTGAATATTTGTGCTCATTATAGAGCAAAAGAGGCCACTACACTCTTGAGCCATCATTCTTAGTAAGTGTGAAGTAGGATCTAGCAACACCACTTCATCTCTTATGACTATCCACCATCTCCTCCAACACCGATATCAGAACAACAACAATCAAGATGGGAGATGGATTTCCATCCTTCATTGAAAAATTGGACAGGAACAACTACTCAGCATGGTCACTTAGAATGCAAGCCTCGCTTCAAGGGAGAAGTCTATATGGATACATCTTAGGAGATGAAGAGATGCCAATCTTTAGGAACAAGCAACAACCTACAAGGGAAGAGCAAGAAAGGTTGACCACATGGTGTGCAAAGGATGCTCTTACCAAGTCATATCTACTAAGCTCAATCTCCGATTTCTTATTACCACATGTTATGAATTAAAAGACCTCCCAAGAGACTTGGGAAGTACTCTCATCATGATTCTCCTCAAATACAAGAGCTAGGAAGAATCAGTTACGGATGGAATTTACAACTCTCAAGAATAACCAAAGCAAGGAGTGGCTGATTATGTAACCAAAATCAAAGATGTGGCTGACCAGCTTACAAGAATTGGAGAGGAGATAGAAGAAGAGCACATAGTGAGGCAGATCATTAATGGAATCAAGGCTGATGACAAGTGGGAGTCCTTCACCATAGCAATGGACCTCTACATGGATATGAAAATACCTGACTTCAACACCTTGATGGGGCAACTCTTCACCCATGAGACAAAGCTCAACAAGAATGGTGACAACTCTAGAGGTAACCAATCTTCTTCCCTATATACAAATAAGAATAAAGTTAAGGATAAAGGTAAAAGCAACAAGCATGAAGAAGAGGCTAGTACCTCTCAAGATAATTATGCAAGAAGAGGAAGAGGTGATAGAGGAAGGGGTAGAGGAGGAAAGCAAGGCAAGGGGAGACCCTACAACAATTCACCTTAACTACAACCATAACTACAATCAAGGCTACAACAACAACAATTATCAAGGAGGCTTTAGAGGAAGAAGGGACTACAACAACTATACTGAAGACAAAGAAGACTCATTACTCATCATGAACATGACATCCAAGCAAGGTAAAGATGATGAGCATCTTTTCTACATTGATTCAGGTTGTTCCAATCATGTGGTTGGAAATGTAGCTCTATTATCTAATCTGGAAGAACCTAAAGGGAAACATGAAGTAAAAATAGGCGATGATACTAAATACTCAATCAAGCAAATTGGAAATGTCAAAACAACTGATGGTAGCATGAACCTTTTGAGTAAAGTTCTATATATGCCAACTATAACCAAAAACCTAATTATTGTTGGGCAGATTGTTGAGAAAGGTTTACAGGTCAAATTCACTAAGCATGGAACATATGTGGAAGACCCCCAACAAGGCTTCAAAAGGATTGCTAAAGGTGAGAAGTCTGGTAGATTATTCACATTTGAAATTGAAGACACAAGGAACATAGCACTATTCAATTATAGATATCAAACCTTATCTTAGAAATATGGCACAAAAGGTTAGGACACATAGGAAATAGAACTCTCAAGCCTAAATATGCAGGGATCAAAGTGTGCTTGTTATTCCTAATGTGACCAAGCAACACATGATATATAAATATGGAGCATGCCAATTTGGCAAAGCTCACAGGCAACCATTCAATAGGAGATACTCTCATGAAGACTATTTGGAGCTTGTACACACTGATGTGTGGGGTTCTAGCAAAGATCCATCCATCTCAAGTTCAAGGTACCATGTCTCATTTATTGATGATTACAAGAGATGGACACTCCTTTATTTCATGAAGCATAAGGATGCGATATTTACATGTTTCAAGAAGTTCTTGGCACTAGTTGAAAATCAAATAGGAAGGAGCTTGAAGAGGATCAGATCTGATGGAGGTGGTGAGTACTTTTCACATGAATTTGATTCATTTCTATAGGACAAAGGCATAAAGAGGGAAGTAACAGCAAGATACACTCATGAATTGAATGGAGTGGCAAAGAGAAGGAACAGGTTAATTGTTGAAGCTATTAGGTCTATGTTAAATGAGAAGAAGTTAGCTAATTACCTATGGGCAGAGGTTGTTTCCATAGCGACCTACTTGGTCAACAGGCTTCCATCCAAATCATTGGATGGTATGACACCCTATGAAGCATGGAATGGCACGAGACCCTCATTGGACCATTCCAAAATATTTGGGTGCATTGCTTATGCACACATCCCCTCACAAATCAGAGGAAAGCTTGACCCTAAAGCTGAGAAATGTATATTTATTGGGTATGATCAGAAGCAAAAGGGGTATAGGTTGTACATGTTGGGAAACAATGCCAATTGGTCAATATTTGCTCAATGTTTCATTGGTCAACACTTGCAATAGCATGTGTAAGTTTTGATTTGGAGTCCTTCTACAAATCAGAGGGGCGGACATAGGATGTATAGCGCTTCTATTCACTCTTTGTACAAGCAAAGGCACCAGCCATCGTGGATAAGCAAACATCCTCCCATGTAACCCACCAGGGTTCAAACCCCGTCGCCAGCAAGAAACGAAATCGCGAAAATTATTTTTGATCATGCTTTTAATTTTCAAATAAAGCAGCGAACGCGGACAATAAACGGCGACGGATGATTTTTTACTACCGGATTTAGCGAAAGCTTTATTTGGTGCTTTTCAAGATGGATAATCTAATATATAAGAAGTACCTTGGGTCACTTCTATTCATCCTTCACCTAGGATCAACACAAGCTTTCTAGAGCTTGGACCTTAGTAGAGGTGGTGTTTCTTTTAGCACATGGGGCAGCCATGGTGCTAACTTGAAGCATGTTGAGGAGCAGCTATGGAGTTCTTCTTGGTGATTCTTCTTGGGGAAGATGAAGGGTGTGCTCACACTCTACCTCATGGAGAGGAGGTTATCTCTTGTTCATGGCAAGAAGACTTGATTATTAGCAGCTTGATGGTGAGGATCGCCCATCTACATGATGTATTTGAAGATCATCTTCTACAAGAAGATGTTAGGTTGAAGATTATCTTCTACAAGAAGATGTCTGGCTACTTCAAAGACATTGGATGGGACCATCTACATGATTTTGAAGATTATCTTCTACAGGAAGATATTAGGTTGAAGATTGTCTTCTACAAGAAGATATCGGGCTACTTCAAAGACATTAGATGGTGATTAACATAAGATTCACATCTTATGTTAAGTATTCAGGTACATATTCTCTTTATGCACACAGGTACTACTTGAAGTTTATGGAGGCTGTGGCGTTCATATCAGAAGAAGTCCTATTCAGCATAGGTACAAGAGAATCAGTACTTATATGCTTTATGCATATTTTTATGAGGTGTTTGAGAAGGTGTGTTCACATGAGTTTGAGGATTTCCGGCAACAATCTTGTTAGCATTCTATGCTACTTTATAAGTATGTGATCTTTTCACGTTTCATCTAGCTTTAGGGATTTGGTATCAGAGCACTAAGGTTTTGGTTACAGAACTTTAGATCTTTGGCATCAATGCATTAAGGCTCATTCATAATCCCAGGTTCCTAGACTTCCAGATTTACAACATATGATTTGAAAGCATCTTCTTGTTGATATATTTAGGTAGTGATGTGTGTGAACACTCTAGGACCGCCGGGGCACTTTTTTCCCTCTTTAGGAGGTTTTTTTCCCCCGGCTTGTATATACGCCGATTGCCCTAATGGGCTACTTATCTTTGTACATTCTCTAGTAATACATTCAGTCTTGTGTGTTGTGCTCCAAGCTTCTTCTTCTTCCTTGTGTTGTTCGCGTGCTTCCGCAGACGTCTATCTCCAACAATTGGTATCAGAGCAGGTCGTCGCTTCTTCTAGGGCGCCGTCGACACTCCTCCGTTTGCAGTCTCAGATTCGCACAAAATTTGGTGAGCATAGTCAGGGTGTTTACGAGATCAAAACAGCTTTGCTTTCTGGTGCCGAAATCGCGATCTGAGCTCGTTTCGGCCTCCGAACGCACTATCGCAATGCTTGTGCAGACTATTTCGTCCTTTTGTGCCAAAGGTATATACCAGTTTCTGTTCGCCAGTTTAAGCGTCTCGAAGTCTGCTATAGGTCTAGCAGAACTCGTCTGGGCAGTTATGTTCAACTTTTTGAGATACAGTCAATTTTCTGCATGAAGGTATTTTAGTCACCGGCCATGGCTGAAAGCAGTGATGTATTCCGTATGTTGGCTGTTGAGGATAAGTTGGATGGTACCAACTACCCATTATGGGCTTATATGATGCGACATGTACTGGTTGCAAAAGGATTGTGGAACATTGTGCAGGGTGTTGAAAGACGTCCTGTTACACCTGTAACGACAGGTACTGCAAATACAGGTGTTGGAGCTGATGAAGATGGTGTCGAAGATGATATTTCGCAGATTCCTGTTCGTGTTGCTGTTTCTGTTGCACCTACTGCAGAGCAGATTCGTTGGGATGGCAGAGATGCCCAGGCACATGCATTGATAGCCTTGTCTGTCAAACGTGCCATTATTCCTCACATTCGCTCTTGCAGAACAGCAAAGGATGCTTGGGATACACTTACCACTTTGTACCAGGCTAGGAATGAGGCTCGTGTTGCTTACCTCCGAAAACAGTTGGAGAGTGAGCACATGAATGAAGGTGATTCTATGGACAGTTTTCTTACAAAGATCAAAGACCTAAAGGAACAATTGATTTCTGCTGATGAGGTTATACCAGATAGCTCACTTGTGCAGACCGTTTTGAATGGTCTTCCTGATTCATATCAGAGTTTTGCCTCTACTCTTCGGTTGATGATGAAAGGCAATCCGAATGCCTTGTCATTTGAGGAATTAGTCTCTGTTCTGTTGCAGGAAGATCAGTCCAGGCAGAACAGGTCCATTATACGTGTTGCAGATCAAGCTTTCCTGGCTAGTCAGAAGGGCAAAGGAAAATGGAGCTCTTCTACTAGTAAGCAGAAATCTGCAAATGCTGCACAATCGAAGAACCAGGATAAAGATGAAAAGAAATCAGAAAAGCAGAAATTGTTCTGCAAGTACTGTAAAGGAAATGATCATATTATAAAGAACTGTCCAAAACTGGCTGCTAAAGAGGCAAAGAAGAAAGAGGCTGGAATGGTTGTTGCAGAGGCCTCTACACCGAAAACAGAGTCTGCAAATCTTGTGCAGGAAGAAGAATGGGCGTTTACTACTGTCTGCAGTTTTGACCCATCTTCTCATGATCAGTGCATGTCTGCAGTAGACTCAGATGTTTGGTACTTTGATAGTGGGGCGACCAAACATATTACCTCGCAGCGCAGTTTCTTCTCTTCACTCGAGCCTGCCCCTACAGGGAATACTGTCACATGTGCCAATAACTCCTCTTATCCTGTTATGGGAGTTGGTAAGATCATTCTGACTACTGCTGATGGTAGTTCTTTCACTTTGTCAGATGCTTTATTTGTGCCAGGGATCAAAAAGCTGTTATCAGTTTCTGCATTAGCCAAGATTGGCTTGGTTGTGAAATTTGTTGATGACAGGTGTACAGTCCATGATCTCTCAAATGGCGATGTGATTATTGCTTCTGGCATTTTATGTCGTGGGCTGTATAAGCTCATAGACTATGAAAGATCTGTGAATGATTCGGCATGTGCAGTTCATGATTCTCAGGCTATGTCAGATGCAAAGCTTTGGCATGCACGATTTGGTCATCTGAATTTTGCTAGTTTGTTACGCCTGCAGAAATCTGAAATGGTGTCCTCTTTGCCCAAACTTGAGGCACCTGGAAAACATGTTTATGAAGGCTGTATTTTGGGCAAAATGCAGCGTTCTTCCTTTCCAAAAGATGGTTCAGTTCGGGCTACGCAGAAATTGCAGCTTGTACATAGTGATGTCTGTGGTCCTATGCAGACACCCTCTTTTGGAAATTACCTTTACTTCGTGACTTTCATTGATGATTTTTCCAGGCATGCATGGGTATATCCACTCAAAGCAAAGTCCGAAGTGTTCATGTGCTTCAAACAGTTTTTGGTTTTGGCTGAAAATCTATCAGCATGTAAAATGGGCACCCTTCGTTCTAATCGAGGGGGGGAATATATGTCTTCAGATTTTAATGCATTTCTGGCTGAACGTGAGATAAAACACCAGTGTACAGTGCCGTATACACCTCAACAGAATGGAGTTGCTGAACGAAAGAACAGGTCACTCATGGAGATGGCGAGGTGCATGGTCAAAAGTCAGGCTTTACCACATAGTTTCTGGCTTGAGGCTGTCATGTGTGCAGCATATGTACTGAACAGGTGTCCCACTAAAGCGTTACAGTCTATCACTCCATATGAGGCTTGGCATGACCGCAAGCCATCTGTTGCTCATCTGCGTGTTTTTGCTTGTTTGGCATATGCATTAGTGCCTGAACAACATCGCAGAAAATTGGATGATAAGGCAGTAAAATGTATTTTTGTTGGGTACAATTCTGAAAGTAAAGGCTTTCGTCTGTATCATCCACAGACTAAACGCATTCTGGTTAGCCGTGATGTTGTCTTTGTGGAAGATGCTATTCAGCCATTGCTTTCATGTACTAAGGAGACATATGTTAGCTCCAAAGACATGTATGATACTTTGATGCCTCTTTTTACAGGTGGACAGGCTAGTGCTGGTCCTAATGAGGCAACTTCTCAACCTTTGCAGGTTTCATATGATGATGCAGATCATTCCATTTCTGATGCAGATTTACATGATGCACTTGTTGATGAGAGAGCTGATATTGAGCAGGCAAAAACTATGCCAAAATGGCTGGTCCAGACTTTGCGTGACAGCAAATTAGATGCACCTTTGTCATATCGTACTCGTTCAGGCTCTCATAATGCCTCCTTTGCATCAGATTGCTATGCTATGGCTGCATCTAGTCTCTGTGATGAGAATGAGCCTGTTTCTTTTGATGAAGCACAAAATTCAGAAAATTGGATGGCTGCTATGCAATCTGAATATGATGCTATAATGAAGAATGGTACATGGTCTTTATGTGACTTGCCTCCGGGCAAGAAGGCCATTGGCACTAAGTGGGTATACAAGCTGAAGCGTAAACCTGATGGTACAGTTGACAGGTATAAGGCTAGGCTTGTTGCAAATGGTTATGCACAGGAAAGAGGCATTGATTTCGATGAGACCTTTGCACCTACATGCCGTATGACTACTGTTCGCAGCATTTGTGCACTTGCAGCCCATCATGGTTGGAATGTACATCAGTTGGACATTAAAACAGCATTTCTGAATGGTGACTTGCATGAAGAAGTGTATGTTTTTCAGCCCCGTGGCTTTGTGCAGAAAGGGCATGAAAACCACGTTTGCAGGTTAAAGAAGGCATTATATGGTTTAAAGCAAGCACCACGTGCTTGGTATGAGAAGATACATGCCTATCTGATTGCACATGGTTTTGAGAATAGTCCAACTGAAAGCACCTTATATGTTAAGCGTGCTAATGATGTGCTTCTGATCATTGTTGTCTATGTTGATGACATGCTGCTCACTGGTCCTATTGAGACACATATTGCTGATTTTAAGGCTGATTTGCATGCCTCATTTGAGATGTCTGATTTGGGGCATTTGCATCACTATTTGGGCATTCAGTTTATGCATGTTGATGGTGGAATGGCTTTGTGTCAAACGAAATATATTGACACATTATTGCAGCGTTTTGGCCTTGAAGACTGTAAGCCTATTGCCACTCCTATGGAGACAGGTTTACGATTGAGTCTTCATGATGCTGGAGATGCATTTGATGTTGTTCTCTATCAGCAGGCTGTTGGATGCTTGATTTACTTATGCATTACTCGGCCAGATATTCAGTTTGCTGTCTCACAGATGAGCAGGTTTATGCATTGCCCAGGAGTCACGCATTGGAAAGCGGTTAAGCGCATCTTTCGCTACTTGAGTGGTACTCGGCTACTTGGGTTATTTTATCCCAAGGGGGGATCACTACCGCCAAATTTGCATGCTTTTTCTGACTCAGATTGGGCTGGTTGCTATGACACTCGTGTGTCCACCAGTGGTTTTTGCTTCATGCTTGGTAGCTCATGTATATCTTGGTTGAGCAAGAAGCAGCCTACTGTGGCCACTTCCAGTTGTGAGGCTGAGTATAGGGCAGCTTTCACAGCGACTGTTGAGTGTGTGTGGCTCAGACGCCTTATGGCTGATTTGGGTGTTGGCCAGTCTTCTGCCACCACCATCTTCACTGACAGTCAGAGCGCATTGGCAGTTGCGAGGAACCCTGTGTTCCATGCTCGCACTAAGCACATTGAGGTGCATTATCACTATGTCAAGGAGAGGTTCTCTGCTGGGGAGATCAGCTTGGCATATGTGCCCACGTAGGAGAACATTGCAGACCTTTTCACGAAGGCTCTGCCTAGGGAGAAGTTTGAAGCTTTCCGCAAAGCTTTGGGCTTACTTCCTTTTGTGGAGTGATTTCCACATAGCTTGGCACTTCCTTGTACATGAGTGCCAGCTCCTTGTTCACCGCATCACTCCCAGGGGGGATTTGTTGATATATTTAGGTAGTGATGTGTGTGAACACTCTAGGACCGCTGGGGCACTTTTTTCCCTCTTTAGGAGGTTTTTTTCCCCCGGCTTGTATATACGCTGATTGCCCTAATGGGCTACTTATCTTTGTACATTCTCTAGTAATACATTCAGTCTTGTGTGTTGTGCTCCAAGCTTCTTCTTCTTCCTTGTGTTGTTCGCGTGCTTCCGCAGACGACTATCTCCAACACTTCTAATATTTGACATTTGACATACACACTTAATCTAGATGAGTAGAGATTTGAGAATTAGACATTTCAGTTACATGTGTATTCATCAGTGTGGAGTATGAAGTTGATGATCTGTTAGCAACCGAATATATTTGAAGAGTATGTAAATACTTTACAAAAGTATCGTTTGAAGACCCAGACTTGATGAAGAGAAGACTAATTCAAATTCAAGGAAGAACAATGGTTTAGAGAAGATGAAGGAATCAGATCAACATCAAATCATAGGTATCAGTTTCTACTATCAGATTATCATTTGCAGGTCATATCTTAGAAGAGCAGTTATGAAGAGATTTTGAAGGTTTCAAGGAGTACTTTTATACACTTTCATCTTTTGAAAGTTAAAGGCTACATCAAAACAGGTATCTAGAGGTTTTTCTAGAGAGTTTTGAGAGATCTCTTTCATGGCAAGAAAGTTCATCTAAGAAGACAAGCGTAGAGATGAGATGAGTTTTTCAGCCAATTTTCTGTTGTAAGTTGGTTGGATATCAAGGTACAAATGTATCTAGAGAAGGTAACTGTAGAAGGGCAATTCATCATTCAGACAACGATTGGTGAATTTAGTCGATTCAGACATTTGAAGCAGAATTTTGATTCAGAGATATGAGGAGATGGTAAAACATGATATTCAACTTCAATATACCATGTTTGTTTTATCTCTTACTCTTAGCATTAGAGGAAGAGAAAAGTTCAGTTGAAGAAGTCAAGAGTGTTTGCTACTTCAAGATGAAGAGAACAAAAGGTATGGAAGAGAAGTTTGAAAATGTTGACATCATCAGGTGGAAGAAAGATGCAGAAGAAGAAAGTCCATCATTTCCAAAAGAAAAGTAAGGCTTCCTTTTCTCATATATTTTCCATATACTTTTCCTATTTTATCCTCTACATCCAAAGACAAGTCTACGAGAACATCTTGTTTAAAGAAGAAGCAGTTTCTTGTTTTGCATTACACTTGGTCATGATTTAGTAGATTTGACAAAGAATTGCATTGAGAGAAAGAAAAGCAGCAGATATATGTTTTAACTCATATATGTATGAGTTATGTTTTAGTTGAAGCTTTTAAGCAGGCAGCTTATATGTTCCCTCAAAGAATTCTTGGAGTGTCAATACAGAGCTACTTGGTATATGACAAGTTGCAGAGAAGTATATTTCTTCTTTATCTAACTCTTGAGGTAAAAGAGTTTTTTGTAGTAGATGTTGAAGACTTGTGTTGAGGTTTTATGTTTGGAAAAGGTTACCTCATACTCAGTATTTTCAAAAACTTCAGAAAATTCAAATTTGCTGATGTACACGTCATTTGAAGAATCTACTTTTTATGATTGTCTAGATTTTTGGATACATGTTTGTATTCCAAAAGGTGTTCCATCATATCCTATCACTTGATTAAGAAGTGGAGTTAGCCAAAAGAAAATCAAGCAGGTACTATCACATTTCACCCGGGTAAAATATGAAAGTTATGAAGTATCAACTTGCAGCTTTTGGAGTTCTCAAGGTGAGAAGTTTGTCCACTTATGTTTCAAGTAGGAATTGCAGATTCCTTGAAGGATTTGTTTGAAGAAAAGTTTTACAACTTTGTAAGAAGCATGGACACTTGGAGACATTCAGGTAAACAAATCAAACATTCAGTCTTGAAGGTTTGATAAGAGCAGATTCTACATAGGAGAGATCATTGATCTTGTATGATCTTATATGACCTTGAGTATTTATGATTCAGTTGTCTATCCTTTGTTTGTGAAGATTCTTAACATTGGAGAAGTAAGTCAAAGATTCAGATTCTATCAGATTTGTGTTGCAAAGAGATAGAAATACTTGTTATGTGCAGAAGGGTATGAATCCTAAAATGCTTTCAGCAAGGTTTTATCAGCTAACCTTATTCTATAATATGGGAAGCTGAAGACTTACAGTAAAAAGTTATTAGCAACTACAGTGCTAATAAAAAAGGGTTCAGAGATTTTGTTTCAGATACAGGTATTGATCACTGAACATCAGATTTATGAAGGAAGAAGTTCCACATTTCAGAAAGTTTGATATATTTGAAGAATTCTGGATACTAGCGTTAAGTCATCCAGGGGGGTGATGAAACATGAAGACTTATTTTCAAGCCATATGTAAAAGAATACAGAGTCATACCTATATGTTGGCATACAAGTCAGATGAAGAGCATACTAGCGCAACGGAGGAGTCATGCACAATACGGCAACAAGGCCCAATCATTTTTTTCCATGGACCATTCACAACTCAAGTGATTTTAATCACTACACAAACATTGTAAATTCCGTTTTTGGTAGAATAGACTCCATTTTGTGCAAGCCGAGGAGTCCTCGAGCTTGAGGAGTATTAGAATTAGCTACATATCAATTTTCATAATTTTTAGACTCTGTTTGAGCCCTCAAATATGCTCTAGAACCTAATTTTTTACTAGGCCGGACACTAGGTCTGGACAAGACCAAAGCTAGTAGAAAACTATAAAAAGAGCTAGAGAGCTCATTTTTGAGATTAGATTGTTTGTGAATTGAGCTTATGTAAGAGACTTTTTGACTAATGCAAAGAACTCCATTGTTCCTCTCCTTGTTCTTGCCTTGTGTGTGCGTGTGTGTGTATGTGTGTGCATGCTTGTGTGCTTCTCACTCAAACACTTGTGCCTTCACTTGCTCATAGTCTTCATACTAGTCCTCACGTCTCCACGGATTGACAATTATGAGGTGGATCTTCTCACGTTGGCACTCACCATTGTGCTAGAGTGACACCAAATTTGGCGCCGTTGCCGGGGAGAGAGCTTCGAGGACGAGCGTGTGATGGTAAGACGTCGAGTTGAGACATTGGAGTTATAGGTAATATCCTTCCTTCTCTTTATTTTTCTTCATTTTTTCCTTACTTTCGCATCACCATCATCATCATCATCATCCCCACCATCTCCCACGTCCATCTCCATCTCCACAAAAATTTCAGTTTTTGGTCATATTACACTCCCCACCTCATTTCCCTCATTTCATTGTGAGAGAGAGCGAGAGAGAGCTTGCATGCTATCTATTTTTGGCGTGTTTTTGAGCTTTTGTTGCAGGAACTAGCTGTACCACCTTCTCCAGCAGCGTGGGCAGGTTTATTGAGAAGCAATTGAGAGCGTCCAAGCAAGGGTTTTGCGCAAGCTTGAGAATCAACTTCTCGAGCACTAAAGAGCAAGGATCAGCAAGAAAGGTCGGAATACTCTCAACTCCCCTTCGTCAATTCCTAGCATAAGCTAAGAACGATTAGAAGTTGGAGTAAGTCAGGGCGACGATAGGCAATTATCAAGTTGAAGCACACCTAAACTTTCAAGTCAAGTTAAGGACATAATCTTTGTACTGTCGAGAACTTTAAAGGAAAAGAACTCGACGTGGAACGAACAACTGTAAGTGCGAAATTACACTCAAATATACCTTACGACGTGATATCAGACAAGAATTTTTGCAACGGGAATCAACTAAAAAGAATCGAGTAACTGATACAAAGGACTCGGCAACGAGGTTGTACTTGGGCAAAATTGGGCTATTCGGCTAGGCATATGAACCTTAGATCCGGACGACATCTAGTAAGGGAGAGACAAAGCCTTAGATCTTCAGAGGCTAGTGTTAACCACACTGCTAGGTCTTGGTCCCAGCAGTTGAGCCACCACTCATACTATCCTAGCTCTGAGACCAGTGAGTCAGAGATGTCTCAAGGCATGGAGAGACCTATAGGAAGTTCAGGAGAGCCATACTTGTATAGGGTAGAAGGCCCTTACAAAACGCAGTTGGAATACCTTAGGACCAACCGGTTAGGTGCCAGCATCTATGAGGACGGCCTAGGAAGATCTGTGGTACAGATTAAGAATCCTGATCAATCCATTGGATTAGAGCACCCAGCTGTCAAGTTTGAAAATGGAGCATACTCGGACAAGGAAGGGACAATATATGTGGTCACCAGTCACCCCGATAGGACGGACGACTTTGGAAATGTGATCCCCGAAGCAGACTTAGGTGACCTGGAGCAAGGAAACATGGGTGCAGAACCTAGAACTCCTCGAGGCAAATCGGTTCTCACTAGGATTATCACACCGGAGTGGATTCCCCAGGATAATAAGAGCATAGATTTGCTCCTCAATCGAGAGACTGACGAAGCCTTTTGGAGGTACAAACCTGATCGGCTAACTGATATAGGAGCAATCATGATCTATGAGTTTAAGGATCCTGATAGCCCAGGCAGAGTGACCTACTTAGATCACGCTTCGGAGAGGATCTTTGTGGTGACAGAAAATGATAGGCATGCTTACACTTGGAAAGGTGAAATCATTTTCCCCCAACCAAGGTCACATGTGTCCTACGGTCACCCTGGAGCGGGAACATCCCAAGCTCATGGAACTCAAAGAGACAGAAGTAGAGATAGGCCAGAAGTAAGCTTTGCTAACCCAGTGGGCAGAGAAAGAACGAGGACGGAAACAAATAGAGTAGAACCTGAGATACTTAGAGCTCACAGGAATCAAAGAAATGCGGATGAGTTTCCTCTACCCCGACTAGAGAGCACACAAGGACTTTGAGACCAACTCAGCTAGTTAAGTCCATGAAAAATTACTTTGATGGCACAGGAGACCCATACGATCATGTGGCAGAGTTTAGGCAAGTATTGAGAGCAGAACAAGTGGAGGACCTATTCACACAATATAATGCCTTTGGTCTAACCCTTCGGAACACCGCCCTGACATGGTTTCAGCCACTAAACGAGAGGCAGTTTAGGAGCATAGATCAACTCCTAGAGGCGTTCATTATCGAATTCTCCAAGAGTGGCATAAGGCATAATACCTCCTCGCTGATTCACAGCTTCAAGCAAACACCTCAAGAAACTGTGAGACTTGCAGGACGAAGATTTAGGCAATATCTTGAAAGATGCCCTGTTTCGGAGCTCCCCACACCAGCTAAGCAAGTGGCTTTATTCTTGGATGGATTACTGAGTACAAAGTTAAGATCCTATGTGTACTTGAAGGACCCTAGGACCATAGAAGAGTGTGTACGCATGTGCATCGACATCGAGGATAACCTAGGGGAGGAGTTAGAGCTTTCCAAGATATACAAAGAGTCAGATAGTGCCTCTAGCCTCTCTTCCACGCAATCCACATCAATTGAGGAACTTGCAGAGAAAGTAGCTCAGAAATTAGGTGTCACTGGTAAACAGATCCCAAGGTTTGCCCCTGTGAAGAGATGCTACACTTGTGGTGGCGACCATATGGCGAATGTATGTCCCATTATGGCTCAACCCCAAGTAAATCCTAGTAGTCAGTACTGCACCATAGAACGAAGATACACAAATCACACAGCACAAGACTGCCCATACAATAAGCAAGCTGTTAGGCAAACCTACCCTCAGCCATACCCTCAACCAGGCAGATACCAGAACCAATACCCACCACAACAGTATGTGAGGCCTCAGCAAACCTACCAACCACAATACCAAGCCCAGCAAAGGCCTCAGCCTGTGTTAGCCCAACAACCTCCAGCTCCATCCAACGTGATCCCTGTAAAGTATACAGCTGCAGAAGAAAACCTGAATAGAGCTATAATCCCCGTAACACCATTGCTTTCAGAAAGTGATCCCAGTGACCATAGCTTCGATTCTACACATGTTGATAGTCCCCAGGCATACTACATGCAGTCTCCTGAACATGGTGAGTCTTACTATAGCGAAGAGCCAAATGAACCTAGTTGGGAATCAGATTACACAAATGTCATGTATGCAAACCCCAACCCCAGACCCCAACCTAGGCAGATAAGACCCCCATTCCCTAGAGGACCATGCTACCGATGTCAGGGCGATCATCTCATTCGTGATTGTCCCTTGCCTCCACCTACACAACCCCAGTCAGTAACGATCCAAGGTTATTGCCAAGAGTGTGGGAAAGAGCATCTCGTACGAGATTGCCCTAAAAATCCTAATAATATGCCAAAAATCACTCCTATTAACGTCATTGGGTTAGTAGTAGACTCCTCAGGGAGTGTGACCTCCACTGCACCAGTACAGGTAGTAACTAGAGCTCAGGCATTGCAGCAAAACCAAGGGGTAGGCCAAGAAAAGAGCCCAGAAGTTAGTGAAACCGAGAGCATGACAAAAAAAAGAACTAGAGCTTGGAGAGATAGTCGTGAAAGAATGAAAAGGCAATGGGCAAAGAAGATGAGTGAACTAGAGGAAAGTCTACGAGAAACCAAGGCCAAAATCATAGAGATCACATCTCAACCGCACTCTCACACATTCCCACCGCTACCATCCCCATCATCCTCCATCCCTCCACCCTCTAATACACCCCACGTAACCCACCCACCACCCCGAGCAGGATCAGTATTAGCTGATCCCACTCCTGAAGACATAGACATGATGCTTAAAGCATATCAGGCCAGAATCCAAGAAGGGCCAAATGTAACGGATCATGACAAGTGCTACCCTAGAGCTGACCTAGAGATAGAAAGAACCAAGCTTTGCGCGAAAATGGTCGCATTGGCTCAGACTATGTTTGAAGCCAGTCGCCTTTTCAATTACTCGGGCTCAACCAAGACACAATTACACTTGGATGGACTTCTAGAGAAGTTAGAGGGCATAATTGCAAGATCTGCCAAGGAAGAAAAAAATCAAGAAAGAGATAAAGCAAGCAAAAACATGACCCATCCCCCAGCGGAAGTTTATGTGCCCAATTCCACTGAACCAGAAAACCCCCCTTCACTGGAAAGAATGGAGAATCTAATGGCACATTCACAAGAGGAACTCGCCCCTCAACACCATGACAAGGTCAGTGTAAGAGCAGGTCTTCCTACCCAGAAAGCCTATGTGCCTGAAGCTTATGGGCCTAACTCTACGGAGCCAGACACATCATCTTCTATGAATTGATTCACACCAGAATTCCTACGAGAGATTCAAGAAGACAAATGGGCTAAAGAAAGTGAAGTGCCTCCTCCCATTGAACTTGTGGATGATGCACATGACCAATTCCCACAAGACATCCCATCCATTTACGAGGAGCAGGAGAGCACCTACTCTCAGGAACGACTAGACTTCGAGTCTAATTCTTTACAGGAATTACCCCACTTCACGGGCCCATGGGAAGCCAAGTCTACTTGTATGAGAACCCCCACAGTCATGGTAAGAAACGAAGATTCAGTCATACCTAGGAACACAGAGGTAGTGAAAAATACTAAAGTGCAGTGCAATCTCAAGTTAGAAGAGCTACTCAAGGTTAGACCTGAATTATGGAAACATGTAGCCAAACAAGTACCAGAGATAGCAAAACCTCGTTCCCAGGTAGGATCACATAGGACAGTGCCAGAAATACCCTTGGATAAGATAGGAGATATGTGTGAAGGTGAAGAAGGGAACACCTATCTTCCCATTACCTACCAGGAGTACACGACCAAGGCAATTTTGGATTCAGGTGCAGGAGTTGCAATTGCCACCACTTCCCTATGGAAGCGTTGGGGCAAGCCAGCACTCAGACCGACGAGAATGAAATTACAGATGGCCGATGGTCATATTGAGAGACCCTTAGGATTGCTAGAAGGAATAACTCTCACCACCTGTGGTGTTGAGTTCGAGCACACATTTTCCATATGTGACTTCAGCAAAAATCACGCCTATGAGATGATCTTGGGACGACCTTTTATGCGACAGTTGCAAGTGGTACAGGATTGGGGGACCAATTCTTTGTACTTACAACACTTAGGTGTTACAACCAAAGTCAATCTCAAGGATTACTCTCATAGAGATGTTCCCCCTATCCAATGGAATCCCATCCATAGAGCCAAAGAGGATACGGAATCCGTGCATTCCATAGGATCAGGATCCTCATGGATGCATGAAGACACCCACTTGTGGATGTGCAAAGTAGCAGTAGAAGAAGAGAAGAGAGAGAAGGCCAGAGATATAGGTGCAAACGAAATACATAGACCCATTCAAGACCCAGCCTATGCACCTGTAGTCTTTCCTGATGAGGAATTTGAGCCCCATGGCTGGGCAGAAATCCTAGCAACCATGGATGTAGCCATCAACGAGGAACAATGGACGCCTCACTGTGATGAGGATGGCTATGACATTTCAGTCTTCTCCATAGAGCCAATTATGGGAGAGGCAGTTCTAGAAGAATGCGAACCTATCCCTGATGCATTTGAGGATGCAAGTGACTCCGATCTAGAGTCAATCATTATGGACCCACCTTTTGCATCAGATGAAGAATACTTCCATGAAGTTGAATTTCAACCCCAGAGGCATGGAGAGCTTACAAATGATGTAAGATTAGCCACACATGTGACCCTGAAGGAAGAAGGAAAGAAACGAAAGAAGAGAGAAGTCTCACCAGAAGAGGAAGAATCTTTGTTTGAGGTCCCAGAAAATTTTAAGAAGTATGAGATAGACGACAGGAGAGTCATGATAAGAATGCCTAAACGAGAGGCACAAGCAGGAGAGGCCTATGATAACAAAGAAACCACCAAGAAAATAGTTGTGGCCCTAGAAGAAGGAGAGGAGAGATGCACGTACATAGGCCATGACCTAACAGAGGAAGAAGAGCAGGCGTTAATAGCCTTGCTAAGAGAATACAGAGATGTATTCGCTTGGAGTTACAAGGATTTGAAAGGTGTTGATCCAGACATATGCTCACACACTATCCCCATGACCACAGATGCTAAACCCTCTAAGCAAAAGCCATATACATATAACGATAATTACGCTGCCAAGATCAAAGAGGAGATAGACAGACTGGTTGAAGCTCGGTTTATCTATGAAATTGAGCACACTGAATGGGTATCCCCCATCGTAGTGGTGCCCAAGAAAAATGGAAAGCTGCGCGTATGCATTAACTTGAAAAAGGTTAATGCAGCCACGATCCGAGATAACTATCCGCTTCCCATCACAGAGCATCTCTTAGAAAGAGTAGCAGGCAAGGAAGTGTACAGCTTCCTCGATGGATTTTCGGGCTACAATCAAGTCGCCATTGCTCCAGAAGATCAGCATAAGACAGCCTTTGCCACAGAATGGGGCATTTTCGCCTTCAGAGTAATGCCATTTGGGCTTACCAATGCACCAGCTACCTTCCAAAGGCTGATGTGCCATGTATTCAAAGAGTTCCTGAGGAGAAACTTAGAAGTCTACGTTGATGATCTTTGTGCTCATTCGAACATTAGGCAAACCCATATCCCTGAACTCAGGCAAATCTTCGACAAATGTAGAGAATATCAAGTCTGCCTGAACCCAGAAAAATGTGTTTTCATGGTCAGGCAAGGCAAGATTCTAGGACACATAGTGTCAAAGAATGGCATATCCACTGACGAAGAGAAAGTGAGAGCCATAGCAGAGCTACTTAGGCCAAGGAATGTCAAGGAAGTACAAGCTTTCATGGGGCATTGTGGTTACTACCGCCGGTTCATTCACATGTATGCCGTCATTGCAAAGCCCATGTACGGACTTTTGACTAACTTCGAGTGGGCAGATGAATGTGAGAACTCCTTCCAGGAGCTTAAACGAAGATTATGTTCAGCACCAATCTTAACCACACCAGATTGGAACAAGCCCTTCCATGTTCACGTGGATGCATCCAATTATGCTATTGGATGTGTACTCGCACAACCTACGGGTGAAGGTAATATGGATCTTCCAATTGCCTATGCCAGTAGACAATTGAATGCAGCTGAACGAAATTATACCACTACGGAGAGAGAAGGCTTAGGCATGGTATATGCAGTCAAGAAATTTAGACACTATTTGCTTGCAAATAAGTTTAAATTTTTTACTGATCACCAAGCATTGCTATATCTCGTGAACAAGCCATGCAATACAGGAAGATTAGTAAGATGGTTTCTCTTACTAATGGAATATGATTTCGAGGTTGTGGTAAGGAAAGGGAGGACTCATTTGAGAGCTGACCATCTTTCTAGGCTCACATCTGGAGAAGCCCCACAAGGAGTATCAGACGACCTTCCTGATGCTTACTTGTTTAACTTGGAAGTAGTACCGCAGTGGGCTAAGCCATTGGTACCAGTATTGACATACGGGCCTAACCATCCAGTAGTAAACACACGGAATAGAGAGGTTGTGCCTCAGCCATAGGTCATCCTGACCCTAGATCCACATTCATGGGTTTTCCTGCTACCACGCAACCCTGGATGCCCTCCTCAAATCTACGACCTCAACCCCCGACCTCCATCTCTCCATTTCTACAATCCCTCCATAACCTCCTTGCTAGAACTTTTCAACCCAGGTCTCAACCATTTCCTTTCTTTTCAGCTCCCCACCCCACTTCTCATCTATTCACCACTTTCACACACACACCACCTACCATTCCAATGTATATGGCAGACCCCACACTCGCACCCACTCCTGAAAGTATGGACATTTCACCACCCACGGCACCTCCCCCCACGATTCCACCTCCTCCCATTCCCCCTCCACCAATTTCACCCACACACACGACTTCAATAGACACATCATTCACTCTTCCCCTTCCCCAATTCCCTTCCCATGCATCTTCCACTGTAAACACCACCCACTCATCTATAGGAAATGCATTGGACACCATGCTAGCTTGTATATCAAACTTAAGGACAGATTACAATCAGCTCCAACAACAGAATGAACGCCTGCACAAGCACTCAGAGACACTACAGCACCGCCTTGCGGCACTAGAGGAGGAAAATGCTCGCCTCCACACACAATTCCAAACTCTCCAAGAGGCTCATAGCATATTGGAGGTACAGTTGCAGAACACAGATAAGGAAGCAATACAAGTGGTAGAAGGTCACCTACAGACACAGCTGGAACGCAATTCAAAGCTTCAGCGAAATATGGCCCTACTCAAGCGACATCTTGCGGCCGCTCAGGAAGAGAATCGACGCCTGCAAGTACAAAATCAAGAGAACCTAGAAGCAGCTATTGAAAGCACACCTGGGGCACCCATCAGCCCATCAAAGTTTCAAGCAGTGACCCCCGACAATATCAAGATCATATTGGAAGACTATGCCATGCTGCTTGAAGCACATGACCTGCTATCAGAGGAACTGGGTCAACTGAAACAGAAACACCAAAAAGAAACAACAGCAGCCTCTCAAACCACCTCCTCCGCGGCTTCACTTCTCACAGACTCAGAGGCCTTAAAAGATCTCCAGAAACAGGTCACTGAATTGCAAGCACGTCTACTACAATATGAGAGACCACCTTCCCCTCCAGAGGCTCCCACCGATGAAGAAGTAGTACAAATTCCTGTGGAACAGACATTTGAAGAAGAATACGACCCACAACCCTTCCCAGGAGCCCAACAAACGGAAGAAGCTCAGGACACATTCGAGGCACCACGGCCTCCATGGCTACGTCAAGTGGAGGAAATCGGGAGTTCTCACGAAGAGCGCACAGTAGTGCAAAATCAGGCCATGAGGGTCATAGAGGAAACTGTACTACAATCTGCTTACTTCAAGAACCTATCATCGAGACGCCTTATCCTCTCATCCGAACTCCAATACAGGCCTTATTATATTATCTTGGCCGATTATAATGCAGAAATACAGAGAGTCACGGGTCAGATTCCTACCTTTGCTACCCAATTTCAACCTGAGGACCTTCCTCCAGAGGCGCAAAAAGGCAAAATTCGTCAACCCACCTGGCGGCAGAAACTTCTAGAGACATATCCAGAAATGCTACGCACATGGAACAATGCGCCTTTACATCTCCTATATAATCCATGCTACGGTCCAGTTCCACGCCGCAGGTCTTGGAAGGCATTCAATATCAAAGTGCAGAACAACGCGCAATGCAAGGAATGGCTAAACTACCCATACATTGCGCCACCACAGGGACCACCGTCGGTAGCATACATGATGGGAACAATTCGCCATTGGATGCCGCGATTGAAGCCCATGCCAGATGTAGCAGCTCAAATGATGCTTAAAATTTTAGATATGATGCAGGTAGTCCTGAAAACTTTTAGAAATGCAGCCGCACCACAGATACGCCTCCCGGGGTTTAGCAATGGAAATTATGATTTGGTGTATGACATGAGCACCACCCCCAGTATTCGTGTGGCTTACGCCTGGCATGCACGCATCAAATATCTCCCTGCATGTTACAAACAGACCTTCGAAGAAATGTTCAGATCAGGGTTCTGGGAGTATCACTCGGAGATCTTTGCATCGAAGCCAACACACCTGCTCCATCTCTTTGCTTGTGAACAAGCAATGTACTCTGAGTACTACACCACCCCGCAACCAGAGGCCCCTGGCGCAATAAATTGGGATGCATTGGAAGCTGATCTAGCAAGAGGCTTAAGGATAGGAGAACATGAACTTGCCACCAATGTCATCCAATACTATATCGACCACCCGATAGAACAGAGGTCTGTCAGGGGCGACAGACGCTAGGAAGGGGGGAGTGTTGGCATACAAGTCAGATGAAGAGCATACTAGCGCAACGGAGGAGTCATGCACAATACGGCAACAAGGCCCAATCATTTTTTCCCATGGACCATTCACAACTCAAGTGATTTTAATCACTACACAAACATTGTAAATTCCGTTTTTGGTAGAATAGACTCCATTTTGTGCAAGCGGAGGAGTCCTCGAGCTTGAGGAGTATTAGAACTAGCTACATATCAATTTTCATAATTTTTAGACTCTGTTTGAGCCCTCAAATATGCTCTAGAACCTAATTTTTAACTAGGCCGGACACTAGGTCTGGACAAGACCAAAGCTAGTAGAAAACTATAAAAAGAGCTAGAGAGCTCATTTTTGAGGTTAGATTGTTTGTGAATTGAGCTTATGTAAGAGACTTTTTGACTAATGCAAAGAACTCCATTGTTCCTCTCCTTGTTCTTGCCTTGTGTGTGTGTGTGTATGTGTGTGCATGCTTGTGTGCTTCTCACTCAAACACTTGTGCCTTCACTTGCTCATAGTCTTCATACTAGTCCTCACGTCTCCACGGATTGAAAATTATGAGGTGGATCTTCTCACGTTGGTACTCACCATTGTGCTAGAGTGACACTATAGGTATTCCTATTTCAGGTATTCCTATATTTCCTTTGTCAGGTTCTCTTTATGTTCCAGCTTTGAAAGAAGAAGGAAAAAGGAGAATGTTTGGAGAAAGTTCCTGTTCAGGAGAAGGTTCCAGAGTTCTATTTGAAGAGAAGCTTGATATTTCAGAAAGGTATATTTCAGAAGTGCGCACATATACGTTTATACCAAGTTCTAAAGGAAAGAGGTATGAAGGATTTAAAGGATGAAGACATGATGACATCATAGATTTTTTGACTCATATTGACTTGAGTACAGTCAGAGATGAACCAGCAGTGTTCATAATGCACTAAGTTGTGAGTTGACAGTCACAGGTTCCAGGAATCAGTTCCTGATTTTGTTTAGTGTATTTACATGACACAACAGAGGTACGTTGAGAAACCTTTTTTGGAAGGTAAATGCAAATATGTGGATCCTAGTGTATGTTTTCAGGTTTTTGAAGACAAGAGATAGCAAGTTCGGAGACAGTTCATGCTATATTTGTTGTCAAGCAGTGATTGCTTGATGTGTACACTATTGGATATCTAGTTTGCATATTTTCTCAAGTATTATGGTTCATATTCAACAAGTTTAGGTTTTTTAAAGAAAGTCAGATTCAGTTTTGAAGAAGACTTTTGAAGAACAAGTATCAGAAGTACAGGCTATTTGAAGCTTGTGGTAATTTGCAGATTATAAAGTTTGCAGATTCAGTTCAGGTTGTACCAATATGACATTGCAGGGGGGATTGTTGGGAAACAATGCCAATTGGTCAATACTTGCTCAATGTTTCATTGGTCAACACTTGCAATAACATGTGTAAGTTTTGATTTGGAGTCCTTCTACAAATCAGAGGGGCGGACATAGGATGTATAGCGCTTCTATTCACTCTTCGTACAAGCAAAGGCGCCAGCCATCATGGATAAGCAAACATCCTCCCATGTAACCAACCAGGGTTCAAACCCCGTCGCCAGCAAGAAACGAAATCGCGAAAATTACTTTTGATCATGCTTTTAGTTTTCAAATAAAGCAGCGAACGCGGACAATAAACGGCGACGGATGATTTTTTACTACCGGATTTAGCGAAAGCTTTATTTGGTGCTTTTCAAGATGGATAATCTACTATATAAGAAGTACCTTGGGTCACTTCTATTCATCCTTCACTTAGGATCAACACAAGCTTTCTAGAGCTTGGACCTCAGTAGAGGTGGTGTTTCTTTTAGCACATGGGGCAGCCATGGTGCTAACTTGAAGCATGTTGAGGAGCAGCTATGGAGTTCTTCTTGGTGATTCTTCTTGGGGAAGATGAAGGGTGTGCTCACACTCTACCTCATGGAGAGGAGGTTATCTCTTGTTCATGGCAAGAAGACTTGATTATTAGCAGCTTGATGGTGAGGATCGCCCATCTACATGATGTATTTGAAGATCATCTTCTACAAGAAGATGTTAGGTTGAAGATTATCTTCTACAAGAAGATGTATGGCTACTTCAAAGACATTGGATGGGACCATCTACATGATTTTGAAGATTATCTTCTACAGGAAGATATTAGGTTGAAGATTGTCTTCTACAAGAAGATATCGGGCTACTTCAAAGACATTAGATGGTGATTAACATAAGATTCACATCTTATGTTAAGTATTCAGGTACATATTCTCTTTATGCACACAGGTACTACTTGAAGTTTATGGAGGCTGTGGCGTTCATATCAGAAGAAGTCCTATTCGGCATAGGTACAAGAGAATCAGTACTTATATGCTTTATGCATATTTTTATGAGGTGTTTGAGAAGGTGTGTTCACATGAGTTTGAGGATTTTCGGCAACAATCTTGTTAGCATTCTATGCTACTTTATAAGTATGTGATCTTTTCACACACGTATCTGACTTAGGGTCTTCCATAGCCTAAGTTTAGATGTAGGTTTGTTGACCATCAGTTTCACACTGATCCTTCCTCATTCAGTTACTCATATTCACTCTTCTATAGCCTATAAGGTCACACATCTCATGTATATTCAGATTACTGCCCACACATCTGAATATGTTTGTTACATTGTACATTCACTCATACATCTATTTCTCATCACATAGAATGGTTGAGAATTTTGCTCCCACATTGTACATTGAACATTGGTATATATGATACTATGAGTAAGCGATGGCTTACGTAACACCTTACACATGTCGTCTATTCTTTCTCTATCTTTGTCTCATCATCTGTATGATTAAGTTGTGGTATGTTCATGTTTTGTCAATATGGAAGATTGCTGGAATTAATGTTGTACATGACTGGAACTATGGAACCATGGACCTGTGACATGAGCCTAAGGGTCTACCTCACTTCCAACAGTACAATCCCACTAACAAAGTATTTATAGTTAGTAGGGATGTAGTTTTTGATGAAAATAGTTCATGGTTTGAAGATGATTGGAGGAAAGTCAAGTTACCATATGATTTGGAAAATGATTTTCCAACCCTCACTCAAGAAGATCAACACTTAGCAGAAGATATCAACTCAGAGGATGAAGAACAGACTGACTTCAAGGCTTAGAAGTTAAGAGGCAAGATCAAACTCAAGCAATTAGAAGACATACCAGAGTCTTCAAATCAATCACTAAGGAGATCACAAAGAGAAAGTAAGAAGCCCATAAGGTATGGATATGATACATATTTAGTCACCAAGCACTCTGTGTATATCACTAAAGACTCTATAATAGAAGAGCCTTCTTCATTTGAAGAGGCTAGGAAGAAGAAAGAATGGAGAGAAGCTATGTAGGAAGAAGTGGAAGCACTATGGGAAAATCATATTTGGGATCTAGTTCCCAAGAAGCTAGGCATGAAGGTAATTGGATCAAGATAAATATACAAAATAAAAAAGAACTCAAATGGCTCTATAAACATTTACAAGGCAAGGTTAGTGGCAAAAGGATTTGTCCAAACTCATGGAGTGGACTATGAAGAAACATTTTCACCCGTGGCAAAGATGCCAACAATTAGGGTTTTGGTAAGTATTGCTACTTCTAAAAATTGGAATCTATATCATCTAGATGTCAAGAATGCATTCTTAAATGGATGGATATAAGAAGAAGTGTATATGGCACAACCACCAAGTTTTGAAGATGAAGATAAAACAGGTTATGTATGCAAGCTCTATGGTCTCAAGCAACCTCCTAGAGCTTGGAAGCATAGGCTTGTTACTTATTTCCAGGACCAAGGCTTTGTGGCAAGCAAGGCAGATTCTTCTTTACTTGTTAAGAAGAACAAATAAGAAGTTATCTACCTATGTGTCTATGTAGATGATATCATTATTAAAGGGAATGATGCTAATGGCATCAAACAGGTCAAGGCTCAATTAATGAAGGAATTTAAAATAAGTGATCTTGGTTTATTAGCCTACTTTCTTGGCTTAGAGCTTGTGTATACATATTCTGGTATATTTGTCACTCAAAGGAAGTACATACATGATATATTGGTAAAGTTTAAGATGGAGAACACTAAAATTGTAGGTACTCCTATGGAACTCAACCATAAACTGAGCTCTCATGAAGGTGAACTACTTGATGATGTTACAGGCTATCAACAACTTGTGCGAAGTCTCAATTATGCTACTCTAACAAGAGTAGACATTGCCTATGGAGTGAGTACATTGAGTTAGGTTATGCATGCACCAAGGAAGTCTCATATAGAAGTTGCAAAGAGGGTGCTTAAGTATCTAAAGGGTACAATGAATGAAGGGTTGTTCTATCCCTTCATCTCTGACATAGATATAAAGATGTATTCTGATGCAGATTGGGTTGGCTCCAAGGATGATAGGAGGAGCACTTCAGGGTACCTATCCTTTGCAGGTTCAAAGCTTATGTCTTGCCCATTTAAGAAGCAACCAATTGTGGCCTTATCTTCCACAGAAGCAGAATATAGAGGTTTGGCAAATGCAACTCAGGAGGCTATGTGGCCTAAGCAACTATATGCAGATTTGGAGATACACTCCAATAATCTTTGGAGACAACACTAGCTCACTTCATTTGGCTGCTAATCTTGTACATCATGCAAGGACTAAGCACATTGAAGTGCACTATCGTTATGTAATGGAGAAATTACTTAGCAAGGATATTCAACTATCTCATGTATCAACTCATTTGCAATGTGCAGATATACTCACCAAGTCATTGGATAGGACAAAGATGAACAGGTTCAAATTGATGATTGGTTTACAGGAAATAAAGAAGCAATAAAGACCAAGCATGTTAGGCTTGAGGGGGAGCTATTGGTGCAATTAAACCCAAGACCACGTACTTGGTTAATTAGCTTATGCTTGATTTATTGGCATAACTTATGCAAGGCTTCATATGATCAATCTCTTGTAAAAATACTTCACATTTATCCTTGTAAAAGTGATCCATATCCACGTGGACTTAGGAAGCACTAAAATCACAAATCATTTGGTTGTTGAGTGATGAGGGAATCTATCCTACACTTTAGGATTCACCTTTTAGGTAGAAGTTTGAATTTGAATTCAAACTTTGTCTCCAAGCATGACTATAAGAAGAGGATCAAAAAGACCCACGTGTATCTCGAGATTAAGAGATCAGTTTGAAGGACATTCATTGTGAAGTGAGAGCTCATCTCATAGCTCATTCACCTCTCACACATTGAGCAATGTATGATTGTCAATGACATTGTATTTGTACATGTTTTACTACATATATGATCATTACATTCTCATTTCACTTCTCTGTTATAACTCCAACAGAATAGTGATCTTCTCAAAGCTTGTTCTCAGTGTGTAGTTTATCATTTGCCATGATTTAAAGAATGATAGATTCAGCATACTATTTGTTTACATGCCTACAAAGTTTCATAGTGTTGCTTCTAGGGATCGTGATACATTAATATATCTTTGCTCACTCGTTTGATGATTGTTGTAGCCTGTGAATGTCGAGATGGAGCTATGATTTGCTAAACTTCTTTCTCTGCATGTAGTCCATCATTTTTTATGAAATCACTCATGATTGATAGCTTACTAAGGTAATTAGAGTTCCCTAAAAGGAATTAAGTCAATTGCTACTGTGCTCAAAGAATTGTTCAAAACACTGAATAGGTGTAAGAGCAAAAATAGCAAGTTTTTTGTTCTTGGATCAACTCCAATATATCTGTTTTGATCCATCAATTAGTGGATCATCTCTAGCCATCATTCATAGCAAGTGTGAAGTAGGATCTAGCAACACCACTTCATCTCTTGTGACTATCCACCATATCCTCCAACATAGTCAAGATGCAAGGTATCTGTTTTGCATCAAACTTGTTCTTTTTTATGTTCCAAAGTACCTATTAGGTTTTATTTCACTAACCATAGGTGTACAAGGCCTACTTTACATATCCAGAGAGCTAGGGCTGGTACTTTCCTGGTTTGCTGGACCAACTTCACCACTTGACAACTCAACTCTCAAAGCCTCTCCAAGCTTCAACTTTTCTTTCAGTTACACACGACAAACTAGTTTTCCTTTGAAGTTTTAGGACAGACTAGTAGAGAAACAAACTTCTATAACTCAAAGTACTAGAATAATTTGGCAAAACCCTTTTGGATATAGAATACTTGCTTTAAAAGCTTTCTAATAAGGATGGAAATTCTAAAAATGTGGCTTCCTATAGAGAGAAAACGAAGCCCTAATAGGTTGCTATAGAAATTCAACACCTTTTGGAAAGGGTAGGAGAGATATACAAGAGAATATGAACTCCTATGGTAGACAATATCTCAATAGCACATGTATAAGCAGTAGTACCCCGCCTTCCTACCATCCACACACACTTTGAGTGGGCTTGGATGGTGCTTAAATAACCATGAGAGTCTTACATGACTTTTTATATGTCCTCCATGTCTCTTCACATGCACTCCTTGTCTCTTCAGCTACCTTGTGACTTTGTCTCTTCATTGGAGTATCTGTTGGTCGTTGAATGCCTCCTTCTGGATGATGTTGTGCCTACAAACATGTGCTTTGACTTTCCTAAGGTTTGAAAGCCTTCAAATGAAGTTATTTAGCTACAAACATATGCTTGAGGTTGCCCTAGAAAACACATAACTTTTAACATTCCCCCTCAAGCTCAAACTTATTTGCTTTCAAGGAAGGCGGTTGGCTCCTTCATACTTATCATGCCTTTGAGCTCTTCCATCCTCTTTGCATCCAAGAACTTTCTAAGAAGGCATGCACTTTGCTCCTTGGTGTTGACATGATGAATATCCACCTGCTTATCCACAATCTTTTCTCTTATGAAATGATAATGCACTTCTATATGCTTGCTCCTAGCATGGAACATTAGATTCTTTGCAAGGTAAATGCTTGAGATGTTATCTCCAAGCAATGGAACAATGCCGACTTGAATATACAAATCTTTTAAGAGCTTTTTAAACCACATTACCTCAAATGTGAGTTTCGCAAGAGCCCTATATTATGCCTTTGTGGAAGACAATGCAATTGTGGGTTGTTTCATTTACATTCATGACACACAACTCTTCCCAAGCATCACTATGTATCCTGCAGTACTCCTATCATCCTTGGAGGTAGCCCGATCCTCATATGCATAACTTTTTAGTTTCAAATCACAACATATGCATAATAGAGGCCTTCATTGATTATACTTGGACCTTACAATTCTTCTACCTACATTCAAGTGATCAAGTGTGGGTGCATGCATGAATTGTGAGAGCACTCCAAGACTACAATATAGATCAAGTCTAGTGATGGTACCATTAACAACCCAATCAACGTCTTAACACATGCTCATCCTTGAGGTTATCACCTTGGTGTTTGCTCAACTTGACATTGCAATCCATTGGCTATCTCAATGGCTTACAATGACTCTTACCAAACCTGTGTAGCGTCAAGTAAGTATTTCCTTTGCATAAGATACAAATCACCTATTATGATTAAATCATCAACATATGTGCATGTGTACACAAACTTCTCATCAAGCCTTTTTACATAAAGTGAAGGATCAACATCACTTATTGCATATCCACATCAAATAAGGTACTCAACGAGCCTTTGATTCCATGCACTTGGTGCTTGCTTGAGTCCATACAAAGCTTTGTTGATTCTGCATACAAAATCTAGGTTTCTATGGTCCTCATATCCCATGGCTTGTTGCATGTAAATAGTCTCTTCAAGATCATCATTTAGAAAAGGATTTTTAATGTATAATGGAACATTTTCCACCTTTTAGAAGTTGTAATGGCAATCAATGTCCTAACTATAATCATTTTTGCAACAAGAATAAATGTCTCTTCATAATCTTTCCCATGTGTTTGGGTAAAACCATTAGCTACAAGTCTAGCTTTATACCTAGATATGGATCCATCAGAGTTCCTTTTGTTTCTATAGGCCCACCTATTAATGACCACTTTCATGTCATCTTGCCTAGGTACAAGCTCTCATGTCTGATTTTCATGAGGATCATCCATCTCTATTGATATGTTTAGGTACTGATGTGTGTGAACACTCTAGGACTGCCAAGGCACTTTTTTCCCTCTTTAGGAGGTTTTTTCCCCCGGCTTGTATATATGCCTACTGCACTAACCCGTTACTTATCTTTGAACATTCTAATGGTAATACATTCAATATTGTGTGTTGTGCTCCAAGCTTCTTCTTCTTCCTTGTGTTGTTTGCGTGCTTTTGTAGACCTCAAACTCCAACAATTGGTATCAGAGCAGGTCGCCGCTTCATCTAGGGCATTATCGAAAACCCTCCGGTTGTAGTCTCAAAACCGCACAAAATTTGGTGAGCATACTCAAAGTGATTAGGAGATCAAAATAGCTTTGTTGTGTGGTGCCAAAATCGCAATTTGAGCTTGTTTCAGCCTTCGAACGCACTAACGTAGCACTTATGCATGATATTTCATCTTTTTGTTCCAAAGATATATACAGGTTGTGAAGAGATGGATAGGTATGTGTTGAAGATGAAGAGGTGTTGCAAAATCTTTGCTCTACACTAGCCAAATGCTCTCCAGGAGTAGATGGTGGGCCCTTTTAGCTTGCCAATGGATGTATTAGACACCCTATGTACCTTGGAAGATCACTCTCAAAAAGATAGATCAAAACAGATAAGTTGGAGTTAGCTCAGAGGTGAAAACTTGCTATTCTTGGTTAATACACCTGTCCAGTGTTTTACATAATTCTCTGAGCACAGCAGCAATTAGATTAATTCCTCTTGGGGAAGGCTAGGTAGCTTAACGAGCTAACTTTAGAGAGTAATCTCATCAAAAATAACAAACCACACACTGAGAATGACTTTTAACAAGTGATGACATCATCCCGATTTTCACGGGCTGCTACAGAAATAGACCAGTGAGTAGCAAAATTATCATAACTCAAGATGTAAGAATCCAATGATCATGAAAATTTGTATGCTTATACTAGACAGTAAGCTGAATCCAACATGCTTAAAATCACTGAATTTGGATGAGTAAACACTGAGAAATGACTCTGACAAGATGACTGAAAAAGTCGGGTACCTGACAGAGAAGTGAAGATGAACATACCCTGTTGACTTCAAATGAACATAACTGAAGATTCCAACATCCAAATGACATGAAAATTTGTGAGCATATAGTAGCCTTATAGAGCTAACTTTACCAAGTTAAATCACTGAAAATGATGAACCAAGTGCAGAGAAACAATCTCTGCAAGCTGACTGAGAAAAACTGAAGTAATGGCAGTGAGTAGTACACATCACAAGAACATGGAAAGATGAACTCAAATAATCATGAAAATGAAAGTATATTGCTTGTACAATACAATGACTTACTGATACATATGTGTGCCTTGTAATCACACCTTGATATGGCATAAAGCTCAGCTCTTGGAGGTCTTCACATAGGTCTCTCTAACCACGACTAAAACTGCCATCTATTTATAGTTGAGTTTGGGAGGCTAACTTCCCTCAATCACTCTCCAATCAATCAATGATTGATTTGATTCTCTACCTACCACAAATCACGAATTCGTGGCTCCTCTTTCCATTCTTGATCATGTGGACTCAACCACTTAAGATTCTCTTACTTTTACATTAAGTAAACTCTTCAAAAGTTACAAGAGGTAGTTCACAAGTGAACTTTACATAGTCTTCATTTTGAAGCTTCTTTAATGACTTTGTGAGACTCAAGCCAATACTTAGGCTTGTCATAGACTTGCTCCAACAGCTCCCCCTCAAGCCAAGTATGCTTGAGGTCTTCAATCTTCCAAGATTACCTGCAAACCAATCATAGCCTTGAATTTGCAAAGCTTTGTACCATCCAATGCTTTAGTTAGAATATCTGCACATTGTTGATGAGTGGACACATATGATATTTGAATCTCCTTGCTTAGGATCTTCTCTCGTACATAATGATAATGAACTTCAATATGTTTAGTCCTTGCATGAAAAATAGGATTAGCAGCCAAGTGAATAGAACTCATATTGTCACCAAAAATAGTTGGAGTTCCAAACTCCAATCCAAGATCTTTGAACAATGTCTTCATCCACATAGCTTCCTGTGTAGCTATGGCAAGACCTCTATATTCAGCTTCAGTAGAAGAGAGAGCAACTGTGGGTTGCTTCTTGGATGACCATGAAATAAGCTTTGAACCTGCAAAGGTAAGATAACCTGAAGTGCTCCTTCTATCTTCCTTGGAGCCAGCCCAATCTGCATCAGAAAATAGCTTCAAACCTAAATCAGATACATAAGGATAGTAAAGTCCATTTATGGTTCCTTTGAGATATTTGAGTATCCTTTTGGCAGCATCCATATGTGGTTTCCTTGGTGTGTGCATAAATTGGCTTAGCACACTCACACTGTAACATATATCTACTCTTGTCAATGTGGCATAGTTGAGACTACCCACTAGACTTTGATATGATGTGATGTCCTCTATGAGTTCACCTTCATGTGAGCTCAATTTGTGATTAACCTCCATTGGAGTACCTGCAATCTTACAATCTTGCATCTTGAATTTTGCCAACATGTCCTTAATGTACTTTCTTTGAGTGAGAAACAAACCATGATCTTTGTAGACAACTTCCAAACCTAGGAAGTAGGTAAGTGAACCCAAATCACTTATCTTGAACTCTTCTCTCATCTGATCTTTGATCTTCTTCATACCATCTGCATCATTTCCTGTCAATATAATATCATCTACGTATACACATAGGTAGATGACCTCAGAATTACTCTTTTTAATAAAGAGTGAAGGATCTGCTTTGCTTGGTTGAAAGCCTTTGTCCTGCAAGAATGAAACAAGCCTGAAATTCCAAGCTCTTGGAGCTTGCTTGAGACCATACAATGCTTTGTTAAGTTTACACACATAATCAGGATAAACTTGACTCTCAAAACCAGGTGGTTGTGCCATATATACCTCTTCTGTTATCCAACCATTCAAGAATGCATTCTTCACATCTAGTTGAAGTATCTTCCAATTCTTGGAAGAGGCAATACTAAGCAAAACCCTAATAGTAGGCATCTTTGCCACAGGAGAGAAGGTCTCCTCATAATCAATTCCCTGAGTTTGTGCAAAGCCTTTTGCTACAAGCCTTGCCTTATACCTGTTAATGGAACCATCAGAATTCTTCTTGAGTTTATAGACCCATCTTGAGCCTATTACCTTCATGGATGAAGTCTTGGGCACCAAATCCCAAGTGTTGTTTTCCTCAAGTGCTTCAATCTCTTCCTTCATTGCATGCTTCCATTCTGTTTTTGCTTTGGCCTCTTCAAATGATGATGGCTCCTCTTGGTTTATGTCCTGTGCTATGTAGATAGAATGTTTAGTTACTAATGAGGTGTCAAACCCATACCTTTCTGGTTTTTTCTTTTCCCTCATAGATCTTCTTAGGCCATGATGTGATGATTCTGCCTCATGTCCAAGTTCCTGCAATTTTGCTTTACCTTTAGACTTCCATGCTTTGATCTTTTCCATCTGACATTCTTCATCATCCTCTGAGGTGTCTTGTTCTTCAATCTTTGATTGTTCTCTACCAAGCTTTGGAAAATATTCTTCAAGATCATATGGTAAATTGACCTTCCTGCATGAATCTTCATACCATGAATTGTTCTCATCAAAAACTACATCTCTGCTTACCAAGAATCCTTTGTTGGTAGGGTTGTATAACCTGTAGCCCTTTTGATTGTTGTCATATCCAATAAATACACACCTTTCTGCTTTTGGATCCATCTTGCCTCTAACCTGTGAAGGAACATGAGAAAAAGCAATACATCCAAAAATTTTACAATGATCTAAACTTGGTCTTCTTCCATTCCAAGCCTCATATGGAGTCATCCCATCAAGGGATTTTGAAGGCAACCTGTTAATCAAGTAAGTGGCTGTAGATACAGCCTCAGCCCATAAGTAATTAGGTAAATGCTTTTCATTTAACATAGACCTTGCAGCTTCAACAATTGTCCTATTCCTCCTTTCTGCCACTCCATTTTGCTCAGGAGTGTACCTTGTAGTTACCTCTCTTTTGATTCCTCTTTCTTGAAGAAAAGAATCAAACTCATGGGAGAAGTATTCTCCCCCTCCATCTGACCTTAGCCTTTTTAGTGATTTACCTGTTTGATTCTCCACAAGAGCCAAATATCTTTTGAAACATGAAAAAACTTCATCTTTGTGTTTCATAAAGAATAGGATAGTCCATCTGTTGCAATCATCAATAAAGGAAACATAATACCTTGATCCTGATATTGAAGCTTCCTTGCTTGGTCCCCATACATCTGTATGAACCAACTCCAAGAGATCTCCATGCATATAACCTTTCTTCATGAATGGTAACCTGTGAGACTTTCCAAACTGACATGCACTACACTTATAAATCATATGTTGTTTTGACAAGTTAGGGAGTCCAAGTACACTTTGGTCCCTGCAAATTTGCTTTAATGACCTTTCACCAATATGTGCTAACCTTTTGTGCCATACTTCCAATTCTGTGAGTGTCTGACTGCCATAATTAAAGAGAGCAATGTTTCTAGTGTCCTGTAATTCAAATGTGAACAATCTACCTGTCTTTTCACCTTTTGCAATTCTTCTGAATCCTTGACTTGGATCTTCAACAAATGCTCCTGCCTTTGTGAACCTGACTTGCAACCCTTTCTCTACTATCTGCCCAACACTTATCAAATTCTTTGTAATGGTAGGGACATAGAGTACCTTACTGAGTAGGTTGATGTTTCCATCAGGTGCTTTGACATTGCCTATTTTCTCCACAGGATGTTTTGTATCATCTCCTGTTTGTACCTCATGCTTATTCCTTGGATCTTCTAAATCTGATAGGAGTGCCACATTTCCTGCCACATGATTTGAACAACCTAAATCTATGTAGAAAATATGCTCATCAGATTTACCTTGTGGCATAGCCATGTTCATGATCAATAATGAATCCTCTTTGTTTGAGTCTTCTGTGTAGTTATTGTAGTCTCTCCTTCCTTTGTAGCCTCCTTGATAGTTTGAATGATTGTAGTTGTTGTAGTTGCCATGGTAGTTGTTGAACCTTCCTCTTGAGTATCCATAACTTCCTCTATTGTATCCTCTGCCTCTTTGATTCCTGGAATTCCTAAAGCAATTTTCAGTTGTATGATTAGTTAATCCACAAATAGAACATGAGTTGGAGTCTTGGGATCTCCCCCTGCCTTGTCTACCTCCTCTTCCTCTACCTCTGCCATGTCTTCCTCTACCTGCATAGTTAGCTTGATATGTACCTGCTTCATCATCCACTTTCTTTGCCTTTCCTTTGTTATCTTTAGACTTGCTTTTATCCGTGTATAAAGCTGAAGATTGATTACCTTTAGAGCTTTCTCCATTTTTGATAAGCTTTGCCTCTTGAGTAAGTAGTTGTCCAATGAGTGTGTTGAAATCAGGTACATGCATGTCCATGTACAAATCCATAGCTGTGGTGAATGCTTCCCACTTATCATCTGCCTTCAAGCCATTGATGACCTGCCTTACAATTTGCTCTTCATCTATTACCTCTCCAATGCTTCCCAACTGATCTGCTATGTCCTTGAGCTTTGTGACAAAATCAGTCACATTTTGTTTGGGAGCCTTCTTGAGAGTTGTGAAATCCAGCCATAGTTGATGCTTCCTAGCTTTAGTACTTGAAGCAAAGAAAGCTTCAAGTGCATCCCACACTTCCTGAGATGTCTTACAACTTCTAATGTGAGGCAACAAAAAATCTGAGATAGAGTTGAGGAGATAAGACCTTGCAAGTGCATCCTTGGAGCACCATGTGCTCAATCTTTCTTGCTCTTCTTGTGTTGGTTGACTTTTGTTCCTGAAACTTGGCATAACTTCATCTCCAGCCACATAACCATATAAACTTCTACCTTGGAGATAGGCTTCCATTCTTAATGACCAAGCTGAGTAGTTACCTCTGTCCAATTTGTCAATTGATGAAGGAAATCCATCTGCCATGTTGTCCAACCTTGCTCTGATACCACTGTGAAGAGATGGATAGGTATGTGTTGAAGATGAAGAGGTGTTGCAAAATCTTTGCTCTACACTAGCCAAATGCTCTCCAGGAGTAGATGGTGGGCCCTTTTAGCTTGCCAATGGATGTATTAGACACCCTATGTACCTTGGAAGATCACTCTCAAAAAGATAGATCAAAACAGATAAGTTGGAGTTAGCTCAGAGGTGAAAACTTGCTATTCTTGGTTAATACACCTGTCCAGTGTTTTACATAATTCTCTGAGCACAGCAGCAATTAGATTAATTCCTCTTGGGGAAGGCTAGGTAGCTTAAAGAGCTAACTTTAGAGAGTAATCTCATCAAAAATAACAAACCACACACTGAGAATGACTTTTAACAAGTGATGACATCATCCCGATTTTCACGGGCTGCTACAGAAATAGACCAGTGAGTAGCAAAATTAACATAACTCAAGATGTAAGAATCCAATGATCATGAAAACTTGTATGCTTATACTAGACAGTAAGCTGAATCCAACAAGCTTAAAATCACTGAATTTGGATGCGTAAACACTGAGAAATGACTCTGACAAGATGACTGAAAAAGTCGGGTACCTGACAGAGAAGTGAAGATGAACATACCCTGTTGACTTCAAATGAACATAACTGAAGATTCCAACATCCAAATGACATGCAAATTTGTGATCATATAGTAGCCTTATAGAGCTAACTTTACCAAGTTAAATCACTGAAAATGATGAACCAAGTGCAGAGAAACAATCTCTGCAAGCTGACTGAGAAAAACTGAAGTAATGGCAGTGAGTAGTACACATCACAAGAACATGGAAAGATGAACTCAAATAATCATGAAAATGAAAGTATATTGCTTGTACAATACAATGACTTACTGATACATATGTGTGCCTTGTAATCACACCTTGATATGGCATAAAGCTCAGCTCTTGGAGGTCTTCACATAGGTCTCTCTAACCACGACTAAAACTGCCATCTATTTATAGTTGAGTTTGGGAGGCTAACTTCCCTCAATCACTCTCCAATCAATCAATGATTGATTTGATTCTCTACCTACCACAAATCACGAATTCGTGGCTCCTCTTTCCATTCTTGATCATGTGGACTCAACCACTTAAGATTCTCTTACTTTTACATTAAGTAAACTCTTCAAAAGTTACAAGAGGTAGTTCACAAGTGAACTTTACATAGTCTTCATTTTGAAGCTTCTTTAATGACTTTGTGAGACTCAAGCCAATACTTAGGCTTGTCATAGACTTGCTCCAACACAGGTTTTGGTTCACCAATATAAGCATCTCAAAGTCTGCTACAGGTTTAGCAAAACTTGTCAGGGTAGTTATATTCAACTTTTTCAGATACAATCATTTTTTTGCATCACGATATTTTAGTCAGTTGCCATAGCTAAAAGTAGTGATGTATTTTGTATGTTGGTTGTTGAGGATAAGTTGGATGGTACAAATTACCCATTGTGGGCTTATATGATGCATCATGTATTTGTCACAAAAAGAGTGTTGAAAAATGTCCTATAACACCAACAAATATAGGTAATGAAGTTGATGCGGTTGGTGTTGAAGATGATGATATTCTTCATGTTCCTGTTCGTGCTGCAATTTTTTCTACACCTACTATAGAGAAAATTCATTGGGATGGCAAAGATGCTCATGCACATGCATTGATAGCCTTGTCTATCAAACATGCCATTATTCCTCACATTCACTCTTGTAGAAAATCTAAGGATGCTTGGGATACACTTACCACATTGTACCAGGCTAGGGATGAGGCTCGTGTTGCTTATCTCCAAAAATAGTGTTGATGAAGTCTTGCCTGACCATTCACTTGTACAGACTATTTTGAATGGTCTTCCCGATTCATACCATAGTTTTGCTTCTACTCTTCATTTGATGATGAAAGGCAATTCAAATGCCTTACCATTTGAGGAGTTAGTCTTTGTTCTATTGCAAGAAGATTAGTGTAGGTAGAGCAGGTCCATTATGTGTGTTGCAGATCAATCTTTCCTGATGAGTGAGAAGTCCAAAGGTAAATAGAGCTCTTGTCCTAATAAGCAGAAATCTGCTAATTCTGCACAATCAAAGAAGGAAGATAGAGAAGAGAAGAAAATAGAAAAGCAAAAATTGTTTTGCAAGTATTGTAAAGCAAATGATCATTTCATAAAGAATTGTCCAAAACTAGCTTCAAAAGAGGCAAAGAAAAAAGAGGTTGGAATGGTTGTTGCAGAGGCCTCTACACCGAAACAGAGTCTACTAATCTAGTGCAGAATGAAGAATGGGTGTTTACTACTATTTACAGTTTTGACCCATCGTCTCCTGAATAGTGTATGTCTATAGTAGAATCAGATGTTTGGTACTTTGATAGTGGGTCAACCAAACATATTACCTTGTAGCACAGTTTCTTCACTTCACTCAAACCTACCCCTATAGGTAATATTGTCATATGTGCCAAAAACTCCTCTTATCCTATCATGGGAGTTGGTAAGATAATTTTGACTACAGTGGATGGTATTCTTTCACATTGTCAGATGTTCTATTTGTGCCAAGGATGAAGAAGAATATGTTATCAGTTTTAGCTTTAGCCAAGATTGTCTTGGTTGTAAAATTCATTGATGATAGACATACAGTTCATGATCTATCAAATGACGACATGATTATTGCTTCTAGCATTCTATGTTGTGGTATGTATAAGCTCATAGGGTATGAAAAATCTGTGAATGATTCAGCATGTGTAGTACATGATTCTCAGGCTATGTCAGATGCAAAGCTTTGGCATGCATGCTTTGGTCATCTAAATTTTTCTAGTTTGTTATGCTTCCAAAAATCTAAAATGGTGTCCTCTTTGCCCAAACTTAAGAAGAAATTGCATCTTGTACATATTGATGTCTATGGTGCTATGCAGACACCTTCTTTTGGAAACTATCTTTACTTCGTGACTTTCATTCATAATTATTCTAGGCATGCATGGGTATATCCATTGAAATCAAAGTCAAAAGTGTTTATGTGCTTCAAACAATTTCTGGTTTTGGCTGAAAATCTCTCAGCATGTAAAATGGGAACCCTCCATTATGATCTAGGGAGGAATATATGTCTTCTAACTTTAATGTATTTCAGGTTAAATGTGGGATAAAATATCAGTGTACAGTGCCATATACACCTCAAAAAAATGGAGTTGTTGAACAGAAGAACAGGTCACTCATGGAGATGGTGAGGTGTATGGTCAAGATTCACGCTTTACCACATAGTTTCTGGCTTGAGGTCATTATGTGTGCAACATATGTACTTAATAGATGTCCCATTAAAGCATTGCAATCTATCACTCCATATGAGGCTTGGCATGGTTGTAAGCGATTTGTTGTTGACCTACGTGCTTTTAGTTCTCTGACATATGCATTAGTGTTTGAACAACATCGCACAAAATTGGATGATAAAGTAGTAAAATGTATTTTTGTTGGGTAGAGTTCTAAAAACAAAGTCCGTCGTTTGTATCATCCACAGACTAAATGCATTTTGGTTAGTTGTGATGTTGCGCAAAGATGCATTGATTTTGATGAAACATTTGCACCTAGTTGCCGAATGACTATTGTTCATAGAATCTATGCACTTGCAGCTCATCATGGTTGGAATGTACATCAGTTGGACATTAAAACAACATTTTTGAATGTTGACTTGCATGAAGAAGTGTATGTTTTTTAGCCCTGTGGCTTTGTGTAGAAAGGGCATGAAAACGAGGTGTGTAGGTTAAAGAAGGCATTATATGGTTTAAAGCAAGCACAATGTGCTTGGTATGAAAAGATACATGCCTATCTAATTGCATATGGTTTTGAGAATAGTCCAACTAAAATCACCTTATATGTTAAGCGTGCTAATGATGCGCTTCTGATCATTGTTGTGTATGTTGATGACATGCTGCTCATTGGTCCTCATGAGAAGCATATTGTTGATTTCAAGGCTCAATTACATGCCTCATTTGAGATTTTTGATTTGGGGCATTTGCATCATTATTTGGGCATTCAATTTATGCACATTGATGGTGGAATGGCTTTGTGTCAAACAAAATATATTGATACATTTTTGCAGCATTTTGGCCTTGAAGACTGTAAACCCATCACCACTCCTATGGAGACAGGTTTACGATTGAGTCTTCATGATGCTGGAGATGCATTTGATGTTGGCTATCATTTGTATCATCCACAGACTAAGCACATTTTCATTAGTCATGATGTTGTTTTTGTGGAAGATGCAATTCAAACATTACTTTCATGTAGTAAGGAGACATCAGTTAGCTCCAAAGATGTGTATGGCACTTTGCTTCCACTTTTTATAGGTGGACAGTCTAGTGCTGGTAAATGAGGTGATTTCTCAGAGCAATTTTTTGCTTACTAGTAGATGAGCTCCATTTATCTTTGCCCTTTTGGCTAGCTAGAAAAGCTTGATCTACAACATGCATAATGGACCTATTCTACCTAGACTGATCTTCCCACAACAAAAATGAGAATAACTCCTCAAGTGTTAAGACAATTGGATTGTCTTTCATTATCAATCAAAGAGTAGAAGCAAAACTATGATATGAATCTGGAAGACTGTTAAGAACAATTTGCACACATGAACTATTTGGTAAGACTTTATCATCAAAAATCAATTGCTTCTTCATATCTTTGATCTTTATCAAAAAACTATCCATAAAATCTCCTTCATTCATATGCTTGTTGGTGTAAATCACAAGCCTACACATTTGTCTTGGAAGATATCATGAAGACTCTACATGCATGAAGAATCATAGGAACATATGCTAGTGATTACTTACCACTTTACCTCATTGTAAAAGTCAATTTGACTTAGAATCTTTTGTAAGCACCTACCCAAATGATTCGTGGAGAAGTTAGTTCACCTGATTGAGAGAATATCTCCAAGTTTTTAGAAGCTTGATTAGAAGGAGCCAAGAATTTGAATTTGAATTCAAATAATTACACATTCCATATAAAAGGTGAACTTGAAAAGTCGCGGTGAGAGACATCACTCCCGAGCTTCATCCTATTGTCATTGAGTGTGTGTGAGCACTACATCATAGTCTACACCTCTCTACACCATAGGCAATGCTTGGCATGCCAATGGGATTGTACACAAGTGTTAATTTATAGATACATTTACATCATTCATCTCTGTGCTCACTGATTTTCTACTCCAAAGTGTGCCAACTTGTCAAGGGCATATCTCAGCCAATACTGCACCAAATTCAGTGATTCAAAGATTCTTGGATTCAGCTCAACGTCATCTACATGCTGAGAACGTTTGAAGTGATTTCATTCAGCCAACGCAGAGAAATCGTCGTCGAGGTGCTCACTGGTCTATCTCTGCTACAATCCTAAAAAGTTGGGGGTATACCAAATCTTGCTAAATTAATTTCTCTTAGCATAGTTCATTATTTTACATCATTACACTTGCAAATGGTAGCTTACTAAGCTAATTGAATACCCCTAGAAGGAATTTTATCAATTGCTACTGTGCTAGTCACACTGAGCAAAACATTGAGCAGGTGTCAAGACCAAAATAGAAAGTTTTCTTGACTTTGTGACTTCCAAAGTTATCTGTTTTGATTCAATCATTACACACTTCATTTCCAAAGGACATAGGCCATTTCTTGGTGTCATTGGAAAGCTAAGGGAGTCTACTAATCAAGTCTGAAGCTAAAGAGGGCTGGTACAAAGCAGGTTTTAGCAGTACCTACTCAACCTCTTGGATCATCCATCCATCTTTCCCAACAGTGGTATCAGAGCAAATAAGGTAAAATGGGAGATGGTTTTCCTTCAATTATTGACAAATTGGACAGGAACAACTATCAAGCTTGGTCTCTAAGGATGAAGACCTACTTACAAGGAAGGAGTCTCTATGGATACATCTCAGGAGATGAGGAATTGCCCTCAAAAGCAAGAGGTTTGCCAACCAAGGAGGAGCAAGAAAAACTCAACACATGGTGTGAAAATGGATGCATTGGCAAGGTCTTATCTACTCAACTCTATATCTGACTTTCTTTTACCTCATATCAAAAATTGTAAGACTTCCCAAGAGACTTCGGAAACCTTGTCATCATATTTTTCTTCCAATACAAGGGCTAGGAAAAATCAGTTGTGGATTGAATTCACAACACTAAGGAAGAAACCTAAGCAAGCTATTTTAGAATTTGTGACCAAGATCAAAGATGTTGCAGATCAGTTAGCAAGCATAGGAGAAGAGATTGAAGAGGAACAAATTGTAAGGCAGGTTATCAATGGGATCAAGGCTGATGACAAGTGGGAAAGCTTCACCACTGCAATGGATCTCTACATGGACATGCACACTCCAGATCTTACAACTCTCATGGGTCAAATATTCACACATGAAGCAAAGCTTACCAAGAGATGAGATACTACCAAAGGTAACAACTCTTATGCCCTATACACTGATAAGAAATCTAAGGATAAAGGCAAGATTAAGAAGGTGGAAGATGAATGCTCTACCTCCCAAGCCAACTATGGAGGGAGAGGTAGATCTTCAAGAGGTAGGGGCAGAGGAGGTAAGCAAGGTAAGGGGAGACCCTATAACACATCACCATGTAACATTTGTGGTTTGTCAAACCACACCACAGATGAGTGTTACAGGAATTACAAAAACCAGAGAGGAAGAGGCTACCAAAGAGGTGGATACTCTCAGTCTAGAGGAAGGTTCAACCATCACCAAGGTCACAACAACAACTATAACAACAACTACAACAACAATTACAATGGCAATTACCAAGGAGGATTCAGAAACAGAAAGGACTACAACAACTACACAGAGGAGCAGGATGACTCTCTCTTGATCATGAACATGACTTCAAAGTCAGGTACAAATGATGATCACTTATTTCATATTGATTCATGGTGTTCAAATCATGTGGCTGGTAATGTTGCACTACTCTCTGATCTTGAGGAACCAAAAGGTAAACACCAAGTCCAAACAGGTGATGATACAAAGCATTCTGTAGTTAAAGTTGGAAATGTGAAAACTCGTGATGGTAATCAGAATTTGTTGAGCAGAGTACTTTATGTACCTACAATTACAAAGAACTTAATGAGTGTTGGTCAGATTGTAGAGAAAGGGTTGCACGTCAGATTCAATCAGTATGGAGCATTTGTGGAGGACCCAAGACATGGATTCAAAAGAATAGCTAAAGGAGAAAAATCAGGTAGACTTTTCACTTTTGAGTTGGAAGATACAAAGAACATTGCATTATACAGTTGTAAAGATCAAACACTTTCAGAGCTTGAGATTTGCCACAAGAGAT
Source organism: Ceratopteris richardii (assembly GCA_020310875.1). Lineage (NCBI taxonomy): Eukaryota > Viridiplantae > Streptophyta > Polypodiopsida > Polypodiales > Pteridaceae > Ceratopteris > Ceratopteris richardii. The sequence goes on from CM035408.1 coordinate 203,951,484, forward strand.
TAGGGCACATAGAAGAAAGGATCTTGAAGCAAATGTGCAAGGACCAATGTGTGCTTGGGATACCTAATGTATCCAAGCAACATATGATTTACAAGTGTGGTGCTTGTCAATTTGGTAAGTCTCACAGGTTACCCTTCTCCAAGAAAGGATATATGCATGAAGACTATCTAGAGCTTGTACACACAGATGTATGGGGACCTAGCAAAGACCCCTTAGTCTCAGGTTCAAGGTACTATGTGTCTTTTATTGATGACTATAGCAGATGGACTGTATTATACTTTATGAAGCACAAGGATGAGGTATTTAATTGTTTTAAGAAATATCTTGCATTAGTTGAAAATCAGACATGAAGGAATTTGAAGAGGCTAAGGTCAGATGGAGGAGGTGAGTACTTCTCCAATGAATTTGAGGACTTCTTGCAGGACAGAGGCATCAAAAGGGAAATAACCACAAGATACTCTCCTGAACAGAATGGGGTAGCTAAAAGAAGAAATAGGTTAATTGTTGAGACAGCTAGATCTATGCTTAATGAGAAGAAATTACCTAACTATCTATGGGTAGAGAGTGTCTCTACTGACACCTATCTCATAAACAGGTTACCATCAAAGTCACTTGATGGTATGACACCATATGAAGCATGGTATGGTAAGAGACCATCATTGGATCACTACAAAATTTTTGGATGTGTAGCATATGTACACATTCCTTCACAGGTAAGAGGAAAGCTAGATCCAAAGGTTGAAAAATGTATTTTCATTGGATATGATTTAAATCAAAAAGGTTACAGGTTTTATAACCTTACCAATAAGGGATTTATGGTAAGCAGAGATGTGATCTTTGATGAGAATGATTCTTGGTATGAGAATGAATGCAGGAAGGTCAAACTACCCTATGTTTTGGAAGAAGAATTTCCAAAACTTACAAAGGAGGAACCTACTCAGGATGGAGAGTCAAGTTCAGATGATGACGATACAGTCAACCTTGAAGAGTTCAAGGCATGGAAGTCCAAAGGCAAAATGAAGATGAAGAAGCTTGAGGACATACCAGAATCTTCAACTCAATCAATCAGAAGGTCTCAAAGAGAGAGCAAAAAACCTATCAGATATGGGTATGATACATCTCTTGTTACTAAACATTCAATTTATCTTGCAAAGGATTTGCTAAATGAAGAACTAGGATCATATGAAGAAGCAATCACAAAATCAGAATGGAAGGAAGCTATGGATGAGGAGATTGAAGCACTCAAGGAGAGTGATACATGGGAGTTAGTACCCAAGAAGGACTCCATGAAGGTAATAGGATCCAGATGGATCTATAAATTGAAAAGAAATTTTGATGGCACAATTAACAGGTACAAGGCCAGATTGGTAGCCAAGGCTTTTGCACAAACCCAAGGCATTGACTATGAAGAAACATTTCCTCCTGTGGCCAAGATGCCAACAATCAGAGTGTTGGTGAGTGTGGTTGCATCAAAGAATTGGAACATGTACCAATTGGATGTCAAGAATGCTTTCTTGAATGGATGGATCTCAGAAGAGGTTTATATGTCACAACCTCCTGGCTATGAAGACCCTAAGAAGGTAACTTATGTTTGCAAATTAAAGAAGGCCTTATATGGATTGAAGCACGCACCTAGGGCATGGAATTAGAGGCTAACTACATACCTCCAAGACCAAGGTTTTGTCATGAGTAAGGCTGACACTTCTCTGTTCATTAAGAGAAGTAATTCAGAGATAATCTATCTCTGTGTCTATGTTGATGACATCATCATTACAAGTAATGATGTCAATGGAATCAGAAGCATCAAAAGCCAAATGATGAAGGAGTTCAAGATCAATGATCTTGGGCTATTGAAGTATTTTTTGGGACTTGAATTAGTTTACACTAATTCAGGAATATACATTACTCAGAAGAAGTATGTGCAGGACATGTTGAAGAAATTTCACTTGCAGGATGCTAAAGCAGCTAGCACTCCAATGGAGGTGAACCTAAAGCTAAGTGCCCATGAAGGTGATGAATTCCAAGACATTACAGGTTATCAAAGTATGGTAGGTAGCTTGAACTATGCTACTCTTACAAGAATTGATATTTCATATGGAGTTAGTGTGCTAAGTCAATATATGCACAAGCCAAGGATACCTCACTTAGAGGCTGCCAAAAGAATCTTGAAGTATCTCAAGGGTACACAAAACCATGGTTTGTACTTTCCTTACACTTTAGATATTGATATAAAAGTTTATTTAGATGCAGATTGGGCAGGATGCAAGGATGATAGGAGAAGCACTTCAGGATACATTTCTTTTGCAGGTGACAAACCAATTTCATGGTCTGCAAAGAAGCAACCAACTGTTGCATTGCCTTCTACAGAAGTAGAGTATAGAGGGCTAGCTAATGCCACTCAAGAAGCAATTTGGATTAAGCTTTTGTATATAGAATTGGGCTTATATACTAGGCCTCCAATTATCTTTGGAGATAATACAAGTTCTCTTCACCTTGCAACTAATCCTATCTATCATGCCAGGACCAAACACATAGAAGTTCATTATCATTATGTGAGGGAGAAGTTGCTAAACAAGGACATTCAGCTGACCTATGTGTCAACCAACATGCAATGTGCAGATTTGCTGACTAAAGCTTTGGATGGGACCAAACTTTGGAGGTTCAAGTCTATGATTGGATTGCAGGATGTACTTGAAGATTGAAGATGAAGACTTAAGCCAAAATGTTTGGCTTGAGGGGAAGCTGTTGGTGTAAATCACAAGCCTACACATTGGGCTTGGAAGATATCATGAAGAATCTACATGCATGAAGAATCATAGGAACATATGCTAGTGATTACTTACCACTTTACCTCATTGTAAAAGTCAATTTGACTTAGAATCTTTTGTAAGCACCTACCCAAATGATTCGTGTAAAAGTTAGCTCACCTGATTGAGAGAATATCTCCAAGTTCTTAGAAGCTTGATTAAAAGGAGCCAAGAATTTGAATTTGAATTCAAATTCTTACACATTCCATATAAAAGGTGAACTTGAAAAGTCGCGGTGAGAGACATCACTCCCGAGCTTCATCCTATTGTTATTGAGTGTGTGTGAGCACTACATCATAGTCTACACCTCTCTACACCATTAGGCAATGCTTGTCATGCCAATGGGATTGTACACAAGTGTTAATTTATAGATACATTTACATCATTCATCTCTGTGCTCACTGATTGTCTACTCCAAAGTATATCAACTTGTCAAGGGCATATCTCAGCCAATACTCCACAAAATTCAGTGATTCAAAGCTTGTTGGATTCAGCGCAAAGTCATATACATGCTGACAAAGTTTAAAGTGATTTCATTCAGCCAATTCAGAGAAATTTTCGTCGAGGTGCTCATTGGTCTATCTCTACTATAGTCCTAAAAAGTCGGGGGTATACCAAATCTTGCTAAATTAATTTCTCTTAGCATAGTTCATTATTTTACATCATTATTGCAAATGTAGCTTACTAAGCTAATTGAATACCCCTAGAAGGAATTTTATCAATCGCTACTGTGCTGGTCACATTGAGCAAGTGTCAAGACCAAAATAGAAAGTTTTCTTGACTTTGTGACTTCCAAAGTTATCTGTTTTGATTCAATCATTACACACTTCATTTCCAAAGGACATAGCCCATTTCTTGGTGTCATTGGAAAGCTAAGGGAGTCTACTAATCAAGTCTGAAGCTAAAGAGGGCTGGTACAAAGCAGGTTTTAGCAGTACTTACTCAATCTCTTGGATCATCCATCCATCTTTCCCAACAATGCTCACTCTCCAATTGTTTTCATAGGTAAGCAACATGAGCCTCATTTCTTGATTGGTATAAAGTGGTACATGTACCCTAAGCATCTTTTGTTGCTTTAAAAGAGCGAATGTGAGGGATAATGGCATGTTTGATAGAAAAAGCTATAAATGCACATGCAGAAGCATCTCTGCCATCCCGATGAAGTTGCTCCACTAGGAACTGCAACACAAATAGGAATTGGAAGGTCATCATCTTCTACGCCATCTAGATCACCTTCAATAACTGTATTTGTGGGTGTGTTAGTATGTTTTTTAACACCTTGCACAATATTTCATATTCTTTTTGCCACCAATACATAACACATCATATATGACCACAATGGGCAATTTGTACCGTCCAAATTATCCTCAACAATCAACATATGAAATACATCATTGTTTTCAACCATCGCCACTAACTAAATACCCTTATGCAAAAAAATGATTGTATCTCCAAAAGTTGAACAAAATCACCCCATCAACCTTTGCTAGACCTATAGTATACTTTGAGCCGCTTGTACTGGAAAACCAACACCTATCATATATGTTTGGAACAAAAGGACAAACTTGCCTACATAACAATTGTGATAGTGTGCTTGGAGGTTGAAATGAGCTCAAATGAAAGTTTTGGTGCTACAAATTGAAGACCTTTGAACTTCTAATCGCCTTGAGTATACTCATCAATATTTGTGTGACTCTGAGAATGTGACCGAAGAGGTGTCGAGGACACCCTAAATAAAGCAGCGACCTATTTTGATACCAATTCTTGGAGTTTGAGGGTGGTGGAAGCATGCAAGCAACATAAAGAAGAATAAAAAGCTTGGATCACAACACTGAATGAATTGAATGTACAAAGATAAGTAACATATTAGGGTTATAGGCGCATATACAAGGCGGGGTAAAACCTCTTAAAGTGGGGAAAAAAGTTCCCCGATGGTCGTATGTGTGTTCATACACATCACTATTGAAATATATCAATGCCCAAGGCTCCAACCATGAAGATCATTGAATCCGTATGGATATACAAAGTGAGGAAGAACTCTAATGGAATCATCAATAGGTACAAAACAAGACTTGTGGCTAAAGGGTATGTTCAAACTCAAGGTATTGAATATGAGAGACCTTCTCACCTATGGCAAAGATGGCAACTATCCAAGTGCTTATGAGCATTGCAACTTTTGCCAATAAGAAGTTCTATCAAATATATGTGAAGAATGCATTTCTAAATGGATGGATATCTAAAGAGGTATATATGGCTCAACACCCTAGGTTTGAAGATTCACATTTGCGTGAACATGTATGCAGGTTAAGAAAAGCCTTATATGGGCGGAAGCAAGCTCCAAGAGCTGGGAATCATAGGCTTGTGACCTATTTGGAGGATAAGGGATTCATTATTAGCCAAGAAAATCCTTCACTCTTTATCAAGATGACACATGGAGAATTCATATTCTTTTGTGTATATGTAGATGATATATCCATATACATATGATGTATATAGAAAGCTATTCTTTGATGCAGATTGGGCTGGATCAAAAGATGAAAAGAGGAGTATCTCAGGTTATCTTACATTTGCAGGTATGAAACTCATTTCATGGTCATCCAAGAAGCAACCAATTATTGCTCTCTATTCTATTGAAACTAAATATAGAGGTTTATCATACGCAACTCATGTAGCCATGTGGATTAAGACTTTATACTCAGATTTGGGTTTGAAGTCTTTTACACCTCATATCTTTTGGGACAACATAAGCTCTCTTCATCATGCTAGGGCCAAACACGTTGAGGTCGATTATCATTATCTTAAGGTGAAAATCACAAGCAATGAAATTGAACTCTCATATGTATCAACGCAGCAACAATATGTAGATATGATGACTGAAGCATTGGATGGAGTGAAGCTAAACATATTAAACGTTATGATTGGACTTTAGGAAATATCAATGGATTGAAGACTCAAGCATCTTAGTCTTGAGAGGGAGGTGTTGGTGCATGAAGCGAGCCTAAGTTGTTGATTTCTGTTTAAGACTGCTCATGGTTTTGAGGCATAATCTTGTACACATCTTTATACAATTAATGAGCTCTAAAGGTTAATGACAACATTTATCTTGGTCCAAAGTAAGCAAGATATTTGAAAAGAATATTCTCATAGGCACATTGGGAGCCAAAAACCATGAATTCATTTGAATTCAAAAATTCAATTCAACTCCTAAACGTATGGACTATTTTTAGGTGGAATCATTCAACAATTATCAACAAAAAGTGTATATATACACAGATCACTTTAGTCACAGGATAGAATGTGATCATCACACTCACCTTGAGTGATTCAAGGTTTTTCTCTTATTTATCATGCCTCAATTCACAATACATTTACATCTCATTTTCATAGCTACATTGATCTTTGTTTATACTTACAGTACATTAAGTAAAGTATGTCAACTTGTCTGAGTCTTTCCTCTATGTATATGGTTGTATTATCTAATCTATTGATTGGAGTATGAAGGTAGTACTATAGTGAGCATGCTTGCAAATTTTATAGTTTTTGGAGTTGTAGATATTGAGTCATGAAAAAATCAAGGTGACTCTATCTGTGCATCTTCGTCCTACTAAAAAGTCAGGATCAACCCCTGAATTCTTATGCACATTGCTCTTAGTATAGTGCTCCTGAATTCATGAGATAACTTGATATAGCTCAGTCAAAACTCCACTTAAAAGTGTGTAAAATTTATTTGACTAATTCCTACTAGGCTATGAGATTTGAGTGAAATACTGAGTGCCTTCCTCCATGAATAAATCATTTTCTCAAGATGATATGTACACAAAAGTTATCTATTTCGACATAGAATTTTGGGAATGATGTTTGAAGGTACTATGGTGATATAAATGCATAAATTGGAAGCTTAAGGAATCTATTAAAGTTCTCTAAATTTACTTAGGTCAGTATAGAGTAGGTTTTTGCCAAGACCCTCTCTCTCTGTGCATTAGTCATCACTCCTCAAAAGGATCCCTAGATGGAAAGAGGTCGATCTATCACGCTCTTTTTCTCTCCTTTCTGTTGGAAATTTAGTAGGCCCATTACCAATACCACAGGTCCAAGGTTCCATAGGTCCAGCATATACAACATAGAATCTAGCAATCTTCCAATAATGACAAAACATGAACATACCACATTTAATCATACAAATGATGAGACAAAGATAGAGAAAGATTAGACAACATGTGTAAAGTGTTACGTAAGCCACTACTTACTCACACTATCATATATACCAACTTTCAATGTACAATGTGGGAGCAAAACTCTCAACAACTCTATGTGAACAAAAATAGATGGATGAGTGAATGTACAAATGTAACAAACCTATTTAGATGTATGGAAAAAAATCTGAATATATATGAGATGTGTGACCTAATAGGTTGTAGAAGAGTGAATATGAGTGATAGAAAGAGGAAGGATCAATCTAAAATTGATAATCAGCAAACCCTCATATGAACTTAGGCTATGGAAGACCCTAAGTTAGACATGTGCGTGAAAAGATCACATACTTACAAAAGTAGCAAAGAATGCTAACAAGTTTGCTGCCAGAAATACTCAAAATCATATGAACATACCTTCTCGAACACCTCATCCAAATATGCATAAAGCATATATGTACTAATTCTCTTGTACCTATGTTGAATAGGACTCCTCATAATATGGATGCCACAACCTTCATAAGCTCCAAGTAGTACCTGTGTGCATAAAGAGAATATGTACCTGAATTCTTAACATAAGATGCAAATCTTATGTTAACCACCATCCAATGTCTTTGAAGTAACCCAAAATCTTCATGTAGAAGACAATCTTCAAACACATCATGTGAATGGCCAAGCCACACCACCAAGCTGCTAATAGACTCTCCATAAGCAAGAGTGTGAACACACTACTCTTCTTCAAGAAGAACTCCATAGATGCTCTTAACATGATCCAAGATAGCACCATGGCTGCCCCATGTGCTAAGAAGCACCACCTCTATTGAGTTAACAAAGCTCCAAAGCTTGTTTTTGAAACTAGGTGATGGATACATACAATGAGCCCAAGACTCTTCTTATATAGTATAGCTTCCTTGAAATAAAGCACTCCCAAAAGCTCTTGCTTGATAAAGCAATACGATCGCTGTCTGTAAAAAGTTGTACATTTGCTGTTATGAAAAGCATAATAAAAAACTTCTTCGCATTTTTTCCCCAATGCCGTCTGTTGGCGCTCACGAGACTTGAACCCAGATGGGTTGGATGAAAGGTTTCTCACAAAACCAAGGCGCGCATGTTGATTCTTGTACAAGTACCCTTAGAAGAGAACTACTAATGATGTACTATGTGAGCAAGATGGACCATCTTCACCAATCTTTGACCAATGGGACATTGTTTCCAACAATCCCCCGTGCAATGTCATATTGGTACAAACTGAACTGAATATGTAACTTCATTCATCTACAAACTTCATAAGCTTCAAAGTTGTACTCCCCAAATTGACTTTCAAACCTTTTCTTCAAAAGTCTTCTTCAAAAATGAATTTGACTTCCCTTCAAACTTCAAAAACCTGAACTTGCTGAATATGAACCATATTACTTGAGAAAATATGCAAACTAGATATCCAAAAGCGTACTCATCAAGCAATCACTGCTTGACAAAAAATATAGCATGTACTGACTCTGAACCTGCTATCTTGAGTCTTCTCAAACCTGAAAACATACACTAGGATCCACATATTTGCATTTACCTTCCAAAAAGGTTTCTCAACGTACTTCTGTTGTGTCATGTAGATACACTAAACAAAATCAGGAATTGAATCCTGGAAGTTGTGATTGACAACTCACAACTTAGTGTATTATGAACACTGTTGGTTCATCTCTGACTCTACTAAACTGAACTCAACTCAACTCAACTCAACTCAACTCAACTCAACTCAACTCAACTCAACTCAACTCAACTCAACTCAACTCAACTCAACTCAACTGAAATCAACTCATGAGTCTCATAAAAAAATCTATGATGTCATTGTTGGAGCAAATCTATGACAAGCCTAAGTATTGGCTTGAGTCCCACAAAGTCATAGGAGAAGCCTTAAAATGAAGACAATGTAAAGTTCACTTGTGAACTACCTCTTGTAACTTTTGAAGACTTTACTTAATGTAAAAGTGAAAGAATCTTAAGTGCTTGAGTCCACTTGATCAAAAAGGAAAAGAGGAGCCATGAATTCATGATTTGTGGTAGATAGAGAATCAAATCAATCACTAATTGATTGGAGAGTGATTGAGGGAAGTTAGCCTCCCAAGATCAACTATAAATACATGGTAGTCTTAGTCGTGGTTATGTGAAGACCTCCAAGAGCTGAGCTTTATGCCATATCAAGGTGTGATTCCAAGGTAGACATATGTATCAGTAAGTCCATTGTATTTTACAATCAATATACTTTCATTTTCATGATCATTTGAGTTCATATTTCCATGTTCTTGTGAAGTGTACTACTCACTACCATATCTCTTAGTTTTCTCAGTCAGATTGCAGAGATGGGTTCTCTGAGCTTGGTGCATCCTTTTCATTGATTTAACTTGGTAAATTTAGCTCTACAAGTATCCTATATGCGCACCAATTTTCATTTCATTTGGGTGTTTTAATCTTCAGTTATATTCAGTTGAAGTCAACCCTGTCTGTTCATTTTCACTTCTCTATCAGGTACCCGACTTTTTACTCATCTTGTCAGAGTTGTTTCTCAGTGTGCACTTACCCAAATTCCTTGATTTAAAGCTTGTTGGACTCAACATACTGTCTACTATAATAACACAAAGTTTCATAATCCTTGGAGTCTTAAATCTGGAGTTATGTTCATTTTTTGGCTCACTAGTCTCATTACTATAGCAGCCCGTGAAAATCGGGATGATGTCATCACTTGTTAGACATCATTCTCAGTGTGTGATTCATTATTTTTTATGAGATTACTCTTGAAAGTTAGCTCTTTGAGTTAACTAGACATGCCCAAGTGGAATTAAGCTAATTGCTGCTGTGCTCAGAGAATTATACAAAACACTGGACAGGTGTATGAGCCAAAATAGCAAGTTCTTCACCTCTGAGCTAACTCCAACTTATCTGTTTTGATCTATCTTTTTGAGAGTGACCTTCCAAGGTACATAGGGTGTCTAATACATCCATTGGAAAGCTAAAAGGGCCCACCACATACTCCTAGAGTTCATTTGGCTATTGTGGATCAAGGATTTTGCAACACCTCTTCATTTTCAAGCACATACCTATCCATCTCTTCACAGTGGTATCAGAGGAAGGTTGGACAACATGGAAGATGGATTTCCTTCATCAATTGACAAATTGGACAGAGGTAACTACTCAGCTTGGTCATTAAGAATGGAAGCTTATCTCCAAGGTAGAAGTTTATATGGTTATGTGGTTGGAGATGAAGTTATGCCAAGTTTGAGGAACAAAAGTCAACCAACACAAGAAGAGCAAGAAAGATTGAGCACATCGTGCTCCAAGGATGCACTTGCAAGGTCTTATCTCCTCAATTCTATCTCAAATTTTTTGTTGCCTCACATTAGAAGTTGTAAGACATCTCAAGAAGTGTGGGATGCACTTGAAGCCTTCTTCTCTTCAAGTACCAAAGCTAGGAAGCATCAACTATGGCTGGATTTCACAACTCTCAAGAAGGCTCCCAAACAAAATGTGACTGATTTTGTAACAAAGCTCAAGGACATCGCAAATCAGTTGGGAAGCATTGGAGAGGTAATAGATGAAGAGAAAATTGTAAGGCAGGTCATCAATGGCTTGAAGGCAGATGACAAGTGGGAAGCATTCACCACATCTATGGATTTGTACATGGACATGCATGTACCTGATTTCAATACTCATTGGACAACTACTTACTCAAGAGGCAAAGCTTATCAAAAATGGAGAAATCTCTAAAGGTAATCAATCTTCAGCTTTATACATTGATTTAGAACATCCAAGGAATAAGCATGAGGTACAAATAGGAGATGATACAAGACATCTTGTGGAGAAAATAGGCAATGTCAAAGCACCTGATGGAAACATCAACCTACTCAGTAAGGTACTCTATGTCCCTACCATTACAAAGAATTTGATACGTGTTGAGCAGATAGTAGAGAAAGGGTTGCAAGTGAGGTTCACAAAAACAGGAGTATTTGTTGAAGATCCAAGTCAAGGATTCAGAAGAATTGCAAAAGATAAAAAGACAGGTAGATTGTTCACATTTGAATTACAAGACACTAGAAACATTGCTCTCTTTAATTATGGTAGTCAGACACTCATAGAATTGGAAGTATGGCACAAAAGGTTAGCACATATTGGTGAAAGGTCATTAAAGCAAATTTGCAGGGACCAAAGTGTACTTGGACTCCCTAATTTGTCAAAACAACATATGATTTATAAGTGTAGTGCATGTCAATTTGGAAAGTCTCACAGGTTACCATTCATGAAGAAAGGTTATATGCATGGAGATCTCTTGGAGTTGGTTCATACAGATGTATGGGGACCTAGCAAGGAAGCTTCAATATCTGGATCAAGGTATTATGTCTCCTTTATTGATGATTGCAGCAGATGGACTATCCTATTCTTTATGAAACACAAAGATGAAGTTTTTTCATGTTTCAAAAGATATTTGGCTCTTGTGGAGAATCAAACAGGTAAATCACTAAAAGAGAGGTAACTACAAGGTACACTCCTGAGCAAAATGGAGTGGCAGAAAGGAGGAATAGGACAATTGTTGAAGCTGCAAGGTCCATGAAATGAAAAGCATTTGTCTAATTATCTATGGGCTGAGGCTGTATCTACAGCCACTTACTTGATTAACAGGTTGCCTTCAAAATCCCTTGATGGGATGACTCCATATGAGGCTTGGAATGGAAGAAGACCTAGCTTAGATCATTGTAAGAATTTTGGATGTAAGATGCCTACTATTAGGGTTTTGCTTAGTATCGCCTCTTCCAAGAATTGGAACATACTTCAACTAGATGTAAAGAATGCATTCTTGAATGGTTGGATAACAGAAGAGGTATATATGGCACAACCACCTGGTTTTGAGAATCAATTTTATCCTGATTATGTGTGTAAACTTAACAAAGCATTGTATGGTCTCAAGCAAGTCCCAAGAGCTTGGAATTTCAGATTTTTTTCATTCTTGCAGGACAAAGGTTTTCAACCAAGCAAGGCAGATCCTTCACTCTTTATTAAAAAGAGTAATTATGAGATCATCTACCTATGTGTATATGTAGATGATATTATATTGACAGGAAATGATGCAGATCGTATGAAGAAGATCAAAGATCAGATGAGAGAAGAGTTCAAGATAAGTGAACCTTCCTAGGTTTGGAAGTTGTCTACAAAGATCATGGTTTGTTTCTCACTCAAAGAAAGTACATTAAGAACATGTTGGCAAAATTCAAGATGCAAGATTGTAAGATTGCAGGTACTCCAATGGAGGTCAATCACAAATTGAGCTCACATGAAGGTGAACTCATAGAGGACATCACATCATATCAAAGTCTAGTGGGTAGTCTCAACTATGCCACATTGACAAGAGTAGATATATGTTACAGTGTGAGTGTGCTAAGTCAATTTATGCACACACCAAGGGAACCACATATGGATGTTGCCAAAAGGATTCTCAAGTATCTCAAAGGAACCATAAATGAAGGACTTTATTATCCTTATGTATCTGATTTAGGTTTGAAGCTATTTTCTGATGCAGATTCGGCTGGCTCCAAGGAAGATAGAAGGAGCACTTCAGGCTATCTTACCTTTGCACGTTCAAAGCTTATTTCATGGTCATCCAAGAAGCAACCCACAGTTGCTCTCTCTTCTTTTGAAGCTGAATATTGAGGTCTTACCATAGCTACACAAGAAGCTATGTGGATGAAGACATTATTCAAAAATCTTGGATTGGAGTTTGGAACTCCAACTATTTATGGTGACAATATGAGTTCAATTCATTTGGCTACTAATCCTATTTTTCATGCAAGGACTAAACATATCAAAGTTCATTATCACTATGTAAGAGAGAAGGTTCTAAGCAAAGAGATTCAAATATCATATGTGTCCACTCATCAACAATGTGCAGATATTCTAACCAAAGCATTGGATGGTACAAAGCTCTGCAAGTTCAAAGCCATGATTGGTTTGTAGGTAATCTTAGAAGATTGAAGACCTCAAGCATACTTGGCTTGAGGGGGAACTATTGGAGCAAGTCTATGACAAGCCTAAGTATTGGCTTGACTCCCACAAAGTCATAGAAGAAGCCTTAAAATGAAGACAATGTAAAGTTCAATTGTGAACTACCTCTTGTAACTTTTGAAGACTTTACTTAATGTAAAAGTGAAAGAATCTTAAGTGCTTGGGTCCACTTGATCAAAAAGGAAAAGAGGAGCCATGAATTCGTGATTTGTGGTAGATAGAGAATCAAATCAATCACTAATTGATTGGAGAGTGATTGAGGGAAGTTAGCCTCCCAAGATCAACTATAAATACATGGTAGTCTTAGTCGTGGTTATGTGAAGACCTCCAAGAGCTGAGCTTTATGCCATATCAGGTGTATGAACCAAAATAGCAAGTTCTTCACCTCTAAGCTAAATCCAACTTATCTGTTTTGATCTATCTTTTTGAGAGTGATCTTCCAAGGTACATAGGCTGTCTAATACATCCATTGGAAAGCTAAAAGGGCCCACCACATACTCCTGGAGTTCATTTGGCTGGTGTAGATCAAGGATTTTGCAACACCTCTTAACTTTCAAGCACATACCTATCCATCTCTTCACAGTCATCATGTCTTCATCCTTGTTCAATCTATAAATCCTTCATAACTCTTTCCTTGAGAACTTGGTATAAACATAAATGTGCGCACCTCTGAAAACATACCTTTCTGAAATATCAAATTTCTCTTCAATAGAACTCTAGAACCTTCTCCTGAACAGGAACATCCTAACAGGAACTTTCTCCAGACATTCTCCTTCTTCCTTCTTCTTTCAAAGGTGGAACATAAAGAGAAACTGACAAAGGAAATATAGGAATACCTGTCAGTATGACTTTGTATTCTTTCATATATGGCTGAAAATAGGTCTTCATGTTTCATCATCCCCTTGGATGATTTAACACTAGTATCCAGATTTCTTCAAATATATGAGACTTTATGAAATATAGAACGTCTTCCTTCTTTCAATAAATCTGATCTTCCATGATTTAGCATTGCTACCATATCATCAATACATGTGTCTTCAAACAAAATATCTGAACCCTTTTATTAGCACTACAGATGTTAATGGCTTTCACTGTTAACTCCTCAGCTTCCCAAAATCTAGAATAAGGTTAGCTGATCTATCATAAAAACCTTGTTGACAGAATTTTAGGATTCATAACCTTTTTGCAACATAACAAGTATCTTCTTCTATCTCTCTGCAACATAAATCTAATAGAACCTGAATCTTTGACTTACTTCTTCCAATGCTAAGAACCTTATAAACAAAGGATAGACAACTGACTCATAAATACTCAAGATCTTCAAGATCATTCAAGATAGTCCAAGATCAATGATCTCTCCAACAAAATACCTATGTAGAATCTGCTCTCATCAAACCTTCATGACTGAATGTTTGATTTGTTACCTTAATGTCTCTAAGTGTCCATGTTTCTCACAAAGTTGTAAAACTTTTCTTCAAACAAAATCTTTCTCAAGAATCTGCAATTCCTACTTGAAATATAAGTGGACAAACTTCTCACCTTAAGAACTCCTCCAAAAGCTACAAGTTGATACTTCATCTTTTCATATTTTTCCCTGGGTGAAATGTGATAGTACCTACTTGACTTTCTTTTGGCTAACTCCACTTCTCAATCAAGTGATAGGTTCTGATGGAACAACTTTTTGAATACAAGCATGTATCCAAAAATCAAGACAATCATAGAAAGTAGATTCTTCAACTGACTAGTATATCAAAAAATCTGAATTTTTTGAAGTTTTCTGAAAATACTGAATATGAGGTAACCTTTTCAAACAAAAAACGTCAACCCAAGTCTTCAACATTTGCTACAAAAAATTGTTTTACCACAAGAGTTAGATAAAGAAGAAATATACTTCTCTGCAAGTTGTCATATACCAAGTAGCTCTGTATTGCCACTCCAAGAATTCTTTGAGGGAACATATAGCTGCCTGCTTAAAAGCTTCAACTAAAGCATAACTCATACATATATGAGTCTAAACATATATCTGCTGCTTTTCTTTCTCTCAATGCAATTCTTTGTTAAATCTACTAAACCATGACCAAGTGTAATGTGTTGATATATTTAGGTAGTGATGTGTGTGAACACACTAGGACCCCCGGGGCACTTTTTTCCCTCTTTAGGAGGTTTTTTTCCCCCGACTTGTATATACATCTATTGCCCTAATGGGCTACTTATCTTTGTACATTCTCTAGTAATACATTCAATATTGTGTGTTGTGCTCCAAGCTTCTTCTTCTTCCTTGTGTTGTTCGCGTGCTTCCGCAGATGTCTAACTCTAACAATTGGTATCAGAGCAGGTCGTCGCTTCATCTAGGGCGCCATCAACACTCCTTTGTTTGCAGTCTCAGATTCGCATGAAATTTGGTGAGCCTCCGAATGCACTATCATAGCGCTTATGCAGGCTATTCTGTCTTTTTGTGCCAAAGGTATATACCAATTTTTGTTTGCCAGTATAAGCATCTCAAAGTCTGCTACAGGTCTAGCACAATTCGTTTGGGTAGTTCTGTTTAACTTTTTGAGATACAAACAATTTTCTGCATCAAGATATTTTAGTCACCTAACATGGCTGAAAGCAGTGATGTATTCTGTATGTTGGTTGTTGAGGATAAGTTGGATGGTACCAACTACCCGTTATGGGCTTATATGATGCGACATGTGTTGGTTGCAAAAGGACTGTGGAACATTATGCAGGGTGTCGAAAAACGTCCTATCACACCTACAACTATTACAACTGCAGGTACTGAAGCTGACGTAGAAGGTGTCGAAGATGATGATACTCTGCATATTCTTGTTTGTGCTGCGGTTTCTGCTGCACCTACTGTAGAGCAGATTTGTTGGGATGGCAGAGATGCCCAGGCACATGCATTGATAGCTTTGTCTCTCAAACGTGCCATTATTCCTCATATTCGCTCTTGGAGAACAGCTAAGGATGCTTGGGATACACTTACCACATTGTACCAAGCTAGGAATGAGGCTCGTGTTGCTTAGCTCTGAAAACAATTGGAGAGTGAGCACATGAATGAAGGTGATTCTATGGACAGTTTCCTAACAAAGATCAAAGACTTGAAGGAACAGTTGATTTCTACTGATGAGGTTATACCAGATAGCTCACTTGTGCAAACCGTTTTGAATGGTCTTCCTGATTCATATCAGAGTTTTGCTTCTACTCTTTGGTTGATGATGAAAGGCAATCCAAATGCCCTGTCATTTGAGGAGTTAGTCTCTATTCTATTGCAGGAAGATCAGTCCAGGCAGAACAGGTCCATTATGTGTGTTGCAGATCAAGATTTCCTGGCTACTTAGAAGGGTAAAGGAAAATGGAGCTCTTCTACTAGTAAGCAGAAATCTGCAAATGCTGCACATTCGAAGAACCAAGACAAAGATGAGAAAAAATCAGAAAAGCAGAAATTCTTTTGTAAGTACTGTAAAGGGAATGATCATGTCATAAGGAACTATCCAAAACTGGCTGCAAAAGAGGCAAAGAAGAAAGAGGCTGGAATGGTTGTTGCAGAAAGCCTCTACACCAAAAACGGAGTCTGCTAATCTTGTGTAGGAAGAAGAATGGGCATTTACTACTGTTTGCAGTTTTGACCCATCTTCTCATGAGCAATGCATGTCTGCAGTAGACTCAAATGTTTGGTATTTTGATAGTGGGGCAACCAAACATATTACCTCGCAGTGCAATTTCTTCTCTTCACTTGAGTCTGCCCCTACAGGGAATAATGTTACATGCACCAACAACTCCTCTTATCCTATTATGGGAGTTGGTAAGATCATTTTCACTACTACTGATGGTAGTTCTTTCACTTTGTGAGATGCTTTATTTGTGTCAGGGATTAAGAAGAACCTGTTATCAGTTTCTGCATTAGCCAAGATTGGCTTGGTTGTAAAATTTGCACAACCTAGCCACTATAGATAGATGGCCCCCCTTCAACACAACACCTTTGCGTCGTGATCAAAGGCACACTTTGCTTATACAATTCATGATCTATCAAATGGCGATGTGATTATTGCTCTTGGCATTTTATGTCGTGGGCTGTATAAGCTCATAGACTATGAAAGATCTGTAAATGATCTGGCATGTGCAGTAAATGATTCTCAGGCTAGGTTAGATGCAAAGCTTTGGCATGCATGCTTTGCTCATCTGAATTTTGCTAGTTTGCTACAGCTGTAGAAATCTGAAATGGTGTCCTCCTTGCCCAAACTTGAGGCACCTGGAAAACATGTTTGTGAAGGCTGTATTTTGGGCAAAATGCAGCGTTTGTCCTTTCCAAAAGATGGTTAAGTTCGGGCTACTCAGAAATTGCAACTTGTACATAGTGATGTCTGTGGTCCTATGCAGACACCTTCCTTTGGGAATTATCGTTACTTCGTGAATTTCATCAATGATTTTTCCAGGCATGCATGGGTATATCCATTGAAGGCAAAGTCCGAAGTGTTCATGTGCTTCAAACAGATTTTCGTTTGGTTGAAAATCTGTCAGCATGTAAAATGGGCACCCTCCGTTCTGATCGAGGCGGGGAATATATGTCTTCTGATTTTAATGCATTTCTGGATGAACGTGGGATAAAACACCAGTGTACAGTGTCGTATACACCTCAACAGAATGGATTTGCTAAACAAAAGAACAGGTCACTCATGGAGATGGCGAGGTGTATGGTCACGAGTCAGGCTTTACCACATAGTTTCTAGCTTGAAGCTATCATGTGTGCAGCATATGTACTGAACAGGTGTCCCACTAAATCGCTGCAGTCTATCACTCCATATGAGGCTTGGCATGACCGCAAGCTATCTGTTGCTCATCTTCATGTTTTTGGTTGTTTGTCATATGCATTAGTGCATGAACAACATCGCAGAAAATCGAATGATAAAGTAGTAAAATGTATTTTTGTTGGGTATAGTTCTGAAAGTAAAGGCTATCGTCTATATCATCCACAGACTAAATGCATTCTGGTTAGCTGCGATGTTGTTTTTGTGGAAGATGCTATTCAGCCATTTCTTTGATGTACTAAGGAGACATCTGTTAGCTCCAAAGACATGTATGATACTTTGCTACTTCTCAGCCTTTGCAGGTTTCATGTCATGATGCAGATAATTCCATTTCTGATGCAGATGTACATGATGCACTTATTCATGAGAGAGATGATATTGAGCAGGCAAGAACAATGCCAAAATGGCTAGTGCAAACCTTGCACGACAGCAAATTAGATGCACCTTTGTCATATCGTACTCGTTCAGGCTCTCATAGTGCCTCTTTTGCATCAGATTGCTATGCTATCGCTACATCTAGTCTCTATGATGAGAATGAGCCTGTTTCGTTTGATGAAGCACAAAATTCAAAAAATTGGATGGCTGTTATGCAATCTGAATATGATGCAATAATGAAGAATGGTACTTGGTCTTTATGTGACTTGCCTCTTGGAAAGAAGGTCATTGGCACTAAGTGGGTGTCACTCTAGCACAATGGTGAGTACCAACGTGAGAAGATTCACCTCATAATTGTCAATCCGTGGAGATGTGAGGACTAGTATGAAGACTATGAGCAAGTGAAGGCACCAGTGTGTGAGTGAGAAGCACACAAGCATGCACACACATACACACACACGCGCACACAAGGCAAGAACAAGGAGAGGAACAATGGAGTTCTTTGCATTAGTCAAAAAGTCTCTTACATAAGCTCAATTCACAAACAATCCACCTCAAAAATGAGCTCTCTAGCTCTTTTTATAGTTTTCTAACTAGCTTTGGTCTTGTCCAGACCTAGTGTCCGGCCTAGTTAAAAATTAGGTCCTAGAGCCTATTTGAGGGCTCAAACAGAGTCTAAAAATTATGAAAATTGATTTGTAGTTAGTTCTAATACTCCTCAAGCTCGAGGACTCCTCGGCTTGCACAAAATGGAGTCTATTCTACCAAAAACGGAATTTACAATGTTTTTGTAGTGATTAAAATCACTTGAGTTGTAAATGGTCCATGGAAAAAATGATTGGGCCTTGTTGCCGTATTGTGCATGACTCCTCCGTTGCGCTAGTATGCTCTTCATCTGACTTGTATGCCAACACGCCCCCCTTCCTAGCGTCTGTCGCCCCTGACAGACCTCTGTTCTATCGGGTGGTCAATATAGTATTGGATGACATTGGTGGCAAGTTCGTGTTCTCCTATCCTTAAGCCTCTTGCTAGATCAGCTTCCAATGCATCCCAATTTATTGCGCCAGGGACCTCTGGTTGTGGGGTGGTGTAGTACTCAGAGTACATTGCTTGTTCACAAGCAAAGAGATGGAGCAGGTGTGTTGGCTTCGGTGCGAAGATCTCCGAGTGATACTCCCAGAAACCTGATCTGAACATTTCTTCGAAGGTCTGTTTGTAACATGGAGGGAGGTATTTGATGCGTGCATGCCAGGCGTAAGCCACGCAAATACTGGGGATGGTGCTCATGTCATACACCAAATCATAATTTCCATTGGTAAACCCCGGGAGACGTACCTGTGGTGCGGCTGCATTTCTAAAAGTTTTCAGGACTACCTGCATCATATCTAAAATTTTAAGCATCATTTGAGCTGCTACATCTGGCATGGGCTTCAATCGCGGCATCCAATGGCGAATTGTTCCCATCATGTATGCTACCGACGGTGGTCCCTGTGGTGGCGCAATGTACGGGTAGTTTAGCCATTCCTTGCATTGCGCGTTGTTCTCCACTTTGATATTGAATGCATTCCAAGACCTGCGGCGTGGAACTGGACCGTAGCATGGATTGTATAGGAGATGTAAAGGCGCGTTGTTCCATGTGCGTAGCATTTCTGGATATGTCTCGAGAAGTTTCTGCCGCCAGGTGGGTTGACGAATTTTGCCTTTTTGCACCTCTGGAGGAAGGTCTTCGGGTTGAAATTGGGTAGCAAAGGTAGGAATCTGACCCGTGACTCTCTGTATTTCTGCATTATAATCAGCCAGGATAATATAATAAGGCCTGTATTGGAGTTCAGATGAGAGGATAAGGCGTCTCGATGACAGGTTCTTGAAGTAAGCAGATTGTAGCACAGTTTCCTCTATGACCCTCATGGCCTGATTTTGCACTACTGTGCGCTCTTCGTGAGAACTCCCGATTTCCTCCACTTGACGTAGCCATGGAGGCCGTGGTGCCTCGAATGTGTCCTGAGCTTCTTCCGTTTGTTGGCCTCCTGGGAAGGGTTGTGGGTTGTATTCTTCTTCAAATGTCTGTTCCACAGGAATTTGTACTACTTCTTCGTCGGTGGGAGCCTCTGGAGGGGAAGGTGGTCTCTCATATTGTAGTAGACGTGCTTGCAATTCGGTGACCTGTTTCTGGAGATCTTTTAAGGCCTCTGAGTCTGTGAGAAGTGAAGCCGCGGAGGAGGTGGTTTGAGAGGCTGCTGTTGTTTCTTTTTGGTGTTTTTGCTTCAGTTGACCCAGTTCCTCTGATAGCAAGTCATGTGCTTCAAGCAGCATGGCATAGTCTTCCAATATGATCTTGATATTGTCGGGGGTCACTGCTTGAAACTTTGATGGGCTGATGGGTGCCCCAGGTGTGCTTTCGATAGCTACTTCTAGGTTCTCTTGATTTTGTAATTGCAGGCGTCGATTCTATTCATGAGCGGCAGCAAGATGTCGCTTGAGTAGGGCCATATTTCGCTGAAGCTTTGAATTGCGTTCCAGCTGTGTCCGTAGGTGACCTTCTACCACTTGTATTGCTTCCTTATCTGTGTTCTGCAATTGTACCTCCAATATGCTATGAGCCTCTTGGAGAGTTTGGAATTGTGTGTGGAGGCGAGCATTATCCTCCTCTAGTGCAGCAAGGCGATGTTGTAGTGTCTCCGAGTGCTCTTGCAGGCGTTCATTCTATTGCTGGAGCTGATTGTACTCTGTCCTCACGTTTGATATACAAGCTAGCATGGTGTCCAATGCATTGCCTATAGATGAGGGGGTGGTGTTTACAATGGAAGATGCATGGGAAGGGAATTGGGGAAGGGGAAGAGTGAATGATGTGTCTATTGAAGACGTGTGTGTGGGTGAAATTGGTGGAGGGGGAATGGGAGGAGGTGGAAGCGTGGGGGGAGGGGGAGGTGCCGTGGGTGGTGAAATGTCCATACTTTCAGGAGTGGGTGCGAGTGTGGGGTCTACCATATACATTGGAATGGTAGGTGGTGTGTGTGAAAGTGGTGAATAGATGAGAAGTGGGCTGGGGAGCTGAAAATAAAGGGAATGGTTGAGACCTGGGTTGAAAAGTTCTAGCAAGGAAGTTATGGAGGGATTGGAGAAGTGGAGAGATGGAGGTCGGGGGTTGAGGTTGTAGATTTGAGGAGGGCATGAAGGGTTGCGTGGTAGCAGGGAAACCCATGAATATGGATCTAGGGTCAGGATGACCTATGGCTGAGGGCATGGGGGATGGTTGTCCTAGGGCAGGCTCTATGAGCGATTCGGTGGATTGTGTAGTGATGGGGGTTGCTTCATAGATTGGGTTATCAGAGGTGGAGAATAGGGTTGAACTAGAGATGGGAGTACGGAAGATGAAGGTTGGTTTGGTGGGTTGAGTGGTCGAGGTGATTTCCACGGTTTCTGCTCTAGGAGGCGATGGTGGGGTTGTGGGTGGTAGTGGCTCGGTGGATTCCTCATGGGTGACTGGGTGCTCTTGGCTAACAGTTTCTGTTGCTTGGCAGGTTTTCCTGATGGGTTCGGATGTAATATTTGGCCCTTCTGTCGTTGTAATGGGAATCTGGATATTCTTACCTGAGCGTGGTCGTGTCTGGAATCTTCGTGGATCATATTGAACTGGAGACCTCCTAATGGCGGTCCGCACTGCTTCTACTACCCCATATGTTTCTGCCATCAATAAGAGACCTTCACTATATTCTGAGTCAACTCCTGCTTCTTCCAACAGCTGAGTCATGAGTACTCTACTGTTTTGTTCGGTGAGCAATTGTTGCGATCGCACTCGTTCCATAATTTGATACAGCCTTCGGAGTTCTGCTGTATAGGATGGGGCTTTAGTGGTCTCCTCTTCATATGCTCCTTCTTCTTCTAGGTGTCCTTGTTGTTGACCTTGCTGGGCGTCACTCCAATGTACATGGCGGTCGTCTGTAGATTTTCTTCTTCTTTGTGAAGATGTGCCTTGTTCTTCTACATTTGAATAATACTCTACATCAGAGAGTTGTGTACTGTGTAAGAATGCTTCGAAGTCCTGAGGATGCATTCCTTCAGCATCTCCAGTTGTAGCAAATTCAAATTCAGATGGGGCAGGAGGAGCTGAAGGGGTAGCTTGTGTCGTAGTTTCATATCCAAACCTGGGTATCCTAATGGTAAAGGGAGGTACAGTGGTCTCCCTTCATGGCGATACTTCAGGAGTAGTCAGAACTTCCCTTATCTGGACACAAGGGATCGCACCCCTCATGCGCTTGGATTGATGTGTGGACGTCTTGAGCTTCTTAAAAATTTGTAATTGTGCCCAAGTTAAGGCACGTTCAATGGGAACATCGTATGCTAGGCACCGGTAAATAATGCGTGTGATTGCACAGCAACCGTTCACCACTAATCTCCTAGAAGACCTTTTATTTGCTTCATACAATTGATCTATAACCCATACAGACAGCTTAATTGGTAACGCACCTATCTCCGCTAAGTATAGAGCGAACCAGATTCCTTTGTGTGGTTGTGTGAAGCGGTCTTGGCCGGGGAAAGCAAAATGTTGCATGCACATACGGAGAGGGATGGACACGTTTGGTGTGAGTGCTGCCATGTCTTTAAGCTTCAGTAGTTTCCTATCCTTCATGTTAGTAGAAACGAGAGCATCCTTCTCAGAAGGTACATGTGTGTCGTGCATATTCAAAGCAGAGCTCACCAACTCCACGGTAAGTTCAAACCTCTTTAACTCATTGTTGCCCAGCAAGGAAGGAAGAACAAATGATCCTGGTTTATCCTTTTCTTCATTAGCTTGTAATGTGGAGACCAAATAATAGCATCGGAGGAGATCCGGTTTAGGTAGTGGTGCTTCAAAGTATTCTGCTAGCCCTGCACATTGCCATATGGTCTGGAGATCCTCGGTGTTCTGTAGAGTCTCAAACTCCTTGGAGAAAAATTGGAATCGAACCCATGATCTGTCATACTCGCACTTAGACTCCCATATATACTTGGCCTCTCCTAATGGACCTGGCATGCCATTGAACCAATGAGAATTGGCATGGACTCTTTCTGTGATCCCTGTGGGTGGATCCGATACCGGGATCTGCTGAAGGTGTTGCAGCTCCACAGGTCATTCAGTTGGTGGCACATCTATAGGTAGACTATCCACATCGATTCCTGCAGTAAGTATTCCTACTTGTGAGCTCGGACCTGTCGCTTCTGCCATGTTACTTCTTGCCTCCTGATTCTGTGAGAATATAGAAACATGTGTTAACATTGTAAAGGACAAGTTAGAACCGGTCTGTCCCCATTACAACATTATCATGAGGTTCGGGAGAGATTAGTAGGTTAATAAGTGCTCGGTGCTTGTGTGTGTAGTTAGGAATTGGTTGGACCTAAGAACTCAGTGGAATGATGTAGTGTGAGAGTGACGTAGTTAGTAGGTGGGTCATGGATTTACAACTGGGGTCCGGGGGTTTATTACAAGTTTTAGGTTGCCAAATGCGGTGGATGGGCTTTGATCTTGATTTTGTGGAGACTCTGAAGAGTTTGATAGGGGTATCTGCTTGAAGATGAGGCTTTTTAGGGACCCATTTACAAGTGATTCTACTAGTGCTCATGGAAGAATATGTGTCCGTGCGTGATGTGTAAGACTGGGCCTCAGATGTTCAAGTGAGTGAAACATGTTGTACCGGTTGCGGCCTTGGTGTAGCTATTTGAGCCCGCAAGCAAGCCTTAGGCACCCAGATTTGTCGTGATTGTGGGTTGGCCTTCATTGACTTCTTGGGTACCCAAATAGACTTCACCTTCGCAGAAGAATTGATGAAGGACTTCTCATTAGTGTCATGTTGTTGACTACTAATAAGAGATTTTGGCCGTGGGGTCGGCCTGGTCTGAACAGGGTATTCGCCTTTTTGCCTCCATACTTGCTTCCATGGCTGAAACAATCTGCTTTGCTCCTTTTTTTGGCATTTAGTATCGGTAGTGTTCTGCTTCTTCTGTATTTGATCTGCCGTGGGTTGTTGCAACCTTCTGGTCTTTGGAAAAGAAGGGAGTTCCGTCCTCTCCTTGGCTCCGTTGTTGAGATTAGCCTCTTTCTGCATCATACAGTTTTGGACAACAATAGCATTGTCAACTTCATGTGCGCCCCTGGAAGGACCAGGAGTTTGTGCCTTGCCTAGTTCCTTGAGTGCCTCATTTTCCAATTCAACTGTAATTCGGCTATGATCTACCCATACCTGAAGAAGTCCACTTCTTAGGTTGAGGTTGACTGCATGATCATAGATCCAGTCCTGACCCAAGACAAGAGGCTCAGTGAGGTCCTCATCTTGACACACTAGTACTTTGACTGTCATCACTTCGTCTTGAATGGAGATGGGAAGATCCACCTCGCCCATGCAAGGGGTTTCCACACCTCCCAATCCTATGAGATATGCTTCTATAGGATCGACAGTTAATTTCAATTCTTGACAGTAAGACAACTTGACAGCACTAGTGGATGCACCTGAGTCAATCAAAGCTCTTACAGTCTTTGCACCCTTTCCTTGTCCTACTCCTAGGGTTACAAAAGGCCGTCGGTCGATTATTCTATGGGAATGCTTACCTGAAGTCTCGCACATGGCCATAGGATAGCCTACAGATTCTTGAGTGTCAAGCATAGGCGGGTCTCTGCCTTGTCTCCTCAATTTCATTCGTCGGATGCGTTCTAAAGCTTCTGCCTGTGCTTCTTCTCTAATTCGTTTCTCTTCTTCTTTACGTTTCTTGGCAGTGTTGAGTCGATTTAGCATCTCTTCAGTGAGGGGTTCCTGATATAACTTGACTCTGCATCCACTTATGTAACTTGGTAGAATATCGCCCTCTAAAGTGGCTAGTTGAACTGCGCCACTTGTGGAGATTCTATTGATAATCATTGGCCCGTAACCTCTTTTCTCTAATTTCCGTGCATGCTGCTTCAATGTGTAGACTAGGACTAGGTCACCTGCTTTCAAGCCTTTATCCTTCACATGTGTATCAAAATATGCCTTTTGCCTCTTCTTCGCTGCATAGATTCCTGCTGCAGCTCTCAATCGTGTTTCGCCTAGATGTTCAAGATCAAAGATTCGAGAGGAGAGTTCATGGCCTGTCCAGTCATGCTCTTGTGCTACCTTCAATGTAGGTATCAAAAAGTCCAGAGGTAGCACAGCATTTTGGCCAAATACCATCTGAAAGGGGGTGGCTTGAAGTACCGTTTTATAGGCAACCCGGTATGCCCAAACAGCATGGTGTAGCTGTTTGTCCCAATCAGAGCGTTTATTGTCCACTAGTTTAGTCAGCACATGGCATAAGATCTTATTAGTGCTCTCAGCCTGGCCATTAGCTTGTGGATGATAGGGGGCCGATTTCTTATGTATCACCAAGAATTCTTGGAGAAGGTTTTCTATGACTTCATTCAAGAAGTGTGTGCCTCTATCACTCACCAACTCTATTGGCAATCCGTACCTCGTGAATACATTTTCAAATAAGAACTTTGCTGTTGTTTGAGCATCATTTTTTGTAGTAGCTTTCACTTCTACCCACTTGGTTAGATAGTCTGTGGCCACGATGATATATTCAGCATGTGAACCCTTAGCTGGGGGATTAATAGGACCAACAAAGTCTATTCCCCATTTAGAGAACGCACGTCCGCCCATCATAGGCTTCAGTGGCATCTCATCCTTGCGTATAGGGTACTGAGTTCTCTGACAAACATCACACCGTTTCACATAGGTATGTGCATCCATGTGAAGGGTTGGCCACCAAAAGCCCGCAAATAGTATTGCCTTGATTACCCGATCTGGTCCAAAGTGTCCCCCTGCTACACCTTGGTGAGCAGTATCCAAGACTTTGAGATATTCACTCTCATGGACACATAGTCTTAGGTAACCATCTTTACCACGCTTGTATAGATTATCACCAATGAGTGAATAATCATGGGCTTCTTGTTCTAAACTCCTTTGCCTAACCAGAGTCATGTCTGGAGGGAATGTTTTCGTCCTTAAGAAGGAGACTAGAGGTTCACTCCAATCTGGCACTATGGACACTTGATAAAGAGTGGCATGTTCCACAGGTGGTTTAGTGCAACACATTGGGCATTCCTTGCACAACTTTTGGACATCAGCCTCCATAGTCGGCCAATGCACTCCGAGTCTCCTTAGTGTCTGTAAGGTTCGTTGCTTTGAGTAGTGTTGCTCTAATGCACCTACATGTGCTAAATGCAACCATTTAGTGTACTCGTCCTCTTCTA
Source organism: Ceratopteris richardii (assembly GCA_020310875.1). Classification (NCBI taxonomy): domain Eukaryota; kingdom Viridiplantae; phylum Streptophyta; class Polypodiopsida; order Polypodiales; family Pteridaceae; genus Ceratopteris; species Ceratopteris richardii. Next base: position 203,977,948 of record CM035408.1, read on the forward strand.
CACAACAAGCCAAGATCCCTTGATCCGTGTGCTTGTACATACTTCCTGCCATGATGTGATACTTTTGGGCTTTTACTACCTCTCTATCCTGTGTGGCCATTACTGAGTGGTTAGGCCCGTAGGTTAACACTGGCACTAATGGCTTAGCCCACTGCGGTACCACTTCCAAGTTAAACAAGTAAGCATCAGGTAAGTCATCTGACACTCCTTGTGGGGCTTCTCCTGATGTGAGCCTTGAGAGATGATCTGCTCTCAAATGAGTCTTCCCTTTCCTTACCACAACCTCAAAATCATATTCCATTAGCAAGAGAAACCATCTTACTAATCTTCCTGTATTGCATGGCTTGTTTACAAGGTATAGCAATGCCTGATGATCAGTAAAAAATTTAAACTTATTTGCAAGCAAATAGTGTCTAAATTTCTTAACTGCATATACCATGCCTAAGCCTTCTCTTTCAGTAGTGGTGTAATTTCGTTCAGCTGCATTCAATTGTCTACTAGCATAGGCAATTGGAAGATCCATATTACCTTCACCCGTAGGTTGTGCGAGTACACACCCAATAGCATAATTGGATGCATCCACGTGAACATGGAATGACTTGTTCCAATCTGGTGTGGTCAAGATTGGTGCTGAACATAATCTTCGTTTAAGCTCCTGGAAGGAATTCTCACAATCATCAGTCCACTCAAAGTTAGTCAGAAGTCCGTACAGAGGCTTTGCTATGATGGCATACATGTGTATAAACCGTCGGTAATAACCACAATGCCCCATGAAAGCTTGTACTTCCTTGACATTCCTTGGCCTAGGTAGCTCTGCTATGGCTCTCACTTTCTCTTCATCAGTGGATATGCCATTCTTTGACACTATGTGTCCTAAAATCTTGCCTTGCCTGACCATAAAGACGCACTTTTCTGGGTTCAGGCAGACTTGATATTCTCTACATTTGTCAAAGATTTTTCTCAGTTCAGGAATATGGGTTTGTCTGATGTTGGAATGAGCGCAAAGATCATCAACATAGACTTCTAAATTCTTCCTCAGGAACTCCTTGAATACATGGCACATCAGCCTCTGGAAGGTTGTTGGTGCATTGGTAAGCCCAAATGGCATTCCCCGAAAGGCGAATATGCCCCATTCTGTGGAAAAGTTGTCTTATGCTGATCCTCTGGAGCTATGGCTACTTGATTGTAGCCCGAAAATCCATCAAGGAAGCTGTACACTTCCTTGCCTGCCACTCTTTCTAAAAGATGCTATGTGATAGGAAGCGGATAGTTATCTCGAATTGTGGCTGCATTAACTTTCTTCAAGTTAATGCACACACGCAGCTTTCCATTTTTCTTGGGCACCACTACGATGGGGGATACCCATTCAGTGTGCTCAATTTCATAGATGAATCCAGCTTCGACCAGTCTATCTATCTCCTCTTTGATCTTGGCAGCGTAATTATCATTGTATGTATATGGCTTTTGCTTAGAGGGTTTGGCATCTGAGGTCATGGGGATGGTGTGTGAGCATATGTCAGGGTCCACACCTTTCAAGTCCTTGTAACTCCAAGCGAACACATCTCTGTATTCTCTTAGCAAGGCTATCAATTCTTGCTCTTCTTCTTCCGTCAGGTCATGTCCGATGTATGTGCATCTCTCTTCTCCTTCCTCTATGGCTACCACTATTTTTTGGGTGGTTTCTTTGTTATCATAGGCCTCCCCGGATTGCGCCTCTCGTTTAGGCATTCTGATCATGACTCTCCTGTCATCTATCTCATACTTCTTAAAATTTTTTGGGACCTCAAACAAAGATTCTTCCTCTTCTGGTGTGACTTCTCGCTTCTTTCTTTTCTTTCCTTCTTCCTTTAGGGTCACATGTGTGGCTAGTCTTACATCACTTGTAAGCTCTCCATACCTCTGGGGTTGAAATTCTACTTCATGGAAGTATTCTTCATCTGATGCAAAAGGTGGGTCCATAATGATTGACTCTAGATCGGAGTCACTCGCATCCTCAAATGCATCAGGGTTAGGTTCGCATTCTTCTAACACGGCCTCTCCCATGATTGGCTCTATGGAAAAAACTGAAATGTCATAGCCATCCTCATCACAGTGGGGTGTCCATTGTTCTTCATTGATGGCTACATCCATTGTTGCTAGAATTTCTGCCCAGCCGTGAGGTTCAAATTCTTCGTCTGGAAAAACTACAGGTGCATAGGCTGGGTCTTGGATTGATCTATGGGTTTCTTTGGCACCTATCTCCCTAGCTTTTTCTCTCTTCTCTTCTTCTACTGCTACCTTACACATCCATAAGTGAGTGTCTTCATGCATCCATGAGGATCCTGATCCTAGGGAATGCACCGATTCCGTATCATCTTTGGCTCTATGGATGGGGTTCCATTGGATAGGAGGGACATCTCTATGAGAGTAATCCTTGAGATTGACTTTGGTTGTAACACCTAAGTGCTGCAAATACAAGGAATTGGTTCCCCAATCCTGTACCACTTGCAACTGCCGCATAAATGGTCTCCCCAAAATCATCTCGTAGGCTTGGTTTTTGCTAAAGTCACATATAGCAAAAGTATGCTCGAACTCTACACCACAAGTAGTGAGAGTTATCCCCTCGAGTAGTCCTAAGGGTCTTTCTATGTGCCCGTCAGCCATCTGCAATTTCATTCTCGTTGGCCTGAGAGCTGGCTTACCCCATCGTTTCCATAAGGACGTGGTAACAATTGCAACTCCTGCACCTGAGTCCAAAATGGCCTTAGTTGTGTAGCCCTGATGAGTGATGGGGAGATAGGTGTTTCCTTCTTCTCCCTCGCTCATGTCCCCTATCTTGTCCAAGGGTATTTCTGGCACTGTTCTTTGAGATCCTACCTGGGAATGTGGTTTTGCCACTTTGGGCACTTGATTGGCTACATGTTTCCACACTTCTGGTCTAACCTTGAGCAGCTCTTCCAAAGTGAGATTGCACTGCACTTTGGTGTTCTTCACTACCTCTGTGTTCCTAGGTATGACTGAATCTTCGTTTCTTACCATGACTGTGGGGGTTCTCATACAAGTAGACTTGGCTTCCCATGGGCCCGTGAAGTGGGGTAATTCCTGTAGAGAGTTAGACTCAAAGTCTAATCTCTCGTGAGACGGGGTGCTCTCCTGCTCTCCATAGATAGAGGGAATATCTTGTGGGAATTGATCATGTGCATCATCCACAAGTTCAATGGGAGGAGGGACTTCACTTTCCTTAGCCCATTTTTCTTCTTGAATCTCTCTTAGGAATTCTTGAGTGAACCTATTCATAGAAGAGGGGGGTGTCTAGCTCCGTAGAGTTAGGCACATAGGCTTCAGGCACATAGCCTTTCTGGGTAGGAAGACCTGCTCTTTCACTAGCCTTGTCATGGTGTTGAGGGGCGGGTTCCTTTTGTGATTGTGCAATTAGCTTCTCTATTCTTTCTAGGGAGGGGGGGTTGTCTGGTTCTGTAGAATCGGGCACATGAGCTTTCGGTGGGGGATGGATCATGTTTTTGCTTGCTTTATCTCTTTCTTGATTTTTTTCTTCCTTGGCAGATCTTGCAATTATGCCCTCTAACTTCTCTAGAAGTCCATCCAAGTGTAATTGCATCTTGGCTGAGCCCGAGTAATTGAAAAGGCGACTGGCTTCAAACATAGTCTGAGCCAATGCGACCATTTTTGCGCAAAGCTTGGTTCTTTCTATCTCTAGGTCAGCTCTAGGGTAGCACTTGTCATGATCCGTTACATTTGGCCCTTCTTGGATTCTGGCCTGATATGCTTTAAGCATCATGTCTATGTCTTCAGGAGTGGGATCAGCTAATACTGATCCTGCTCGGGGTGGTGGGTGGGTTACGTGGGGTGTATTAGAGGGTGGAGGGATGGAGGGTGATGGGGATGGTAGCGGTGGGAATGTGTGAGAGTGCGGTTGAGATGTGATCTCTATGATTTTGGCCTTGGTTTCTCGTAGACTTTCCTCAAGTTCACTCATCTTCTTTGCCCATTGCCTTTTCATACGTTCACGGCTATCTCTCCAAGCTCTTGTTCTCTTCTTATTTTGGCTCTCAGTATCGCTAGCGTCTGGGCTCTTTTCCTGGCTTACCCCTTGGTTTTGCTGCAATGCTTGAGCTCTAGTGATTACCTGCACTGGTGAAGTGGAAGTGACACTTCCTGTGGAATTGACCACTAACCCAATAACGTTAATAGGAGTGATTTTTGGCATATTGCTGGGATTCTTGGGACAATCTCGCAAGAGATGTTCCTTTCCACACTCCTGGCAAAAGCCTTGGATTGTCACTGATTGGGGTTGTGTAGGTGCAGGCATGGGGCAATCACGTATGAGGTGATCACCCTGACATCTGAAGCAAGGTCCTCTAGGAAAAGGGGGTCGTATCTGCCTAGGTTGAGGTCTAGAGTTGGGGTTTGTGTACATGACATTAGCATAATCAGGCTCCCAAATAGGTTCACTCGGTTCCTCACTGTAGTAAGACTCACCATGTTCAGGAGACTGCATGTAGTAAGCCTGGGGACTATCAACATGTGTAGAATCAAAGCTATGGTCACTGGGATCACTTTCTGAGATTAATGGTGTTACTGGGACTATCGCTCTATTCAGGTTTTCTTCTGCAGCAGCATACTTGATTGGAATCACATTAGTAGGAGCGGGTTGTTGCTGTGCTAGCACTGGCTGGGGTCTCAGTTGGCCCTGATATTGCGGTTGGTAATTTTGCTGAGGCCTAATATACTGTTGTGGTGAATATTGACTCTGGTATCTACCTTGTTGAGGATATGGCTGAGGGTAGGTTTGCCTAACCGCTTGCTTATTGTATGGGCAGTCCTGTGCTGAGTGATTTGTGTACCTTCGCTCTATGGTGCAATATTGGCTGCTAGGATTCACTTGGGGTTGAGCTGTGATGGGACATGCGTTTGCCATATGGTCACCATCGCAAGTATAGCACCTCTTTACTGGGGCAAATCTAGGAATTTGTTTACTAGAGACACCTAGTTTTTGAGCTACTTTTTCCGCAAGTTCCTCAATTGATGTGGATTGTGAGGAAGAGAGGCTAGAGGTACTATCTGAATCTTTGTAGATTTTGGATAGCTCTAACTCCTCCCCTAGGTTATCCTCGATATCGATGCACATGCGTACACATTCTTCTATAGTCCGGGGGTCCTTCAAGTACACATATGATCTCAATTTGGTACTTAGCAATCCATCCAAGAATAAAGCCACTTGCTTAGCGGCCGTGGGTAACTCAGGACCAGGACATCGCTCAAGATATTGCCTAAATCTTCTTCCTGCAAGTCTCACAGTCTCTTCCGGGGTCTGCTTGCAGCTGTATATCAATGAGGAAGTATTATGCCTTATGCCACTTTTAGAGAATTCGATAATGAATGCCTCTAAAAGTTGATCTATGCTTCTAAACTGCCTCTCATTTAGTGGCTGAAACCATGTCAGGGCGGTGTTCCTAAGGGTTAAACCAAAGGCATTGTACTGCGTGAACAGGTCTTCAACTTGTTCAGCTCTCAAGACTTGCTTAAACTCGGCTACATGATCGTAGGGGTCTCCAGTGCCATCGAAGTAGTTTTTCATGGACTTAACTAGCTGGGTCGGTCTCAAGGTTCTCGTGTGCTCTCTTGGTCTTGGCAAAGGGAAATCATCGGCATTTCTTCGGTTCCCTGGGGCTCTATGTCCCTCAGGTTCCCCTCTATTCATTTCCATTCTCGTTCTTTCTCTTCCCCAAGAGTTGGCAAAGCTTACCTCAGGTCTCTCTCGACTCCTTTCTCTTTGAGTCCCCTGAGCTTGAGATGTTCCAGCTCCTTGGCGACCAAAGGACACATTCGATCTTGGTTGGGGGAAAATAAATTCTCCCTTCCAAGTGTAAGCATGCCTATCATTTTCTGTAACCCCAAAAATCCTCTCTGAAGAGTGATCTAAGTAGGTCACTCTTCCTGGAATATCAGGATCTTTGAACTCATATATCATGATTGTTCCTACCTCACTCGGCTGACTAGGTCTATATCTCCAAAAGGCTTCATCCGTCTCTCGGTTCAAGAGGAGATCTATGCTTTTATTATCTTGGGAAATCCACTCTGGTGTGATAATCCTCGTGAGAACAGATTTGCCTCGGGGGGTTCTAGGTTCTTCGCCCATGTTTCCTTGCTCTAGGTCACCTAAGTCCGTTTCCGGGACCACATTCCCAAATTCATCTGTCCTATCGGGATGACTGGTGACTACATATATTGTCCCTTCCTTGTCCAAGTATGCTCCATTTTCAAACTTGACAGCTGGGCGCTCTTGTCCAATGGATTGGTCAGGGTTTTTAATCTGGACCACCGCTCTTCCTAGGCCATCCTCATAGATGCTAGCACCTAATCGGTTGGTCCTAAGGTACTCGAGTTGCATCTTGTAAGGGCCTTCCACCCTATGTAAATATGGCACCCCAGAACTTCCTGTAGGTCTCTCCATACCGTGGGACATCTAAGACTCGCTAGTCTCAGAACTAGGGTAATACGAATGATGGCTCAACTGCTGGGCCCAAGACCTCGCAGTATGATTGAAACTAGCCTCTGAAGATCTAAGACTTTGTCTGTCTCTCCCTAGGTGTCTACCTGACCTAAGGTTCATATGCCCTTTGTACGTTGCTGATTCTTTGGTACCAGTCACTTGTTTCTTTTAAGTTCCTTTGGATGTGTTTTCTTGTTTTTAGTTAAGCGTCATCAGGAGCACTTTCGAGGGTCGTACTTGATGTTCTGCGTCCGCTTAGTTTAAGTTCTTTTCCTTTAAGTTATCCCTTGACTACAATTTTGCCTACCCTTGCACTTGAGAAATTAAGGGCTCTTCAAACTTGAGTGTTCCTATCATACCCCTAGTCAATCAGAACAACTACTCGCACTTAGCCTATGCTAAGAATAGATTGAGGGGGTTAAGTGATGTTCCAACCTCAAGTCGCTCCTCCTGGCGATGCTGGTCTACCCAGGAAGCACGTTCCCGAGCTTGTTCTCCTTGGCACTTACTTTGCTTTCTCCAAGAGCTCTCGATGATCCTGTAAGAATGCCAAGTTTAGCTTCAAGTTGATCCTTCAATTGACAGACAATTTATTTCAGACACTTTTTTAATGATCCTTGTTCCCCCTTTTGTATTGCTAAAAATTTCCTCTAGAGCTCCCTTGGTGTTCCTACCCCTCAGTGTGTCAACTTCCAAATATCCTATCTGAAAATCAACGCATTATTCTTATAAAAAATAGTTGAGGGCGTGTAGTATATGCCACGAGCTTTTCGACAAGCCCTAGAGCTCAAAAAATGGATTTCGTATGAAAAAGTTATGACCGTTCAGGGTTTAGGGGGTTAAACAGACAAACAGAACCTTTCAGGAGTTTTAATGCATTTTTCTAAGGCCTTTGAAAGTGTGTGAGTATTTGAGAGTGCAAATATGCCCAAAATTAGTCTAAATTTCCAAAAACTTTACCCCTTAATTTCTGCCGAAAATGTCTGTCTATCGCGATAGACGGTGTCTGTCGCGATAGAGTGGTCTGTCGCGATAGAGTGGTCTGTCGCAATAGACGGTGTCTGTCGCGATAGACGGTGTCTGTCGCGATAGAGTGGTCTGTCGCGATAGACGGTGTCTGTCGTCTGTCGTGATTTGGTCTGTCGTGATAGACGGTGTCTGTCGCGATAGACTGGATCTGTCGTGGAATTTTGGTCTGTCGCGATAGACAGGTGTCTGTCGCGATAGACGGGGTCTATCGTGGGTCTCTGTCTGTCGTCTGTCGTGATTTGGTCTGTCGCGATAGACGGTGTCTGTCGCGATAGAGTGGTCTGTCGTGATAGACGGTGTCTGCCGCGATAGACGGTATCTGTCGTGATAGACGGTGTCTGTCGCGATAGAGTGGTCTGTCGCGATAGACGGTGTCTATCGCGATAGACGGGGTCTATCGTGGGTCTCTGTCTGTCGCGATAGACGGTGTCTGTCGTCTGTCGTGATTTGGTCTGTCGCGATAGACGGTGTCTGTCGCGATAGAGTGGTCTGTCGCGATAGACGGTGTCTGTCGCGATAGACTGAAAAAACGCAAATTTTTGAGAAACTTCTAGTGATTTGGAGTGCTCTAATGGTGTAGGTTACCGTGCCAAACACGCATTCACAAAATATTAAGTTTTTCTGTCTGTCGCGACAGACAGAGGTCGTCGTCTCGGGACCTGTGCAGAGTCTGTCGTACCTGCGTACACTGCTGGAGAAGGTGGTACAGTTAGTTCCTGCAACAAAAGCTCAAAAACACACCAAAAACACATAGCATGCAAGCTCTCTCTCGCTCTCTCTCACAATGAAATGAGGGAAATGAGGTGGGGAGTGTAATATGACCAAAAACTGAATTTTTTTGTGGAGATGGAGATGGAGGTGGGAGATGGTGGGGATGATGATGGTGATGATGGTGATGCGAAAGTAAGGAAAAAATGAAGAAAATAAAGAGAAGGAAGGATTTTACCTATAACTCCAATGTCTCAACTCGACGTCTTACCACCACACGCTCGTCCTCGAAGCTCTCTCCCCGGCAACGGCGCCAAATTTGGTGTCACTCTAGCACAATGGTGAGTACCAACGTGAGAAGATTCACCTCATAATTGTCAATCCGTGGAGATGTGAGGACTAGTATGAAGACTATGAGCAAGTGAAGGCACCAGTGTGTGAGTGAGAAGCACACAAGCATGCACACACATACACACACACGCGCACACAAGGCAAGAACAAGGAGAGGAACAATGGAGTTCTTTGCATTAGTCAAAAAGTCTCTTACATAAGCTCAATTCACAAACAATCCACCTCAAAAATGAGCTCTCTAGCTCTTTTTATAGTTTTCTAACTAGCTTTGGTCTTGTCCAGACTTAGTGTCCGGCCTAGTTAAAAATTAGGTTCTAGAGCCTATTTGAGGGCTCAAACAGAGTCTAAAAATTATGAAAATTGATATGTAGCTAGTTCTAATACTCCTCAAGCTCGAGGACTCCTCGGCTTGCACAAAATGGAGTCTATTCTACCAAAAACGGAATTTACAATGTTTGTGTAGTGATTAAAATCACTTGAGTTGTAAATGGTCCATGGAAAAAATGATTGGGCCTTGTTGCCGTATTGTGCATGACTCCTCCGTTGCGCTAGTATGCTCTTCATCTGACTTGTATGCCAACAGTGGGTATACAAGCTGAAGCGTAAACCTGATGGTACAGTTGACAGGTATAAGGGTAGGCTTGTTGCAAAGGGATATACGCAGGAAAGAGGCATTGATTTTGATGAGACCTTTGCACCTACATGCAGTATGACTACTATTCGGAGCATGTGTGCACTTGTAGCCCATCATGGTTGGAATGTGTATCATCTGGACATTAAAACAACATTTCTGAATGGTGACTTGCATGAAGAAGTGTATGTTTTTCAACCCCATGGCTTTGTGCAGAAAGGGCATGAAAACCAAGTGTGTAGGTTAAAGAAGGCATTATATGGTTTAAAGCAAGCACCACGTGCTTGGAATGAGAAGATACATGCCTATCTGATTGCACATGGTTTTGAGAACATTCCAACTGAAAGCACCTTATATGTTAAGCGTGCTAATGATGTGCTTCTTATCATTGTTGTCTATGTTGACAACATGCTCCTCATTGGTCCTATTGAGAAGCATATTGCTGATTTTAAGGCTGATTTGCATGCCTCATTTGAGATGTCTGATTTGGGGTATTTGCATCACTATTTGGGCATTCAATTTATGCAAGTTGATGGTGGATTGGCTTTGTGTCAAACGAAATATATTGACACATTATTGCAGCATTTTGGCCTTGAAGACTGTAAGCCTATTATCACTCCTCTCTATCAGCAGGTTGTTGGATGCCTAGTTTACTTATGCATTACTAGGCCAAATATTCAGTTTGCTGTCTCACAGATGAGCAGGTTTATGCATTGCTCAGGTGTCAAGCTTTGGCAGGTGGTTAAGCGCATCTTTCGCTACTTGAGTGGTACTCGTTTACTTGGGTTGTTTTATCCCAAGGGGGATCAATACCGCCAGATTTGTATGCTTTTTCTGACTCAGACTGGGCTGGCTGCTATGACACTTGTGTGTCCACTAGTGGCTTCTACTTCATGCTTGGTAGCTCATGTATATCTTGTTTGAGCAAGAAGAAGCCTACTGTGGCCAGTTCCAGTTGTGAGGTTGAGTATAGGCAGCTTTCATAGCTACTATTGAGTGTGTGTGGCTCAGAGGCCTTATGGCTGATTTGGGTGTTGGTGAGACTTCTGCCACCACCATCTTCACTGACAGTCAGAGCGCATTGGCAGTTGCGAGGAACCCTGTGTTCCATGCTCGCACTAAGCACATTGAGGTGCATTATCACTATGTCAGGGAGAGGTTCTCTGCTAGGGAGATCAACTTGGCATATGTGCCCACGTAGGAGAACATTGCAGACCTTTTCACGAGGGCTCTGCCTAGGGAGAAGTTTGAAGCTTTCCGCAAAGCTTTGGGCTTACTTCCTTTTGTGGAGTGATTTCCACATAGCTTGGCACTTCCTTATACATGAGTGCCAGCTCCTTGTTCAGCGCATCATTCCCACGGGGAATTTGTTGATGTATATAGGTAGTGATGTGTGTGAACACACTAGGAACGCCGAGGCACTTGTTTCCCTCTTTAGGAGGTTTTTTCCCTTGGCTTGTATATACGCCTATTGCCCTAATGGGCTACTTATCTTTGTACATTCTCTACTAATACATTCAGTATTGTGTGTTGCACTCCAAGCTTCTTCTTCTTCCTTGTGCTCTTCGCGTGCTTCCATAGACATCTAACTCCAACATGATGTAGAGGATAAAGAAAAAAAATTATATGGGAAATGTATGAGAAAAGAAAGCCTTACTTTTCTTTTGGAAATGATAGACTTTCTTCTTCTGCATCTCTCCTCGACCTGATGATGTCAACATTTTCATAGTTCTCTTCCATACCTTTTGTTCTCTTCATCTTGAAGTAGCAAGCACTCTTAACTTCTTCAAATGAATTTTTCTTTTCCTCTAGTGCTAAGAGTAAGAGACAAAACAAACATGGTATACAAGTGGAAGTGAACATAGAATCATGTTTTATCATCTCCTCATATCTCTGAATCAAAATTCTACTTCAAATGTGATTGATAGGACTAAATTCACCAATCTTTTAGCTGAATGGTGAATTACCTTTCTAGAGTTATCTCTCTAATAAAATGTGCGCATAAACTTCCAACCAACTTATAACACAAAATTGGCTGAAAACAAAACTGATGCTCTCCACATTTGTCTTCTTAGATAAGCTTTCTTGCCATGAAAGAGATCTCTCAAAACTCTCTAGGAAAACGTGGATATCTGTTTTGATGTAGCCTTTAACTTTCAAATAATGAAAGTGTATAAAAGCACTCCTTGAATTCTTCAAATCTCTTCATAACTACTCTTCTAAGATATGATTTGCAAACGATAATCTGATAGTAGAAACTGATACCTGTGATTTGATGCTGATCTGATTCCTTCATCTTCTCCAAACCATTATTCTTCCTTGAATTTGAAGTAGCCTTCTCTTCATCAAGTCTTGGTCTTCAAACAATACTTTTGTAAAGTATTTTCATACTCTTCCAAAAGTATTCGGCTACTAACAGATCATCAACTTCATACTCCACACTGATGAATAAACATGTGACTGAATTGTCTAATTCTCAAATCTCTACTCATCTAGATTAAGTGTGTATGTCAAGTGTCAAATATTAGAAGATGCCCTTAAATCATATGTTGTAAACCTGGAAGTCTAGGAACGTGGGAACCTGGATATCTGAGAGCCTGAATGCTCTGATGCCAAAGCCCTAAAGCTCTGATACCAAATGTTGGAAATTTAGTAGGCCCATTACTAATACCACAGGTCCAAGGTTCCATAGGTCCACCATATGCAACATAGAATCTAGCAATCTTCCAATATTGAAAAAACATGACCATACCACATTTAATCATACAAATGATGAGACAAAGATAGAGAAAGATTGGACAACATGTGTAAAGTGTTACGTAAGTCACTGCTTACTCACAGTATCATATATACCAACTTTCAATGTACAATGTGGGAGCAAAACTCTCAACCACTCTATGTGAATAGAAATAGATGGATGAGTGAATGTACAAATGTAACAAACATATTCAGACGTATGGACAAAAATCTGAATATATATTAGATGTGTGACCTAATAGGTTGTCGAAGAGTGAACATGAGTGTCAGAAAGAGGAAGGATCAATCTAAAACTGATAATCAGCAAACCCTCATCTGAACTTAGGCTATGGAAGACCCTAAGTTAGACACATGTGTGAAAAGATCACATACTTACAAAAGTAGCAAAGCATGCTAACAAGTTTACTGCCAGAAATCCTCAAACTCATATGAACATGCCTTCTTGAACACCTCATCCAAATATGCATAAAGCATATATGTACTGATTCTCTTGTACCTATGCCGAATAGGACTCCTCCTGATATGGATGCCACTACCTCCATAAGCTCCAAGTAGTACCTGTGTGCATAAAGAGAATATGTACGTGAATTCTTAACATAAGATGCAAATCTTATGTTAACCACCATCCAATGTCTTTGAAGTAACCCAAAATCTTCATGTAGAAGAAAATCTTCAAATACATCATGTGAATGGCCGATCCACACCACCAAGCTGTGAATAGCCTCTCCATAAGCAAGAATGTGAACACACTCTTCTTCTTCAAGAAGAACTCCATATCCGCTCCTCAACATGCTCCAAGATAGCACCATGGCTGCCCCATGTGCTAAGAAGAACCACCTCTATTGAGGTAACAAAGCTCCAAAGCTTGTTGTTGAAACTAGGTGATGGATACATACAATGAGCCCAAGACTCTTATTATTTATTATAGCTTCCTTGAAATAAAGCACTCCCAAAATCTCTCGCTTGATGAAGAAATACGATCACTGTCGGTAAAAAGTTGTATGTTCGCTATTATGAAAAGCATAACAAAAAACTTCTTCGCATTTTTTTTCCCCATTGTCGTCTATTGGGGCTCATGGGACTTGAACCCAGATGGGTTGGATGAAAGGCTGCTCACATAACCAAGGTGCTCATGTCGATTCTTGTACAAGGACCCTTAGAAGACAACTACTAATGCTATGTAATGTGAGCAAGATGTACCATCTTGACCAATATTTGACCAATGGGACATTGTTTCCAAAAATCCCCCCTGCAATGTCATATTGGTACAAACTGAACTGAACATGTAAATTCATTCATCTGCAAACTTCATAAGCTTCAAACTTGTACTCCCCAAATTGACCTTCAAACCTTTTCTTCAAAAGTCTTCTTCAAAACTGAATTTGACTTTCCTTCAAACTTCAAAAACTTGAACTTGTTGAATATGAACCATATTACTTGAGCAAATATGCAAACTATTCTCAAACCTGAAAACATACACTAGGATCCACATATTTGCATTTACCTTCCAAAAAGATTTCTCAACGTACTTCTGTTGTGTCATGTAGATACATTGAACAAAATCTGGAACTGAATCCTAGAACCTGTGACTAACAACTCACAACTTAGTGTATCAGGAACACTGCTGGTTCATTGAAATATATGAGAAAAGGAAGCCTTAATTTTCTTTTGGAAATGATGGACTTTCTTCTTCTGCATCTTTCCTCCACTTGATGATGTCAATGTTTTCATACTTCTCTTCCATACCTTTTGTTCTCTTCATCTTGAAGTAGCAAGCACTCTTAACTTCTTCAAATGAATTTTTCTCTTCCTCTAGTGCTAAGAGTAAGAGACAAAACAAACATGGTATGCAAATGGAAGTGAACATAGAATCATGTGTTATCATCTCCTCATATCTCTGAATCAAAATTATGCTTCAAATGTGATTGATAGGACTAAATTCACAATCTTTTAGCTGAATGATGAATTACCTTTCTAGAGTTATCTCTCGAGATAAAATGTGAGCATAAACTTCCACCCAATTTATAACACAAAATTGGCTGAAAACAAAACTGATGCTCTCCACATTTGTCTTCTTAGATAAGCTTTCTTGCCATGAAAGAGATCTCTCAAAACTCTCTAGGAAAACCTCTAGATACCTAATTTGATGTAGCCTTTAACTTTCAAATAATGAAAGTGTATAAAAGCACTCCTTGAATTCTTCAAATCTCTTCATAACTGCTCTTCTAAGATATGAGTTGCAAATGATAATCTGATAGTAGAAACTGATACCTGTGATTTGATGTTGATCTGATTCATTCATCTTCTCCAAACCATTGTTCTTCCTTGAATTTGAAGTAGCCTTCTCTTCATCAAGTCTTGGTCTTCAAACAATACTTCTGTAAAGTATTTTCATACTCTTCTAAAAGTATTCAGCTGCTAACAAATCATCAACTTCATACTCCAACTGATGAATAAACATGTGACTGAATTGTCTAATTCTCAAATCTCTACTCATCTAGATTAAGTGTGTATGTCAAATGTCAAATATTAGAAGATGCCCTTAAATCATATGTTGTAAACCTGGAAGTCTAGGAACGTGAGAACCTGGGTATCTGAGAGCCTAAATACTCTGATGCCAAAGCCCTAAAGCTCTGATACCAAACGTTGGAAATTTAGTAGGCCCATTACTAATACCACAGGTCCAAGGTTCCATAGGTCCAGCATATACAACATAGAATCTAGCAATCTTCCAATATTGACAAAACATGAACATACCACATTTAATCATACAAATGATGAGACAAAGATAGAGAAAGATTAGACAACATGTGTAAAGTGTTATGTAAGCCACTACTTACTCACACTATCATATATACCAATATTCAATGTACAATGTGGGAGGAGAACTCTCAACCACTCTATGTGAACAAAAATAGATGGATGAGTGAATGTACAAATGTAACAAACATATTCAGGTGTGTGGACAGAAATCTGAATATATATGAGGTGTGTGATGAAAGAACTTGGAGAAGCTTGTAGAAGGTAGAAAAGTGTGTTTTGAGGCGACGAAGTTTGGTCAAGCCAACCGACACAAGACCAGCCCTTGAGCTTATGGAGACTCAAATAGACCTTATAGGCATGCAATAAGTGCAAAGAAACACACTATGTACTTTGGAGCATCAAGGAGAATGAGTGGATACAAAACAGATAGGTTCGCGGGTCCACTAGCTCAAAAAACTTACTATCTATGGAAGAGACAATGAACTTCAAATGCCCATAGCGACCAGCGTGATTACAATTTGAAAAAATACTTTTCTGGGAGTGATACACATAGGGTTGAGTGTATGGAATGCACAAAATTATAAGGAATAAGAAAAATATGCTATAGAAATGAATGTGACATTCACCGGTGTTACTTCCTATTTTTCAGGAATACGTAGAGATTGATCCCGAGGCAGAAAAACTAACATTTCTCCAAATCTGATAAACCAAATGCTTTGAAAATATAAAAGCATAAATTAGACACTTATACCTTTCCAATGAGTCATTGTGCACTCAATTTGGAGCTCTCGAGAGAGAGGAGCAGCCTCTGCAAGATTACTATTGGCGAAGAAGATGATGCAGAAAATTGAAGGAGCAAGACAATGATGGCCACAAGTGTATATATATTGCTTCCATGTAATTTACAAGTGATTTCAAGCCTTCATATAGACTCTAGGAGTGTTCGACGACTTTTACAAGTTGAATTTGAATTCAAATGAAGGTGGGAATGGTTGTTGGAGGGAATCAATTCACTTTCCTACAATCTAGGAAAAGTGAAGATCTTGATTGATCGCCTTTATGGTGATTGATTGTTTGATTGAATGCAACTTCAACCACCACAAATTCGTGGGATTTGGGCTCTATATTTGTACCTTTACATGTGTAAAGCTCAAGGCTTTTACAAGGGTAAATGAGCCATCAAAAATCTCTCAAAAAAATACAATAAATGAGCATAAGAAAAAAAGAACTTTCCAACGGATATTCTTTTGACGTGATAGCCTTTGATGTAGATCAAATCCACCTCAAGCATAGTTTAAGCTTGATGTTCCAAAAGCTCCCCCTCAAGCTAAAGTATGCTTGAGTTTTCATTCTTTGATAGGTTGAATACCTGCCATAGCTTTGAATCTACAAAGCTTTATTCCATCAAGTGCCTTCGTCATCATATCTGCTACTTGCTTTTCAGTCGGAACAAAAGAAATGTCAATCTCCTTTGCCATGAGCTTCTCCCTGATGAAGTGGTAATGGACTTCTATGTGCTTGGTTCTTGCATGGAAAATAGGATTTTCCGCTAGATGCATGGAACTTACATTATCTCCAAATATGTGAGGTTTGGAACTCACAAGTCCCAAATCTGTATACAATGCTTTTAACCATATTGCTTCTTGAGTTGCTATGGTCAAGCCTCTGTACTCTGCTTCACTTGAAGATAAAGCAATTGTTGGTTGCTTCTTGGAACTCCATGACACTAGCTTCGAACCTGCAAATGCTAAGTAACCAGATATACTTTTTCTATCATCCTTAGCTCCTGCCCAATCTGCATTTGAGTAGATTTTTATATCCAAATCTGAAGAGTAAGGATAGAATATACCTTCGTTGATTGTACCTTTGAGATACTTGAGTACTCTCTTAGTTGCATCCATGTGTGGTCTTCTCGGTGAGTGCATGAACTGACTAAGCACTCCCACACTATATGAGATGTCTGCCCTTGTATGAGTAGCATATATCAAGCTACCTACCAAGCTTTGATACTCTTTAATGTCTTCAATTTTCTCACCTTCATAAACACTAAGTTTATGATTCATCTCCAAAGGTGTACCTGCAGGTTTAGTGTTCTCCATTTTGAACTTCAGAAGAAGATCCTGAATGTATCTTCTTTGAGTCAAATACATTCCTTCATCTGTGTATACCACCTGCATACCTAGGAAATATGTGAGCTCACCTATGTCACTGATTTTGAACTCCTCTTGCATGTGTCTCTTGATCCTTTGAATGCCATTTAGATCATCACCTGTCACAATAATATCATCTACATATACACATAGATAGATAACCTCATTGTGATCTCTTTTGATGAATAGAGAAGGATCTGAGCTGCTAGCTTTGAACCCTTGATCTTGAAGATATGTAACCAACCTGTAATTCCAAGCCCTATGAGCTTGTTTCAATCCATACAATGCTTTGTTAAGTCTGCAAACATAAGATGGATGATTAGGGTTTTCAAAACCTGGTGGTTGTGACATGTATACCTCTTCACTTATCCAACCATTTAAGAATACATTTTTCACATCAAGTTGGAGGAGTCTCCAATTCCTTGCAGCAGCTACACTTATCAATGTCCTGATTGTAGTCATCTTTGCAACTGGTGAGAATGTTTCCTCATAGTCTATACCATGAGTTTGTGAGCATCCTTTGGCAACTAATCTTGCCTTGTACCTGCAAACTGATCCATCTGAATTTCTTTTAACTTTATATACCCATCTGCAACCAATTACCTTTTGATTCGGCGACATTGGAACTAAATCCCAAGTGTCCATCTCCTTCAATGCATCTATCTCTTCGTTCATGGCCTTTTCCCAATTAGAGTTTCCCTTTGCCTCTTCATAGGTTGAGGGTTCCTTTGAAATAGATTCTTTTGCCAAGTATATTGAATGCTTTGAAACGAATGTGGAATCATATCCATACCTTTCTGGTTGTTTCTTCTCTCTTGCTGATCTTCTAGGTGCTTGTTTTGAGCATTCTCCAACCTCTTGCATCTTTGCTTTGCCTCTTGACTTCCATAGCTTGTAATCCCTTTCTCTTTCATCTTGGTCATCATTTGTATCACTTCTTGGATCATGGACATGTGTATCATGCTTGCTTCCTAATTGATGAGAGTCAGAATCAAGATCATATGGTAGTGTTACCTTTTGTTTGTCTTCATCATACCAAGACCTGTGTTCTTCAAACACAACATCTCTACTTGTAGTGAATTGCTTGGTTGAAGGATTGAAGAACCTGTAACCCATCTGAGTTGAATCATATCCAATAAACACCGCTTTTGTTTCCCTTTCATCTAGCTTACCTCTTATTTGTGATGGTACATGAACATAAGATAAACAACCAAAAACCTTGCAATGTCCAAGACTAGGTTCTCTTCCATGCCATGCTTCATAAGGATTCATACCTTGAAGTGATTTGGATGGTAGTCAATTGACAAGGTACACAGCTAGCTTCTGCCCATAGATAATGTGGCAACTTCTTCTCTTCAAGCATTGTTTGGGCTGATCCAACCAATGTCTTGTTTCTCCTCTCTGCAATTCCATTAAGTTGAGGAGAGTACCTAGTAGTCACTTCCCTTTTGATACCTTTGTCTTGCAAGAACTCATCAAACTCTTTGGAGAAGTATTCTCCCCCTCCATCAAATCTGAGCTTCTTTAGTGATCTACCTGTATGATTCTCCACATGTGCAAGATACTTCTTGAAGCAATCAAACACTTCATTCTTACTCTTGATAAAGTATAGAACAGTCCACCTACTATGGTCGTCAATAAATGATACATAATACCTTGATCCTGCCAACGAAGGTTCTTGACTTGGTCCCCATACATCTGTATGTACTAAGTCGAATAAGTTCTTGTGGATGTAGCCTTTGTGGTTGAATGGTTGTCTTTGTGCCTTCCCAATCTGACATGCATCACACCTGTTGATCATGTGTTGCTTTGATATTTTCGGCAGTCCTAGAACACTTTGATCCCTGCATATATCCTTCAAGGTTCTTTCATTCACATGAGCAAGTCTCTTATGCCCACTTCAAGCTCACTTAGGGTTTGAGACCCAAAGTTGAATAGAGCTATGTTCCTGGTTTCTCCTACTTCAAAAGTAAAGAGCCTACCGTGCTTCTCACCTCGGGCTATCTTCTTGAAGCCTTGACATGGATCTTCCACAAAAGCTCCATGTTGGGTGACCCTAACTTGCAAGCCTTTTTCAACTATTTGGCCTACACTTATTAGGTTTTTAGTGATAGTGGGTACATAGAGAACCTTACTCAGAATGTTTGTCATGCCATTGGAAGCTTTGACATTACCAATCTTTTCCACATTGTGCTTTGTGTCATCCCCTGTTTGCACTTCGTGTCTATGCTTTGGACTTTCCAAATCAAATAGAAGAGCAATGTTGCCTGCAACATGATTCGAACATCTTGAATCTATGTAGAACAAATGATCATCTTCTTTACCTTCTTTGTGGCTTAGATTCATAAGAAGCAATGAGTCTTCATGTGGTTGATCTTCTGAATAATTGTTGTAGTCCCTTCTATTATAGCTTCTATTGTTGTTGTTGAAGTTGTGTCCATCTCTGCCTCTATTCCTCCCATATCCACCTCTTCCACTTCCTTTCTGGGTCTTCCCATTGAACCAGCAATTCTGAGTGGTGTGGTTGGTATTATCGCATATGGCACAAGGTTGAACATTCTGACCTTTGGATTTGTCTTGCTTTGGTCCTTTCTTCTTCCCTTTCCACTTGCTCTTGCTTGCAAAGTTGGCTTGAGAAGTCTCTTCTTCATCTTCTTCCTTCTTCTTGCCTTTCTGCTTCTTATCCTTCTTATCTACATATAGAGCACTAGTTGAATTACCATGATAAGAGTTACCTTCCTTTATGCTATTGTCGGCTTCTTGATTGAAGAGTTGTCCAAGAAAGATGTTGAAGTCTGGAGTCTGCACATCCATGATGAGATCATAAGCCGTCGTGAAGGATTGCCATTGCTTATCACTTCGAATGCCGTTGAGAATTCGCCTCATGATGACCTCTTCTTCAATCAGCTCTCCAATGGATGCTAACTGATCTGCAACCTCTTTGACCTTGGTAAAAAACTCTGTGATGGTTTGTTTGGGCATCTTCTTCATTTGGTTGAACTCGTTCCAAAGATGATTCTTTATTGCTTTGGTACTAGCAGAAAAGAAAGTCTCGAGGGCATCCCAAGTCTCTTGAGATGTCTTGCATCCTCTAATATGTGGTAATAGAAAGTCAGAGATAGAGTTTAGTATGTATGACCTTGCTTGAGCATCCCTTGCGCACCAAAGTGTGAGCTTATCTGTCTCCTCTTGTGTAGGTCCTCCTTTGGATCTTGGAATAGGCATAACTTCATCACCTGCTACAATTCCATAAAGATTTCTACCTTGCAAATAGGCCTCCATTCTGATTTGCCAAGCCGCGTAGTTGTGTCGATCAAGCTTCTCGATCATTGAGGGAAAGCTGTCACCCATCTTGATCTAGCTCTGATACCACTGAAAGAACTTGGAGAAGCTTGTAGAAGGTAGAAAAGTGTGTTTCGAGGCGACGAAGTTTGGTCAAGCCAACCGGCACAAGACCAGCCCTTGAGCTTATGGAGACTCAAATAGACCTTATAGGCATGCAATAAGTGCAAAGAAACACACTATGTACTTTGGAGCATCAAGGAGAATGAGTTGATACAAAACAGATAGGTTCGCAGGTCGACTAGCTCAAAAAACTTACTATCTATGGAAGAGACAATGAACTTCAAATGCCCATACCGACCAGCGTGATTAAAATTAGAAAACATCCTTTTATGGGCATGATACACATAGGATTGAGTGTATGGAATGCACAAAAGTATAAGGAATAAGCAAAATATGTTGTAGGAATGAATGTGACATTCACTGGTGGTACTTCCTATTTTTCAGGAATATGTAGAGATTGACCCCGAGGCAGAAAAACTCAGATTTCTCCAAATCTGTTGAACTCAATGCTTTGAAAATTTACAGGCATAAACTATACACTTATATCTTTCCAATGAGTCATCTTCCACTCAATTTGGAGCTCTAGAGAGAGAGCAGCAGCCTCTGCAAGATTACTATTGGCGAAGAAGATGATGCAAAAAATTGAGGAGCAAGACAATGATGGCCACAAGTGTATGTATATTGCTTCCATGTAATATACAAGTGATTTCAAGTCTTTATATAGACTCTAGGAGTGTTCCACGACCTTTACAAGTTGAATTTGAATTCAAATGAAGGTGGGAATGGTTGTTGGAGGGAATCAATTCACTTTCCTACAATCTAGGAAAAGTGAAGATCTTGATTGATCTCCTTTTAGATGATTGATTGCTTGATTGAATGCAACTTCAACCACCACAAGTTCGTGGGATTTGGGCTCTATATTTGTACCTTTACATGTGTAAATCTCAAAGCTTTTACAAGGGTGAATGAGCCATCAAAAATCTCTCAAAAAAATACAATAAATGAGCATAAGAAAAAAAGAACTTTCCAACGGATATTCTTTCGATGTAATAGCCTTTGATGTAGATCAAATCCACCTCAAGCATAGTGTAAGCTTGATGTTCCAACATGTGACCTAATAGGTTGTAGAAGAGTGAATATGAGTGACAGAAAGAGGAAGGATCAATCTAAAACTGATAATCAGCAAACCCTCATCTAAACTTAGGCTATGGAAGACCCTAAGCTAGACACATGTGTGAAAAGATCACATACTTACAAAAGTATCAAAGAATGCTAACACGTTTGTTGCCATAAATCCTCAAACTCATATGAACATACCTTCTCGAACACCTCATCCAAATATGCATAAAGCATATATGTACTGATTCTCTTGTACCTATGCCAAATAGGACTCCTCCTGATATGGATGCCACTACCTCCATAAGCTCCAAGTAGTACCTGTGTGCATAAAGAGAATATGTACCTGAATTCTTAACATAAGATGCAAATCTTATGTTAACCACCATCCAATGTCTTTGAAGTAACCCGAAATCTTCATGGGTAAGGACAAGACAAGTGAAGGAATGAGCATTCCTCCCAAGGAAGCTTATGTGCCTAATTCCACTGAACTAGGCACTTCTTCTTCCATGAATCGGTATTCCCAAGAATTTCTAAGAGAGATTCAAGAAAAGAAGTGGGAAAAAGGAAGTGAAAACCCTCCTCCCATTGAACTTTTGGATGATCAACATGATCAAATCCTACAAGATATTCCTTCTACAAATGGAGAACAAGAGGATGCCCAGTCAAGTGCATGATTAGACTTCGAGTCTTGTTACCATTAGTGTCCATGTGAAAGGCCAAATGGCCACCGGACACTTCTTTGTATATGTTCTTTAATAAAACATATATGGCTTGGTCAGCCACGGACTGTAAGTTCAACTGCATTTTGTAAGGCCTAAGAGGTTTGTCTTCGTGCTCCCTGTGTACTGTGTTTTCTGCGTATTCTGCAGTCTCTGTGCGGAGTATCGTATGCGGCCTTAGGAGGTATGTTTTCTACTCCGAGGATATCATCGTGGAGCTCTCGATAAGGAGAGCGCACCGTGGTGCATCGTCATCGAATTACTTCACTGGTATCAGGGGAGTTTGATGGAAAAGGCAGTGACCAAGGCATAGACCTTGGCATACCTTGTCATCCAAGTCACCCTTGGCGCCGTTGGCTACGCACGAGGGAGGACCTCAACGATCAAGGAATATAGAGGTTCTCGGTACTTCTCGAGAGATCACCCATCCTAGTACTGTTCCCCCCAAAGCTCGCTTAACCCTGGCAATCTCTTGCCACTAAGCTACATGCTTGTGGTGTCTGAAGAAGGGGAAAGACTAAGGTTGACATTATCTTGAACATGTTTTGGTCCCTCAAAGCTTCATCCTTTGCTTTCAAAGCCTATTTTGGAAGCATTTTTGGGGTGTCTTTTGGAGCCATTTTGGAGTACTTCCGCACATAGTTATTTCACATAGTCCAAGAACACCAAGAAGAGTGTTCTTTGTACTTCTCCGACAAAAAATATCAACCTTTGGGGCTGCTTTCAGCCACACTCGTAAAACTACAGGTTTCTTGAAAGGTTTCAGTTTTGGTGGGAGCAGTTGTTGCAAAATTTATGCAAGTTTTTTTATCCTAAAACATCAAGGTTGACAGACCCTTGCAGGTGTTATTGGCTAGTTTTTGGGCTATGTATTCAGCCTTTTAGTGTCATTTTACTGCATATATTGAGCACATACACACCATGTATGCTTCTGTGGATACCGCTTATGTACGTCCATGAAGTCATTGATATAGCGGTTACGTTCTTTGCATAAAGCCTTTTACGTTTGATAAAGAGGGTCATGGTGAGGTTTTCTTAACTGGGAGACACCCAGATGTCGGGGTCTCTTCGGTGATGCAGGTGGAAGACTTACCCAGCCTCGCCATAGGAGATGTATGATAGTTGTTCATAGGTGCTAGATAAGCCTAGTTGGCTTCTCTTGGGTAACTACTTATACGCAGTGGAGTCAGTGATTCACTATGTAGGAAAACATGTCAGTACTTGCAGTTTTATGATATTTTGACACTGGTCATATGCTCATTTTCTAGAGGATACTCTCACAAAATTTTTCCTAATTTTTGTTTAGTCAACTATACAGTGGTCGATTTACTCCTTGATACCCTTATTTGTTGGTGTTCGGACTCTTCTAGCTCCATTATCATTCTATTCATTTCTCTACCATCATGGCATCAGAGGTCTCAAGCACATGCGGTGGATCAGGGTCTAGTGCTAGTGTTTTGAGGAGGAGATATAATTTGCAGGGCAAATACCATTTTGAGATCAAAAAATTTGATGGCACAAACTTTGCTCTATGGAAGAATCAAATTAAAGATGTGTTGATTCAAAGGGGACAATGGAAGCTCGTAAATGGGATTTCAAAGAAGCCTGTTGACATGGCTAAAGATGATTGGGATGAGTTAGATGAAATGGCCAGGTCTACCATTCGCTTGCACGTGGCAGATAATGTTTACTTTACAGTATTAGACTGTGAAAGTGCAGAGGAGCTTTGGAAGAAGTTATGCAATACATATGAAAAAGAGATGGCATCAAATAAAGTGTATCTAATGAGAAAATTATATTACCTTTGCATGAAGGACACAGATAGTGTTGCTGCTCATCTAAATGAGTTTGATGCTATATTCTCCCAATTACAGGCTCAGAAAATGGATATGGATAATGAAATGAAAGCAATATTGCTGTTATGCACCCTGCCATCATCATGGGATACGTTTTGCACAGCTATTAGCAATAGTGCACCTGGTGGTAAACTCGCCTATGATGACATATGTGGAGCACTCTTGAGTGAGGAGATTTGTAGAAAATCTATGGTTGGCACTCACAGTGGAGATGCATATAATGTTCGTGATTCTTACCAAGGAAAGAATCAGCAACGTGGTAGGAGCAAGAACAAGGAAAAGAATGGTCAATGGAATAAGAGTAGAAGTAAATCAAGGAAGAGGGATACACCATCTACTTCGACTGTGAAGATTGAAGAAATTAATGCTATTTCTGATGAAGTTGATGTGTTGACACTTGATAGTACTGTGCCAACTGAGGCACTTATGGTTGATTCTCTTTCCCATGCCTAGCAGCTAGATTCTGGTGCTTCTTTCTATGTGACACCACACAGAGAATGGTTCTCCAATTATGTAGCAAAGTGTCTTGGTACCATGAAACTTGATGATTCTTACCAGTATGATGTTGTGGGGATTGGAGATGTGGTTGTGCAGTTCATTGATGGTTCAAAATTTACTATGCATAATGTACGCCATGTACCTCAGTTATCATGCAGTTTGATGTCAGTTGGTCAACTTGATGACCTTGGTTACAAGGTAGTCTTCTATGCTCAGTCCTTTCGTATATCAAAGGGCAATATGGTTATTGCAAAAGGAAGCAAAGTTGGCTCACTTTATCCTTTACTTGTATCATAGAAAGAACACTTGTTAGCTGTTATTGAAAAGCCTAGGGCTTGTATTTGGCATGGTCATTTGGGCCATATATCTCGTAGTGGAATGGAAAATCTTTCTCGTTCTGGCTACTTACCTTGTTATCTTTCTCTGATTTTTCATTTTGTGAGCATTGTCAATATGGAAAGCAAACGAGAAATGTGCATAGAATGCACATTGACTCTTCAATTCAGCCATTAGATCTCATCCATACAGATGTGTGTGGTCCTATGCCCACTATATCCTTAGGTGGTTCTCTTTACTTTGTCACTTTCATAGATGATGCTACTAGAAAAGTCTGGGAATATCCTATCAAATTGAAAGATGAGGTATTCCCTACTTTCAAAAAATGGCTTGTTCAGTTGAGACTCAAAAAGGAACTAAGCTTAAGGCTTTATGTTCAGATAATGGGGGTGAGTATACCTCACATGAATTCAGCCTTTTTTGTTAGTCTAGAGGGATTCATCGAGAATTTACAGCTCCTTATACCCCAGTACAGAATGGTGCAACTGACAGGATGAATAGAACTATTCAAGATAGAGTATTTTCTATGTTGCATCATGCAAACCTCTCACAAGGCTTTTGGGCAGAAGCAGTATTGACTGTAGTTCATGTGATTAACCTTTCACCTAGTGCTACCAAAGGTCTAAAAGTGGCACAAGAGTTATGTACAGGGAAGCCACCATATTATGATCATCTTCGAGTTTTTGGGTGTGAAGCATATGTTCATATACCCAAGAGTCTTAGACAAAAGTAGGACCATAACTCAAAGAAATGCATTTTTTTTGGATATGGTCGAGAAAGACAATTTGGATATCGCTTATGGGATCTTGAAACATGGTCAGTGATCAGAAGTAGTGATGTCATTTTCAATGAGTCTAAGATGCATAAACAACCCATTAAGGAGGTTGAAGTGAGAAGAGTGGTGTTTGAGGATACTAGTCCTCTAGCTAGCATGCATAAAAATGTTGCACATAGGGATGTTCAAGAGAATGTCTGATCAAATCAGTCTGCACATGTTCCTGCTGAGCAACCATTGAGATGCTCTACACGTGTCTCACATCCACCTGATAGATATGTTCTAGGTTTAGATTTTGTTATGTTAACAGATGCTGGTGAGCCTCCTTGCTACAAAGAGGCTATGCAGACAGAGGATCATGTCAAGTGGGAGCGTGCCATGAAGAGTGAGTTGGATTCTATTCACAAGAATGGTACTTGGGATTTAGTACCCTTGCCAAATGGAAGGAAAGCTTTACCATGTAAATGGGTATATAAGTTGAAATTCACATCAGATAATGCTTCTCCAAAGTATAAAGCACGACTTGTTGCAAAGGGTTTTAAGCAACAACATGGTGTTGATTTCGAGGAAATCTTCTCTCTAGTGGTCAAGATGACTACCTTGCACATGTTTCTTGGATTCGTTGCAATGGAGGACTAAGATTTAGTCCAAATGGATGTGAAAACTGCTTTCTTGCATGGAGATCTTACAGATGAGATCTATATGGAACAACCAGAGGGTTATGTAGTTCCTGGCAAGGAAAGTCTAGTTTGTAAACTCAAGAAGAGCTTGTATGGACTTAAACAATCCCCTAGACAATGGTACGAAACGTTTGATGCTTTTATGAAGTCTCAAAGCTGTTCTCAAAGCAATGAGGATCATTGTCTCTACACAAAGAGATGCTCATATGGCAGCTTGATATGTTTGATACTTTATGTCGATGATATGTTGACTGTTGGGAAGTCCTCTTCTGACTTGTAAATTCTCAAAAATAAGTTGAGTCAGACATTTGATATGAAGGATTTGGGGGATGCCAAACATATTCTTGGCATGCGCATTACTCATGATACGAGTTAAAAGATGCATATATTTGTCTCAAAGTGAGTACATATCCAAAGTACTTCACAGGTTCAATATGCAGGGTGGAAAGGCATTGAGTACACCTTTACCCAGATATGTGAAATTGAGCAAGGATGATTGCCCCAAATCAGATGAGGAAAAGGAATTCATGAACAAAATTCCCTATCAATCTGCTATTGGTAGTCTCATGTATGCTATGGTAGCTACGAGACCAGACATTACATTTGCAGTGGGAGTTGTGAGCAGATATATGTATAATCCTGGCAAGAAACATTGGGAAGCAGTCAAGATGATTTTGAGATATCTGAGTGGTACTAAGGACAAGTGTCTATGCTTAGGTAGAGGGAAAGCATCCATTATTGGTTACACAGATTCTGACTATGCTGGTTCTTTAGACAATCGTAAGTCTACATCAGGGTACATTTTTCATTTTGCTGGAGGTGCTATCTGTTGGAGATCTCGTCTTCAAGAATGTACAGATGTTTCCAGCATAGAAGCAGAGTATGTTGCAGCAAGTGAGGCATGTAAGGAAGCATTGTGGCTTTCTTGTCTTGCTTGTGATATGGGTTTACCTCAGCATGTACCTCGTTTGCTCAGTGACAGTCAGAGTGCCATTGCTTTGGCTAAGAATCTGGTCTATCATGCAAAAACCAAGCACATTGAGGTGAGATATCACTTCATTAGAGATTTCTTAGCCAGTGTTAGACGGCCGCCAGAGTAGGACAAATGTATGCCGGATGTAATGGAATTTTTGAAATTTGCACGAAAAGTTGGTACGTGCATTCTGTAAACATCTTTTTAAAGCAATGGGAAAAGAGTGATCGAGACCCCATTTTTTTTTAGAAGTTGTTTGAGTACTGTCTGAGTTTGTGTGGTGTCATCGGGAGATTAAGTCATATTTCTATATTGTTATGTTCAGTCTGTTCGTCTATTCCTACTGTAGTGCAGAGTAATGAATTTGTAGTATCCAGTGTGAATCTGTTTGTTAACAGTTGTGTTCTGTATTCACTGTTGATTCCGATCACAGGGAAGAACTAATATCGGTAATAGTATGAACTGTGAGTTGGAGCACTGATAAGCTTAGTGATGAGTTCTACATACGTTTAGTAAAGTTGAGTAACTCTATTAGTTTGCGAGTCAGAACCAGACTACTGCTCCGTTACCATAGCAGATTAGTCTGTAAGTTCGGCGTCCTAGTACGCAGAAACAGTTACTGGTCAATTAAAGCTAAATACTGAGCTAAGACGCAATAGAGTATTTACAGGGGTGTAAGGATTTGGGAAAATAGTACAGGGCCTCTGTCTACATGTTGATTGAGTTCTACATACGTTTAGTAAAGTTGAGTAACTCTATTAGTTTGCGAGTCAGAACCAGACTACTGCTCCGTTACCATAGCAGATTAGTCTGTAAGTTCGGCGTCCTAGTACGCAGAAACAGTTACTGGTCAATTAAAGCTAAATACTGAGCTAAGACGCAATAGAGTATTTACAGGTGTGTAAGGATTTGGGAAAATAGTACAGGGCCTCTGTCTAATAGACCCCTACCACTCCCAAGAACCCACTTGATCTGATAACGCCTTTCGGTAATAGAAAATTTAATACAGTTTACGGTGAATCATTATTTTAAGTTTAATATTTGTTCGGTAATGATTTCGGCTAGTTATTAACACAGCGTAACTATGTAACATTTAACACTTGGCGCCGTCTGTGGGAAGGTGGCATCAAAATTGCCAGTCATCTGTCCGAATTAGATTATCATTCAATTGGCAGTAGCAACAGAACCAGATTGTTGCAGACTTTCCCGTTAGTAATACTACGCGAATAGTACAAAATATGATACATGCCGGTTACTCGATCCGGTGAAACGTATCCCAAGAACCATCAGTCTGGAGTACTAAAGCCAACTTTGGGAGGTAGAAGTACAACTAGGACTGACCCAGTTTTCAAGAAAGTTAAGAACGTTAAAACTGATTCCAGTCATAGTCCGGTGGAACCTGTTACGCCTCTGGTAGATTCCGGTACTATTTCGGCACACTCTGTCAAAGATATAGTAATTCCAGAACCTACCAAGATGCAGTTGGAATCTAGTTTAACACTCCTGGAAAAAGATTCAGATTCATCAACGATTAGAAACACTTTAGTCAAAGAAATCGGTGAAGGCGAAAAAACGCCGAATTCGGGCACAATTTCAGTTCATTCCGGTGAAATTTCGGTAAGAGAATCACAGTTTTTCGGTGACGATTTAGCATTTTCTGCTGAATCTTCAGCCCATCTGCCATGCTTGGAAGCAAGTTCCCATACACTAGACATCAAGGAGGAAGGAAGGCTGTTCGAAACAGAAATTCGAAGCATATTAGACAAGATAATCACACTGGAACGTGCGTCATCCGACGATACAAATTCCAGTAGTTCAGAAGGAAAGCATAACACGCTCACGATGAACGGACAACAACAGTTATGTCCACCCAGGCCACCTCCAACGGGAGTGACATACACGAAGTTTGGTGGATTTCCAGGAGATGATCCGGATGCTCATGTGCATATGTTCGAGATAAGTTATGCAGTTCTCAACCATCCACAGGATCAGGCCTACAAAGCCATTGTCTTCCAATCTACACTTATCAATGAAGCAGCTAGATGGCTTACAGAATATGATATTAATCATTTTGGCACCTACGAAGTAGTACGAGATGCTTTTCTGCAGCGATTCAGGCTAAAGAAGAATCCAGCCGAAATTTTTGATTATCTGCAGAATAACAGACAGAAACCAAATCAAACCGTACAGGAGTATGCTACTCTCTTCAGAACACACTTAAGGCAGCTACCACCGGCCCATGCTAACTTACCAGATGACGTTATTGCAATGACTCTGCAACTGGAACACAAAGTCGGTGGATTTACAAAAGATTTAGAATGGTTAAAAGCAAACAAGAATGTTGCAGAAGATATGACTAGACAGGTATACTACAACATATGCAAAAATTCAGGACATACCAGTGCCAATTGCGCACTTAATCAAACATTCTGCGCTATCTGCAACATTGCCGGACACACCACCGAAAACTGCGCATACGACGCTAGAGTACAAGGAACAGAAACTGTCAATGCAATTATCCAGGAACAAGGACAACCAGCAAATCACTATGTGCCTCCACAAATGAGAAACAACCAGTAGCAAGGATATCAAAATTACCGAGGACAGAGGAATAACAATTATAATCCAAACCGCTGGCAAAACGGACCACCACCGGAAAATCCCAATTTACCACCACCACGCTGCCATTTTTGTGGTGAATTTGGACATATTAGGAGATTTTGCAAGGATGCAGCTGAGTATGATCAAAGGAAGAAGGAACGTCAAAATCCAATGGCCAACATGGTAAAAATCACACCGGTGGAGATACAGGCTGCTGCAATCCAGACCCGTTCCGGTAAACAACTGCAATCGGCAGCAGAAATATTTGAACTAGGGATACATGAACAACACAGAATGTATAACAAAGCTAGTCGATGGACCACAGTAGAACCACCAGTCTTCCTAGAACCTATTCCGGTGACTCAGGCTTCGTCAACAAAGGAAGGAACGCAACAAAAGGAAGCAACAGCGGAGCCATCATCAGCAGTAGACATAACAACAGATACTTCTGCATCAGCGGAGACCTCAAGTTCAAAGGAGCAAGACAACCAATCTCAACAGGCCTGGGAAATTTTATCCAAGGCGTTTATCACTTTGCCTCTAGGCCAACTTCTGGCATTAGTACCTGGGATTCGACAACAGTTCCAGCAGCAGTTCAGTCCAGTGCCTTCTTGTATTCCGGCGACAGCAGCAGTTCAACCGGAACCTGATTCTACGGTTGATCATTCAGTTCCCTTGATTACAGTATTGTATAAGAATCATAAGATTACGTAGGTATTAATTGATGGAGGCTCTGGTGTTAACATTGTGACTACGGCATTATGCAAAAGATTAGGATGGACCAAAATCGAACCAGTTCAATTTTTTGTTAGAATGGCAGATCAATCAAGAGTCCACCCCTTGGGGCTTGTACGAAATGTACCGATCACTTTACAAGGTACGACCTTTAAAATGACCTTTGTAATACTAGATCTGCCGGAATCCACTGTGGATTATAACCTTCTTTTCGGCCGTCCTTGGCTGAAGCATGCGAAGGTAGTACAGGATTGGTCTGCACAAGAGCTTACGTTTAAAGATGCAAATCGTAGACATGTGGTAAAATTAGATGCTATACAACCTTGCGAGCTACACTCTAGACCGTATTTTGCTGAACCAGTCCATATGCTAGATGGATTGTCAGATGATGAAGAAGAAGAGTTTCTGAAGAGTAACGCTGACTTAATTTCCTTAGGGACTATTGATCTACAGCCCGTTGTAGATAATTGGAATGCTTCAGTTTGTACAGTAATACTCGTCACAGAAGAGGCTAAGAAGGATGACGATGAATTGCAGCAACTTCTTAAACCAATAGACAACACAGAGAAACATCAACAGTTCTATGTCCCCGAAGATCAGCTGATTACTTACAATTTAGGAGATGAAGATCATCCGCGTCTTGTGAAGATAAAGCAAAACTTACCGGAAACATTTCAAGCAGATTTAATCTAGCTACTCCAAGAATTCACTGATGTCTTTGCATGGGACTACAAAGACATGAAAGGATTAGATCCCCGTATTTACCAGCACAGGGTCATGCTGAAGCCAGAAGCAAGACCGCTAAAGCAAACCAGCTACCGGATGAATCCCCACTATGCCTCCCAGGTAAAGGCAGAACTTGATAGGTTATTGAAAGTTGGATTCATCATGCCAGTAGAGCATGCTGAATGGATCTCTCCGATTGTGATTGTGCCAAAGAAAAACAAGCAATTGAGAATTTGTGTAGATTACCGGAAATTAAATGCAGCAACCGTACCGGATCCCTTTCCAATTCCCTTTTTAGATACCATGCTTGATAGAGTAGCAGGTCACGAGATGTATTCATTTCTAGATGGATACAGTGGCTACAACCAAGTAAGAATGGCCGAAGAAGATATACCAAAAACTGCATTTATTACCAATTGGGGTGTCTTTGCTTGTATGGTAATGTGGTTTGGATTAAGAAACGCACCAAGCACATTTCAAAGATGTATGCAAGAGATATTTTCTCCTTATCTCACTTCATTTATGCAAGTATATCTCGACGATTTTTCAATTTTCGGTAAGATGATAGCACATATGTTTCATTTACGGTGCTGCTTTCAGAAATGCAGAGAATATAGACTCTGTTTGAACCCAAACAAATCTGTGTTTGCGATCTCATGTGGCAAGTTACTTGGCCACATTGTATCTGCACAAGGTATCCAAGTAGATCCAGATAAGATTTCGGCAGTATTAGAAGCTCCGGTGCCAACTTCTCCAAAATAAGTTATGCGCTTTATGGGCCAAGTACGGTGGCATGGAAGGCACTTACAGTGGCTTGCTCATCTGGCTATACCACTAAACAAGCTAATCAGCAAAACACCTCGACAATTTGAATGGACCCAGGAATGCCAGATAGCATTTGATCGTTTAAAGCATTTATTAACACAAGTTCCTATCTTACAACCGCCGGACTGGGATCACCCATTTCATGTATTTGTTGATGCTTCATATATAGCAATAGGAAGTGTATTGATGCAACAAATTGATAAATGGTTCAGACCAGTGTATTATGCAAGTCGAAGATTAGCACCTGCTGAGAAAAATTACTCTGTAACAGAAAGAGAATGTCTAGGGCTAGTATATTCGGTCAAGAAATTTAGACATTACTTGCTAGGCCGTAAATTCACATTTCATGTAGACCACGCTGCACTTGTCTATTTAGTTCGGCAACAACATCTAGGTGGTCGATTAGCGCGATGGGTCTTACTCTTGCAGGAATTCGACTACGAAGTCATTCACCGGTCAGGCAGTTCACACGCCTTAGCAGATTTTTTATCCCGCTTAGATTCCGGTGAAGCTCCGGTGGGCATAGATGACACGACACCCGCGATTTATGTATCAGAATCAATTAATGAAGAATCTGCAGACCCACCTATCCCATTTTCATATTATGATCAGATCTTGACCTTTCTCACTGATGGTTGCCTTTGTTAGTGCATTTTACCCAAGCCTACATACTTGATATATTTGATATCATCCTCATTTGTAAGTCACATGAGTAGTCATGTGAACACCTCTTGTAAAAGAGTACATTTTATCTCTTGTAAATGGAAAAAGAAAAAAGGAAAAGGATGGCTTACCTCATCCATGATGTAAAAGCAAATTCATGGCTCTAACTACCTAAAACCACAAAATTTAGAGCTGAGGGAATCTCTCCTAACTTTGGGGATCACTTTTAGGTGGAGCCATTCGAATTCGAATTCAAAACTCCCTCCAAGAATAGCTATAAAAGGAGCAAGAAGGAAGAGGCGATTAGCAAGCCTTGTACATGACCACTTCATGTCATTTTGTAGAGATTGAAGAGCTTACTCTATATCTCTATCATTCTACTCCCATTGTGCAAATATTCATTGCCAATGTGGTTGTAATCATATGTGAATCTATACATTTATTATCATCTACTCCTCTGTTTTGTTCTCTGCTATACTCACTCAGAGCAGTACCTTCAGAAGGTCATATCTCGAGTTTTACTCAACCTTTTTTAGTGATTTAATCTCTGCAGAGCCCCGAGAATTGTGGGGAGGTTCTAGAAAGTGTTGAAACTTGTTCTCAGTGCTCAGTCCATCATTTAAAGTGTTTTAACTTGGATTGGGAAGCTTGCTAAGTCTATTTGCTATGCCCAAAAGGAATTTTTCTAATTCCTACCAGGTTGAGAGCACTGTTCATTTTTTCCAGCAGGTGTATGTCCAAAAATAGCAAGTTTTGGGAGCTAGTCATTTCGCAACTAGTCTGTCTTGACTTAAACTTTTGGGATACATGTTCCAAAGTACTTGGCTGATATTTTGGTGGATTTAGGAAGCTTAAAGGGTCTACTAATCAACTCTGAAGTCATAGTTGGCTGGTGTGAAGCTGGTTGTAGCAGCACCTACTCATCTTTGGATTGCATCCACCATCTCTCTTCACAGTGGTATCAGAGCATAGTCAAGCAACATGGGAGATGGATTTCCATCAACAATTGACAAATTGGATCGAAACAACTACCCGGCATGGTCTCTAAGGATGGAGGCTTACCTTCAAGGGAGGAATCTATATGGATTCATATCCGGAGATGAAGCAATGCCAACCATGAGGAACAAAGGGCAACCATCACATGAAGAAGTGGAAGGACTTTCGAATTGGTGTTCGAAGGATGCACTCGCAAGGTCCTATATTCTAAACTCAATCTCTGATTTTCTTTTACCTCATGTCAAGGGATGCAAGACATCAAGAGAGACCTAGAATGCACTTGCTTCTTTCTTCTCTTCCAACACTCGAGCAAGGAAGAACCAATTGTGGATGGAGTTCACAATAATGAAGAAAAGCCCGAAGCAAAATGTGACTGATTATGTCACAAAGATGAAGGAGATTTCCGACCAACTTGGAAGCATTGGAGAGGTAATTGAAGAGGAGCAAATCATAAGACAAATCATGAATGGAATCAAAGCAGACGACAAGTGGGAGTCATTCACAACAGCCATGGATTTATACATGGATATGCATGTACCCGACCTCAACACACTCATGGGCCAACTCTTCACTCATGAAGCAAAGATTAGCAAAGGTGGTGAGTCCTTAAGAGGTAATCAAACTTCTACCTTATACTCTGATAAAGCTAAGGTCAAGGACAAGTCAAAGAATAGGAAGAATGAAGATGAAGGAAGCTCTTTCCAAGCAAACTTTGCAGGTAGAGGAAGAGCTAGAGGAAGAGGCAGAGGTGGAAAGCAAGGCAGGGGGAGATTCCAATCATCTCAACCTTGCAACATATGTGGCTTATCTAACCATACTACTGAAGAATGTTTCAGGAACCCGAGGAACTCAAGAGGAAGAGGATTCAATAGAGGTGGCTATGGATCAAATAGAGGTAGATACAATGGAGGCTACAACAACAACAACTACTACAACAACAACAACAACAACTATCAACGTGGCCATAGAGGAAGAAGAGATTACAATAACTATGCAGAGGACCAAAGTCAAGAAGATTCATTATTGATTATGAATCTATCAGCGAAGAAGGGTAAGGATGATGATCACATATTTTACATTGATTCTGGATGCTCGAACCATGTAGCAGGAAATGTGGCTTTACTTTCTGATTTGGAAGATCCTCATAACAAGCATGAAGTGCAGACAGGAGATGACACAAAGCACTCAGTGGAGAAGATAGGTAATGTGAAGACATCAGATGGGAATATGAACCTCTTAAGCAAAGTCTTGTATGTCCCTACAATTACCAAAAATTTAATAAGTGTTGGACAGATTGTTGAAAAAGGATTGCAGGTTAGATTCAATCGATTTGGAGTATATGTTGAAGACCCAAGGCAAGGCTTTCGAAGGATTGCCAAAGGAGAAAAGACAGGAAGGCTTTTCACTTTTGAAGTGGAAGATACAAAGAACATAGCTTTGTTTAGCTATGGATCTCAAACTCTAACAGAGTTGGAGATATGGCACAAAAGGCTTGCTCACATTGGTGAGAGGACACTCAAACAGATTTGCAAGGACCAAAGTGTACTTGGTTTGCCTAATATCACAAGGCAACACATGATTTATAAGTGTGAAGCTTGTCAACTCGGCAAGGCTCATAGACAACCTTTCAATAAGAAAGGATATATGTATCAAAATCCTTTGGATCTAGTGCACACGGATGTGTGGGGTCCAAGTAAGGAGCCATCTATATCAGGCTCAAGATATTATGTGTCTTTCATAGATGATTGTAGCAGGTGGACCATTTTGTTTTTCATGAAGCACAAGGATGAAGTGTTTAATTGCTTTAAGAAGTATATTTCTCTTGTTGAAAACCAAACAGGTAGGACTTTGAAACGACTCAGATCAGATGGTGGAGGAGAATACTTCTCTTCTGAATTTGATGCCTTCTTGCATGAAAGAGGCATTAAAAGGGAAGTCACTACAAGGTATACACCCGAACTCAATGGTGTAGCAGAGAGGAGGAACAGAGCTATTGTCGAAGCTGCAAGGTCCATGCTCAACGAAAAGGGATTGCCGAACTACCTATGGGCAGAGGCTCTGTCGACAGCCACATATCTCATAAATAGACTTCCATCTAAGTCACTAGATGGAACCACTCCATATGAAGTGTGGAATGGAAGAAGACCTAGTCTAGAGCATTGCAAAATCTTTGGATGCTTAGCCTATGCTCACATTCCTTCTCAAGTAAGAGGGAAATTGGATCCCAAGGCAGAGAAGTGCGTATTCATTGGTTATGATCAAAACCAAAAAGGATATAGATTGTACAATCCAACCAATAAAGGATTTTCTGTGAGTAGAGATGTAATTTTTTATGAAAACAAATCATGGTTTGATGATGACAGGAAAGTGAAGCTGCCATATGACTTGGATGAAGATTTTCCATCACTTCAACCAAAGGAGCCAAAGCAGATTGAAGAAAGTGATTCGGAGATTGACCTAGAAGACTTGGAAAGACTAAATCTATGGAAGAACAAAGGTAAAGCAAAGATGCAGGATGCTACATATGGACACGAGAGCTCACATCAACCACTTAGAAGGTCTTCAAGGGAGAAGAAGAAACCAGAGAGGTTTGGTTATGATACTTCTTTGGTCACCAAACACTCAATCTACATTGCAAAGGATTCAACCAATGAAGAACCTACCACATTTGAAGAAGCACAAAGCAAGAAAGCTTGGAGAGATGCAATGGATGAAGAAATGGAAGCCTTGAAGGAGAATGAAACTTGGGAGCTTGTACCTAACAAGCCATCTATGAAGATAATCGGATCTCGATGGATATACAAAATCAAGAGGAAACCAGATGGAAGTATAAATAGACACAAAGCAAGGTTAGTTGCTAAAGGGTTTGCTCAAACCCATGGTATTGATTATGAGGAGAATTTCTCTCCTGTTGCAAAAATGCCTACAATTAGGGTTCTCATTAGTCTTGCTGCATCTAGAAATTGAAATCTTTCTCAACTTGATGTAAAGAATGCTTTCTTGAATGGATGGATTTCTAAGGAAGTGTATATGGCACAACCTCCTGGATATGAGGATGTACATCATCCTAACTATGTATGCAAACTAAAGAAAGCTTTGTATGGATTGAAGCAAGCTCCAAGAGCTTGGAATCTCAGATTGGTGACTTATTTGCAGGACCAAGGATTCAAAGCTAGCAAGGCGGATACCTCTTTGTTCATAAAGAGGAATGGATCTGAAGTGATCTATTTATGTGTGTATGTTGATGATATTATTATCACAGGCAATGATCTTGAAGGAATCAAACAAGTAAAGGCTCAAATGAAGGAGGAGTTCAAAATAAGTGACCTCGGACCACTCACTTATTTTCTTGGATTGGAGTTGATCTACACAGATTCAGGTATATACATCACACAAAGGAAGTATGTGCATGACATGCTCGTCAAGTTCAAGATGGAAAATACCAAGTGTGCAGGTACACCTATGGAGAAAAATCATAAGCTTAGTGCTTATGAAGGAGAGCCAATTGAAGACATCACAAGCTATCAAAGCTTGGTTGGAAGTTTGAACTATGCAACACTCACAAGGGTGGATATATGCTATAGTGTTAGCATATTGAGTCAGTTTATGCATAAGCCGAGAAGACCACATATGGAAGCGGCCAAGAGAGTCCTCAAGTACCTAAAGGGGACCATGAACAAAGGTTTGTTCTATTCATATACTTCAGATATTGAGCTAAAGGTCTACTCAGATGCAGATTGGGCCGGATCCAAAGATGATAGAAGAAGCACATCAGGGTATATATCATTTGCAGGTTCAAAAATCATTTCTTGGTCATCCAAGAAGCAACCAACCGTGGCATTATCTTCTACCGAAGCCGAATATAGACGTTTGGCTAATGCAACTCAAGAAATCATGTAGTTAAAGTCTTTGTACACAGATCTTGGACTTCATTCTTCAACACCTCATATTTTTGGTGACAACACAAGCTCATTACATCTAGCAGCTAATCCGGTATACCATGCTAGAACCAAGCATATTGAAGTCCACTACCATTACGTAAGGGAGAAGCTAATGAGCAAGGATATTCAACTATCCTATGTCTCTACAGATATGCAATGTGCCGACATGTTGACTAAAGCTCTTGATGGTACAAAATTAAGTAGATTCAAGTTGATGATTGGTTTGCAGGAAATCAAGGACAATTGAAGACTTATTTGAAGGCCAAGCATGTTAGGCTTGAGGGGGAGCTATTGGTGCATTTTACCCAAGCCTACATGCTTGATATATTTGATATCATCCTCATTTGTAAGTCACATGATTAGTCATGTGAACACCTCTTGTAAAAGAGTACATTTTATCTCTTGTAAATGGAAAAAGAAAAAAGGAAAAGGATGGCTTACCTCATCCATGATGTAAAAGCAAATTCGTGGCTCTAACTACCTAAAACCACGAAATTTAGAGCTGAGGGAATCTCTCCTAACTTTGGGGATCACTTTTAGGTGGATCCATTCGAATTCGAATTCAAAACTCCCTCCAAGAATAGCTATAAAAGGAGCAAGAAGGAAGAGGCGATTAGCAAGCCTTGTACGTGACCAC
Source organism: Ceratopteris richardii (assembly GCA_020310875.1). Lineage (NCBI taxonomy): Eukaryota > Viridiplantae > Streptophyta > Polypodiopsida > Polypodiales > Pteridaceae > Ceratopteris > Ceratopteris richardii. The sequence goes on from CM035408.1 coordinate 204,016,255, forward strand.
TTCATGTCATTTTGTAGAGATTGAAGAGCTTAATCCATATCTCTATCATTCTACTCCCATTGTGCAAAGATTCATTGCCAATGTGGTTGTAATCATATGTGAATCTATACATTTATTATCATCTACTCCTCTATTTTGTTCTCTGCTATACTCACTCAGAGCAGTACCTTCAGAAGGTCATATCTCGAGTTTTACTCAATCTTTTTCAGTGATTTAACTTGTATTGGATAGCTCGTACTGTCGAATTTGTGCATATAAATTTTCAACGTCATTGGATTAATACTTTAGGAGATATCTGCATTTTACTGCTTACTGGTCTATCTCTGCAGAGCCCCGAGAATTGTGGGGAGGTTCCAGAAAGTGTTGAAACTTGTTCTCAGTGCTCAGTCCATCATTTGAAGTGTTTTAACTTGGATTGGGAAGCTTGCTAAGTCTATTTGCTATGCCCAAAAGGAAGTTTTCTAATTCCTACCAGGTTGAGAGCACTGTTTATTTTTTCCAGCAGGTGTATGTCCAAAAATAGCAAGTTTTGGGAGCTAGTCATTTCGCAACTAGTCTGTCTTGACTTAAACTTTTGGGATACATGTTCCAAAGTACTTGGCTGATATTTTGGTGGATTTAGGAAGCTTAAAGGGTCTACTAATCAACTCTGAAGTCTCAGTTGGCTGGTGTGAAGCTGGTTGTAGCAGCACCTACTCATCTTTGGATTGCATCCACCATCTCTCTTCACAACCTTCCATCTCAGACTTCTTGAGCAGTATGCAGGGATATTGTAGTTTTTAGCCACCGATTTCGGTTAATTGCTGGAGAATTATATTATGTAGATCACACCGGAATCCTACTTCGATGTATTCCACCGCATGAAGTTAACTCAGTTATCACTTTGGCTCACTCGATTCCTTCCGGTGGCCACTTTGCTGCAGATTTAACTCACCGGAAAATTTTGCAGAGTGGTCTCTGGTGGCCAACGATGTACAGAGATATATTACAGTTTGTCAAACAATGTGATACTTGTCAAAGATCGGGTCAGCCTTTACAACGTCATTTTTTTCCTCTGCAACCCATCTTACCAATGGAACCTTTCCAGAAGTGGGGTCTAGATTTTATCGGTCCAATTACACCACCAGCAGTCTTCAGTAACAACCGTTACATACTTACATGTACAGACTATGCAACCAGATGGGCTGAAGCCTGGGCTTTACGGTCTGCTACAGCCGTTACGGTAGCAAAGTGTCTACTAACCGATGTCTTTCCACGTTTTGGCTTACCACTGGAAATTGTCTCAGATCAAGGCACTCATTTTGTAAACAATCTAATGAAGGCACTTACACATTCGTTCCAGGTCACACATAAATTTAGTTCTCCTTATTATCCTCGTGCCAATGGATTGGCCGAAAGTACAAACAAATCTTTGCTGAATATCCTTCGAAAATTGATCATGGAATCACCGAAAAGATGGGATCAACTGCTACCTGCAGTGTTATGGGCATACCGGACTACCTACAAGGTAACAACAGGATTGACACCTTTCAAATTAGCTTATGGCTTAGAAGCTATAGCACCAATGGAGATAGTCATACCAAGTTTATGCATAGCAATCACTCAGAAACTTCTACCGAAAGACTCACTGTCAATTCGGTTGGACACACTCAGAGCGTTACATGAGCACCGATGGCTCAGTTTCTTAACTATGCACGAAGTTCAACTAAGACAGGCAAGGACGCATGATAGAAACCTGAAAACTCCAGTATTTTTGGTAGGACAGCTTGTACTTTTTTATAATGCAAAGTCAAATAGATCCGCCGGCAAATTCAAATTACGGTGGTTCGGCCCTTACAAAATCTCATAGCAAATCGGTCCAGCAACTTTTTGGTTGACTACGTTGACCGGAAATCCACTTCCAAAAGCAATCAACGGCTCGAAGCTGCGGCCGTATCGAAGCGCTACTAGTCCGCATTAAATCATTCGGCAGTGGACCGCATTTTTTTTTTTAGCTTTTGTTTTTTACTTTTCATTCTGTTTTTTCTCTTCTTTTTTAATAGCCGTGTTTTGTCATAAGCCGCCCTCCTTACCAATTACTCAAGTATGCATGCCAAATTAAAAGCAATATCATTCCAGCACTGCACAATGATAACCATCACTTCCTAACCCCCCACCGTAATATCTGTACTTAAGCTCTTCGGTTGCGCCAAAAAACGCTATTGTGTTCTTGTGATTGTGATTGCGTGTTCTGTATTCTGTGTTCTCTGTGTTGTGTCCTGTGTATTCGTGTTCGCAATGGAAGCGTTGGCGAACTACACAGCCTTCTGTGATGGTATCCCTACAGAGGTAGGAGAATACTTGCGTATCTGAGGGTTGGCTAACTTCGCTGAGCTGCCTTGGCACTCAGTGGAAGCCCATCCCTTCTTCGCACAAATTATCCCAGCCATCGCCCAATCTCCCATCACCGAACGACAATGGCTCTTCCCCTCCTTACCATCTAGAACCGTCATAACCTTCCAGGCCTTCGCCGAAGCCTTCCGTCTCACCCCACAAGGCCGCGAAAATGGCCCAAGCATCCCCGTAGCTCGAATGGTAGAACTTTTTCCCCGATTTTCATCAAATGAATACGCCATTCTCTGCCGCCCCAAACCTGAAAAAACCGCATTGCAGTTCTTAGTTGCGATCCTTAACCTCCAAAAATGCACATACGGTATCTCTCGCCCATTCTATTCCGCCATCAACCTTGCCGCACGAGAACCTGTTAATTTCGCCTCATTTTTCTTTCACCGAATCCATAAGGAGTGCGTCGCCATAGTAAAACAAGTCAACAAAAGAACCACCCCTCGATCCAGACTTCCCCACATCCTTTCTTTCCTCTTCCCAACCATACTCGCCGCTCAACCACCACCACGAGGACCAGTCTTACGGCACGAAGAATCAGTTCAACTACTAGAAGATGAGGAAGAAGAAGATGAAGAAGAACTCAACCAATTGTTCCACCGGAAACGCATCAGAATTAGCTCCTCAGAAAGTGAAGCACAAGGCTCAGCCGGAAAGGAGAAAGATAACGTTAAAGACGAAGAGAAGAACGAAGAAGAAACCTTCCATGATACAGCAACTTCAATGCACAATGAATCATCAGCAGAACAACAAGAACAACAAGATCAAGCAGAGACGGAAATAATTTCGACCGAAAAAGAATCAGAGCAACAGGAAAATGAGCAGCAATCTAATCAAGATGCACTAGACAAGCTACTGAAGGCAGTGGAATCCACAAAAGCACACAATGCAGAAACGGAACAAATAAACAAGGTAACAACTACTGACTCTGCCCTCCCCAAAACCCCGCCTGCTAACCCCATCTCCCAACCGGAACCACACCGCAGCCCCATCAAGCCCAATCACCACACCGGAACTTCTGAAGCCTCTACATCCTCCCTTAACTATTCACCTCCAAACTCACAACAACTCCTCACCGGAACCTCGTCACAACCTCGTCCTCCCCTGCCACCCTACCCCATTCCAATTTTTTCGGAACTAGAAAATATGGGTCACCTTTTAATTAATCTATCCCATCAACTGCCGCAACACCTAAAGCACGCCACAGACAGTGCCCGAGAAGAATTCCAAAGGAAATTGGAAATAATGGAGGCGGATATCACCCCTCTTCAGGAAGAATTACAAACAGCAAGAGCAGAAAATCATACACTACAAGAGCAGATCAAGCAGCTACAGGCTACACTCCAAGTACAAGAAGAGAGCTCAAGTCAGAGAGATAAGGCAATGGCTGCAAAAGAAGAAATGCTGATAGCTGCCGACGCGGAAATAATACAGTTAAAAAAAACACTCAAAGATACCGAAGATACAAGAATAGCACTAGGAAACCTACTGGAAGAAACAAGAGTCCAGTTGCAGGACACAATACAGAAATATCAAGAGCAGCAGAGAGAAGCAAAGCAGGCAGTAGAAGAGTTACAAAGAACAAAAGAATCCTTAGACGATGTCAACAACATGCTGAAACACCAACTAAACAGAGAATCTAAATATCAGAAGGATTTAGCAAATGCCCGCAGAGAACGGGATGCTTACTACCAAACCATAGAGTTCTAGAACCAACAGTTCGGAAGATTAGATAATCAGGTACGCAACCAGAAAGACAGAATCAACGAGATGCAGAAACAAGTAACAGACATGAAGACAGCAAGAGATGCGGCATTATCAAACAAATTTTATTTACAAGAGGCCTTTTTGCAAACATAGGCCGAAATTTTGCTCACCGAAGCCATTGCCCTCAGTTCCGTTAGAGTAGATGTGCAGATTTTAGAACCAGACACCCTTAAGCAATTATTAGAAACCCTTAAGAAAAAAATAGCCCAGACATTTAGATTAGCCAGGAATATGTATTTAGAAGGTATCATAGATGAACAATAGTTTTGTAATCAAAATCACTTGTGGGTTCGAGTCCACCGTGCGTGCCAGTGTTAGACGGCCGCCGGAGTAGGACAAATGTATGCCGGATGTAATGGAATTTTCAAAATTTGCGCGAAAAGTTGGTACGCGCATTCTGTAAACATCTTTTTAAAGCAATGGGAAAAGAGTGATCGAGACCCCGTTTTTTTTTTAGAAGTTGTTTGAGTACTGTCTGAGTTTGTGTGGTGTCATCGGGAGATTAAGTCATATTTCTATATTGTTATGTTCAGTCTGTTTGTCTATTCCTACTGTAGTGCAGAGTAATAAATTTGTAGTATCGAGTGTGAATCTGTTTGTTAACAGTTGTGTTTTGTATTCACTGTTGATTCCGATCACAGGGAAGAACTAATATCAGTAATAGTATGAACTGCGAGTTGGAGCACTGATAAGCTTGGTGATGAGTTAAACTGTGATTAGTATACCTGTTGATTGACTTCTGCATACGTTTAGTAAAGTTGAGTAACTCTATTAGTTTGCGAGTCAGAACCAGACTACTGCTCCGTTACCATAGCAGATTAGTCTGTAAGTTCGGCGTCCTAGTACGCAGAAACAGTTACTGGTCAGTTAAAGCTAAATACTGAGCTAAGACGCAATAGAGTATTTACGGGTGTGTAAGGATTTGGGAAAATAGTACAGGGCCTCTGTCTAACAGACCCCTACCACTCCCAAGAACCCACTTGATCTGATAACGCCTTTCGGTAATAGAAAATTTAATACAGTTTACGGTGAATCATTATTTTAAGTTTAATATTTGTTCGGTAACGATTTCGGCTAGTTATTAACACAGCGTAACTATGTAACATTTAACACCAGTGAGCGCATTATTCTTGAGAAGGTTCACACTCGAGATAATGTTGCAGATGCTTTGACTAAAGCTCTACCACAGGATAGCTTTCGACATTGTTGCCACTTGATGGGGGTTAGTTTGTTGGAGTTAGACGTCTGCGGAAGCACGCGAACAGCACAAGGAAGAAGAAGAAGCTTGGAGCACAACACACAAGACTGAAAGTATTACTAGAGAATGTGCAAAGATAAGTAGCCCATTAGGGCAATAGGCGTATATACAAGCCGGGGGAAAAAAACCTCCTAAAGAGGGAAAAAAGTGCCCCGGCAGTCCTAGAGTGATCACACACATCACTACCTAAATATATCAACAAATCCCCCCTGGGAGTGATGCGGTGAACAAGGAGCTGGCACTCATGTATAAGGAAGTGCCGAGCTATGTGGAAATCACTCCACAAAAGGAAGTAATCCCAAAGCTTTGCGGAAAGCTTCAAACTTCTCCCTAGGCAGAGCCTTCGTGAAAAGGTCTGCAATGTTCTCCTGCATGGGCACATATGCCAAGCTGATCTCCCCAGCAGAGAACCTCTCCCTGACATAGTGATAATGCACCTCAATGTGCTTAGTGCGAGCATGGAACAGAGGGTTCCTCGCAACTGCCAATGCACTCTGACTGTCAGTGAAGATGGTGGTGGCAAAAGACTGGCCAACACCCAAATCATCCATAAGATGTCTGAGCCACACACACTCAACAGTCGCTGTGAAAGCTGCCCTATACTCAGCCTCACAACTGGAAGTGGCCATAGTAGGCTGCTTCTTGCTCAACCAAGATATACATGAGCTACCAAGCATGAAGCAAAAACCACTGGTGGACACACGAGTGTCATAGAAACCAGCCCAATCTGAGTCAGAAAAAGCATGCAAATCTGGCGGTAGTGATCCCCCCTTGGGATAAAACAACCCAAGTAGCCGAGTACCACTCAAGTAGCAAAAGATGCGCTTAACCGCCTTCCAATGCGTGACTCCTGGGCAATGCATAAACCTGCTCATCTGTGAGACGGCAAACTGAATATCTGGCCAAGTAATGCATAAGTAAATCAAGCATCCAACAGCCTGCTGATAGAGAACAGCATCAAATGCATCTCCAGCATCATGAAGACTCAATCGTAAACCTGTCTCCAAGGAGTGGCAATAGGCTTACAGTCTTCAAGGCCAAAACGCTGCAATAATGTGTCAATATATTTCGTTTGACACAAAGCCATTCCACCATCAACATGCATAAACTGAATGCCCAAATAGTGATGCAAATGCCCCAAATCAGACATCTCAAATGAGGCATGCAAATCAGCCTTGAAATCAGCAATATCCTTCTCAATAGGACCAGTGAGCAGCATGTCGTCTACATAGACAACAATGATCAGAAGCACATCATTAGCACGTTTAACATATAAGGTGCTTTCAGTTGGACTGTTCTCAAAACCATGTGCAATCAGATAGGCATGTATCTTCTCATACCAAGCACGTGGTGCTTGCTTTAAACCATATAACGCCTTCTTTAACCTGCACACCTGGTTTTCATGCCCTTTCTACACAAAACCACGGGGCTGAAAAACATACACTTCTTCATGCAAGTCACCATTCAGAAATGTTGTTTTAATGTCCAACTGATGTACATTCCAACCATGATGGGCTGCAAGTGCACAAATGCTCCGAACAGTAGTCATACGGCATGTAGGTGCAAAGGTCTCATCAAAATCAATGCCTCTTTCCTGCGCATAACCCTTTGCAACAAGCCTAGCCTTATACCTGTCAATTGTACCATCAGGTTTACGCTTCAGCTTGTATACCCACTTAGTGCCAATGGCCTTCTTCCCAGGAGGCAATTCACATAAAGACCATGTACCATTCTTCATTATAGCATCATATTCAGATTGCATAGTAGCCATCCAATTTTCTGAATTCTGTGCTTCATCAAAAGAAACAGGCTCATTCTCATCAGAGAGACTAGATGCAGCCATAGCATAGCAATCTGATGCAAAGAAGGCACTATGAGAGCCTGAACGAGTACGATATGACAAAGTTGCATCTAATTTGCTATCACGCAAAGTCTGCACCAACCATTTTGGCATAGTTTTTGCCTGCTCAATATCAGCTCTCTCATCAGCAAGTGCATCATGTAAATCTGCATCAGAAATGGAATGATCTGCATCATCATATGAAACCTGCAAAGGCTGAGAAGTTGCCTCATTAGGACCAGCACTAGACTGTCCACCTGTAAAAAGAGGCATCAAAGTATCATACATGTCTTTGGAGCTAACACATGTCTCCTTAGTACATGAAAGCAATGGTTGAATAGCATCTTCCACAAAGACAACATCACGGCTAACCAGAATGCGTTTAGTCTGTGGATGATACAGACGATAGCCTTTACTTTCAGAATTGTACCCAACAAAAATGCATTTTTCTGCCTTGTCATCCAATTTTCTGCGATGTTGTTCAGGCACTAATGCATAGGCCAAACAACCAAAAACACGCAGATGAGCAACAGATGGCTTCCGGTCATGCCAAGCCTCATATGGAGTGATAGACTGCAACGCTTTAGTGGGACACCTGTTCAGTACATATGCTGCACACATGACAGCCTCAAGCTAGAAACTATGAGGTAAAGCCTGACTCTTGACCATACACCTCGCCATCTCCATGAGAGACCTGTTCTTCCGTTCAGCAACTCCATTCTGTTGAGGTGTATAAGGCACTATACACTGGTGTTTTATCCCATGTTCAGCCAGAAATGCATTAAAATCTGAAGACATATATTCTCCACCTCGATCAGAACGAAGGGTGCTCATTTTACAAGCTGACAGATTTTCAGCCAAAACCAAAAACTGTTTGAAGCACATGAACACTTCGGACTTTGCTTTGAGTGGATATACCCATGCATGCCTAGAAAAATCATCAATGAAAGTCACGAAGTAAAGGTAATTTCCAAAAGAGGGTGTCTGCATAGGACCACATACATCACCATGTACAAGTTGCAATTTCTGCGTAGCCCGAACTGAACCATCTTTTGGAAAGGAAGAACGCTGCATTTTGCTCAAAATACAGCCTTCACAAACATGTTTTCCAGGTGCCTCAAGTTTGGGCAAAGAGGACACCATTTCAGATTTCTGCAGGCGTAACAAACTAGCAAAATTCAGATGACCAAAGCGTGCATGCCAAAGCTTTGCATCTGACATAGCCTGAGAATCATGAACTGCACATGCCGAATCATTCACAGATCTTTCATAGTCTATGAGCTTATACAGCCCACGACATAAAATGCCAGAAGCAATAATCATATCGCCATTTGAGAGATCATGGACTGTACACCTGTCACCAACACATTTCACAACCAAGCCAATCTTTGCTAATGCAAAAACTGATAACACAATCTTTTTTATTCCTGGCACAAATAAAGCATCTGACAAAGTGAAAGAACTACCATCAGCAGTAGTCAAAATGATCTTACCAACTCCCATAACAAGATAAGAGGAGTTATTGGCGCATGTGACAGTATTCCTTGTAGGGGCAGGCTCAAGTGAAGAGAAGAAACTGCGCTGCGAGGTAATATGTTTGGTTGCCCCACTGTCAAAGTACTGGCAAACATCTGAGTCTACTGCAGACATGCACTAATCATGAGAAGATGGGTCAAAACTGCGACAGTAGTAAACGCCCATTCTTCTTCCTGCACAAGATTTGCTGACTCTGTTTTTGGTGTAGAGGCCTCTGCAACAACCATTCCAGCCTCTTTCTTCTTTGCCTCTTTAGTAGCCAATTTTGGACAATTCTTTATGATATGATCATTGCCTTTACAGTACTTACAAAACAATTTCTGCTTTTCTGATTTTTTCTCATCTTTGTCTTGGTTCTTTGAATGTGCCGCATTTGCAGATTTCTGCTTACTAGTAGAAGAGCTCCATTTTCCTTTGCCCTTCTGACTAGCCAGGAAAGCTTGATCTGCAACACGCATAATGGACCTGTTCTGCCTGGACTGATCTTCCTGCAACAGAACAGAGACTAATTCCTCAAATGACAAGGCATTCGGATTGCCTTTCATCATCAACCGAAGAGTAGAGGCAAAACTCTTATATGAATCAGGAAGACCATTCAGAACGGTATGCACAAGTGAGCTATCTGGTATAACCTCATCAGTAGAAATCACTTGTTCCTTCAGGTCTTTGATCTTTGTAAGAAAACTGTCCATAGAATCACCTTCATTCATGTGCTCACTCTCCAACTGTTTTCGGAGGTAAGCAACACGAGCCTCATTCCTAGCCTAGTACAAAGTGGTAAGTGTATCCCAAGCATCCTTTGCTGTTCTGCAAGAGCGAATGTGAGGAATAATGGCACGTTTGACAGACAAAGCTATCAATGCATGTGCTTGGGCATCTCTTCCATCCCAACGAATCTGCTCTGCAGTAGGTGCAACAGAAACAGTAGCACGAATAGGAATATGCGGAATATCATCTTCGACAGCATCTTCATCAGCTCCAACACCTGTATTTGCAGTACCTGTCGTTACAGGTGTAACAGGACGTCTTTGAACACCCTGCACAATGTTCCACAATCCTTTTGCAACTAGTACATGTCGCATCATATAAGCCCATAATGGGGCAGTTGGTACCATCCAACTTATCCTCAACAGCCAACATACGGAATACATCACTGCTTTCAGCCATGGCCGGTGACTAAAATACCTTGATGCAGAAAATTGACTGTATCTCAAAAAGTTGAACGGAACTGTCGAGACAAGTTCTGCTAGACCTGTAGCAGACTTTGAGATGCTTAAACTAGCGAATAGAAACTAGTATATACCTTTGGCACAAAAGGACAAAATAGCCTCCACAAGCACTGCGATAGTGCATTCGGAGGCCGAAACGAGCTCAGATTGCGATTTCGGCACCACAGAGCGAAGCAGTTTTGATCTCGGAAACACCCTGAGTATGCTCACCAAATTTTGTGCGAATCTGAGACTGCAAACGGAGGAGTGTCGACGGCGCCGTAGAAGAAGCGACAACCTGCTCTGATACCAATTGTTGGAGTTAGACGTCTGCGGAAGCACGCGAACAGCACAAGGAAGAAGAAGAAGCTTGGAGCACAACACACAAGACTGAATGTATTACTAGAGAATGTGCAAAGGTAAGTAGCCCATTAGGGCAATAGGCGTATATACAAGTCAGGGGAAAAAAACCTCCTAAAGAGGGAAAAAAGTACCCCGGCGGTCCTAGAGTGATCACACACATCACTACCTAAATATATCAACATAGTTTATTCTTGATCTTACACAGTCACTTGTATACTGTGTAACATGCCCATCAGGTGGGAGGTATAGTTTGTATACTTACACTCAGGTATTCTTTATCATTCTTTATTTTTCTCCCATAGTTACTTTGGCCATATTGGCCTTTAGTGGGAGATTTTTACCGTTAGTGTCCATGTGAAAGGCCAAATGGCCACCGGAAACTTCTTTGCAATTGTTCTTTAATAAAACATATAGTGGCTTGGTCAGCCACGGACTATAAGTTCGAGTGCATTTTGTAAGACCTAAGAGGTCTACCTTTGTGCTCCCTATGTACTGTGTTTTCTGCGTATTCTGCAGTCTCTGTGTGGAGTATCGTATGCGGCCTTAGGAGGTCCGCTTTGTACTCTGAGCATATCGTCGTGGAGCTCTCAATAAGGAGAGTGCACCGTGGTGCATCGCCATCAAATTACTTCAAGTCTAACTCCCTACAAGAATTTCTTCATTTCACAGGCCCATGGGAAGCAAAGTCCACTTGTATGAGAGCACCCACAATCATGAAAAGAAATGAAGATTCAGACATACCTAGGAATACAAAGGTAGTGAAGAACATTAAAGTGCAGAGCAATCTCACTTTTAGAGGAGCTACTTAATGTTAAGCCAAAATTGTGGAAACATGTAGCCAACCAAGTGCCTAAAATAGCTAAACCTCATGTGCAGGTGGGATCCCAAGGATAGTTCCTGAAATACCCTTTGACGAGATAGGAGACATGAGTGAAGGTGAAGAAGGAAACAACTATCTTCCAATCACTCATCAAGGATACACCACCAAGGCTATTTTGGACTCTGCTGCAGGAGTTGCAATTGCTACCACTTCCCTATGGAAGCGTTGGGGCAAACTGGCACTCAAGCCAATGAGAATGAAATTACAGATGGATGATGGTCACATAGAAAGACCCTTAGGACCGCTAGAAGGGATAACTCTCACTACTTATGGTGTAGAGTTTGAGCATACCTTTGCCATACGTGACTTTAGCAAGAACTAAGCCTATGAGATGATTTTGGGAAGACCGTTCCTGAGACAATTCAGGTAGTGGAAGATTGGGGAACCATTCCTTGTATTTGCAACACTTAGGTGTCACAAACAAAGTCAATCTCAAGGATTACTCTCATAGAGATGTGCCCCCAGTACAGTGGAATCTCGTTTGTAGAGCCATAGAAGATACGGAGTCAGTGCATTCCATAGGATCAGGATCCTTGTGGATGCATGAAGGCACTCACTTATGGATGTGCAAAGTTTCAGTAGAAGAAGAGAAAAGAGCAAATGCAAGAGAGGTAGGTGCTAAGGAAACTCACAGATCTATTCAAGACCAACCCTATGCACCTTTAGTATTTCTTGATGAAGAGTTTGAAACTCATGATTGGGCATAAATACTAGCAACAATGGATGTAGCCATCAATGAAGAACAATGGACAGCACACTATGATGAAGATGGCTATGATAGATCAATTTTCACGATGGAACCAATCATGTGTGATTCGATTCTTGAAGAATGTGAGATTGACACTAATGTACTTGAGGAAACAAGTGACTCTGATCTAGAGTCAATCATTATGGACCCTTTTTGTGCATCAAAAGAGGAATACCTATGTGAAGTAGAAGCTCACCCTGAAGGACAAGAAGAGCTTACAAATGATGTGAGAATAACCACATAGGTAACCTTGAAGAGTGAAGGTAAGAAAAGAAAGAAGAGAGAAGCCTCACCAAAAGAGGAAGTATCTTTGTTTAAGGTCCCTAAAAATTTTAAGAAGTATGAGATAGAGGATAGAAAAGTCATGATAAAAATGCCTAAACATGAAGTATTAGTAGGAGAGGTCTATGATAACAAAGAGAAAACTAAGAAAATCATTGTGATCATAGAGGAAGGTGAAGAATGATGCACATACATAGGACATGACCTAAGTGAAGACGAGGAGCAAGAGTTGATAGCCTTCCTAAGAGAATACAGAGATGCATTTGCTTGGAGCTACAAGGAATTAAAGGGAGTAGACCCTGACATATGCTCACATACGATTCACATGACCTCAGATGCCAAACTCTCTAAGTAGAAGCCATACACATATAATGACAATTACGCTGCCAAGATCAAGGAAGAGATAGATAGGTTGGTAGATGCTGGATTTATCTATGAAATTGAGCACATTGAATGGGTTTCTCTCATTTTAGTGGTGCCCAAGAAGAAAGGCAAGGTAGTGTATGCATTAACTTGAAGAAGGTTAATGCAGCCACTATTAGAGATAGCTATCCACTTCCTATCACTGATCATCTATTAGAAAGAGTAGTAGGCAAGGAAGTATACAGATTCCTTGATGGATTCTCTAGCTACAATCAAGTGGCCATTGCTCTAGATGATCAGCATAAGATGGATTTTGCTATAGAATGGGGCATATTCGCCTATTGGGTAATGCCATTTGGTCTAACCAATGCACCAGCTACCTTCTAGAGGTTGATGTGTCATGTCTTTAAAGAGTTCTTGAGGAAAAACTTGGAAGTCTATGTTGACAATCTCTGTGCTCATTCCAACATTAGGCAAACACATATACCTAAACTCAGAAAAATCTTTGATAAATGTAGAGAATATCAAGTATGCTTAAACCAAGAAAAGTGTGTTTTCATGGTCAGGCAAGGCAAGATTCTAGGACACATAGTGTCAAGGAATGGCATATCAATGGATGCGGATAAGGTTATAGCTATTGCAAAGCTACATAGGCCAAAAAATGTCAAGGAAGTACAAGATTTCATGGGGCATTGTGGTTATTACCGACGATTCATTCATATGTATGCAATCATTGCAAAGCCTCTGTACTCTTTTTTGACCAACTTTGAATGGACAAATGAATGTGAAAACTCCTTTAATGAGCTCAAGCGATGATTGTGTTCAGCACCAATCTTGATTATGCCAGATTGGAACAAGCCATTCCATGTTCATGTGGATGCATCCAATTATGCTATTGGGTGTGTACTAGCACAACCTACTGGTGAAGGTAATATGGATCTTCCAATAGCCTATGTTAGTAGACGATTGAATGCAGTTGAACAGAATTATACTACTACTAAAAGAGAAGGTTTAGGCATGGTATATGCAGTTAAGAAGTTTAGACATTATTTTCTCACAAATAAGTTTAAACTTTTTACAGACCATCAAGCTCTATTATATCTGGTGAAGAAACCTTGCAATATAGGCTGATTAGTGATGGTTCCTCTTACTCATTGAATATGACTTTGAATTTGTGGTTAGGAAATGTAGGACTCACTTAAGGGCAGATCACCTTTCTAGAATAACTTCAAGGGAGTCCCCTCAAGGGGTTTTGGATGATCTTCGTGATGCTTACTTGTTCAATGTAAAGGTAGTGTCTGAGTGAGCCAAAGAATATAGTGCCTATTCTCACCCTTGGACCGAAACATCCTGTATTGAAAACTAAGGACAAGGAAGTAGTCAGATCTCAAAAATACATCATGGCAGCAGCATGTATAAACACACTCATCAAGGCATACTCGCTTGTTGTGTAAATGAAGACGATCATGCAAAGCGGTTGCAAATAGCACATGTCGCTGCATTACAGCAACACCATTGGAAAAATTGAACCCTACAAACTCTACAAAGGCTAGGGGTATACTGGCCAACAATGGAAGCAGATGTCTATTGGCTCTGTAAAGAATGCCCAATTTGCATTACTAGACCACCTGTGGAACACCCCACTCTATATCGAATGACCTTAGTGCCAGATTGGAGCAAACCTTTAGTAGCCTTTTTGAGGATGAAAACATTCCCTCAAGAGATGATTGCAGCTAGAAGAAGGAGCTTAGAACAAGAAGCGCTGGATTAGTCACTCATTGGAAATAATTTATACAAGTGTGCTAAAGATGGGTACCTAAGATTGTGTGTCCATGAAAGTGAATACCTCAAGATCTTAGAGACTACTCACCAAGGTGTGGCAAGAGGACACTTTGGACCAGATCGTGTGATCAAGGCAATTCTATTTGCAGGTCTTTGGCAGCCAACACTACACATGGATGCACATACCTATGTGAAGAGGTGTGATATTTGTCAGCAAACTCAGTATCTGATATGTAAGGATGAGGTGCCACTTAAACCCATGATGGGAGGATGGGCATTCTCTAAGTGGGGAATAGACTTTGTAGGACCTATTAATCCCCTAGGTAAGAGCACATGTTGAATATATTATTGTTGACATAGACTACCTCACCAAATGGGTAGAAGTAAAGGCTACAACAAAGAACAATGCTCAGACGATGGCTAAGTTCTTATTCGAGAATGTGTTCACCAGATATGGGCTACCAATTGAGCTAGTAAGTGATAGAGGCATGCACTTCTTGAATGAAGTCATTGAAAATCTTCTCCAAGAATTCTTGATGATACATAAGAAGTATTGCCCCTATCATCCACAAGCTAATAGGCAAGCTGAGAGCACAAACAAGATTCTATGTAATGTATTGACAAAATTGGTGAATAATGAACGCTTTGATTGGGATAAATAGCTACATCATGTTGTTTGGGCATATCGACTTTCCTATAAAATGATACTCCAAGCCACACCCGATCAGATGGTATTGGGCCAAAATGCAGTGCTACCATTAGACTTCTTGATACCCATACTGAAAGTAGCACAGGAGCATCAGTGGATAGATCACAAACTCTCTTCAAGGATCTTTGATCTTGAACGTTTAGGTGAAATGAGACTAAGAGCAACTATAGGAATATACACGGCCAAGAAAAGGCAAAAGGATTACTTTGATGCCCATGTGAAAGATAAGGTCTTGAAAGCGAGAGATTGTCCTAGTGTACACCTTGAAGCAACATGCAAGAAAGCTAGAGAAGCGAGGATATGGACCCATGATTATTAATAGAATATCAACAAGTGGAGCAGTCTAATTGGACACTAGAAGGCGACATCCTACCTAGCTACATCAGTGGATGCAAAGTCAAATTATATCAAGAACCCCTCACAGAAGAAATGTTAGATCGGCTCAATACTGTCAAGAAATATAAGGAAGAAGAAAAACAAATTCGAGAAGAAGCACAAGCAAAAGCTTTGGAATGCATCCAACGAATGAAATTGAGAAAAGAAGGTAGAGATCAGCCTAGGTCAGACACTATCACATGGCAATGTGCCAAGCATCAGATATATGTTCCCATATAATAGTTAACTGACAACCCTTTGTGACCCTAGAGGTAGGCCAGAGCGAGAGTGCAAGGACCGTAAGAGCTTTGGTTGACTCAAAATCAGCCACTAGTGCAGTTTGACTTTCTTACTGTCAAGAATTGCAATTGAAAGTCAATCCTATAGGAGCATATCTTATAGGATTGGGAGGTGTGGAAACCCCTTGCATGGGCGAGGTGGAATTTCCCCTCTACATTCAAGATGTTCTAATGACATTCAAAGTGCTCGTGTGTGAAGAGGAGGATCTCACCAAACTGCTAATCTTGGGTCAAGACTAGATCTATGATCATGCAGTCAACTTAAACCTAAGAAGTGGACTTCTTCAAGTATGGGTAAATAAAAATTGCATCATAATTGAGTTAGAAAACCTAGCACTCAAGGAACTAGGAATGATACCCACTCTTGGTCCTTTGACGAGCACAATTAAAGATAACTATGTTATTCTTGTCCAAGGTTCTATGGTGCAGAAGAATGTCACTCGTGAAGGTGTAGAAGTCAATGCGGAACTCCCTTCTTTTCCAAAAAGGATCACTGGAAAACAAGCAAGGCAACACGGATAATCAAAGGGCATGCTCAACGATTGGTGCAACATAAAGTAACTCATGCAATAAAGCAGATCTGGATATGCAAGGGTGAACAACCCTCTACTCTGGAGATAGGATCCCAAACACCAAACAAACTACTTAGTCGAGGACTACAACAAAGAAGTATCCTAGGCATCAATCTAGACGGACCATTTCTATTTGGGTCCCAAAGCGATCAATGAAGGTTGTCCCCCATGCTAGATAGATATGGGTGCCCAAGACCTGCTTACAAGCTCAAATAGCTTCATCTCATCTCACAAGCTTGAATCCACACTCACACGCACTCACGGAAAAAATGCTAAGGAAAACATTTACATTCCACACCATCACATCTCCCATCACACCTAGGAATGTTTGGAAATGGGTACCCAAAAAGTCCTAGATCCAACACAATCTAATCCAAAAACCTTTACATGTCATCACTACAAATAGCTATGATCCCAAGATAAAAGTTTGGAGAATTAAACCCTGTATCAAACCCCCTGACACAATTTTGTAAATCAATCCGCATCAAAGTAGATACATGTTGAGTACAGTGCACATCCAAAGTATGCATCTAGGGGAATCACTAACCTACTAATCGACATTCACAAACATTACAAACACTTCACCCACTAACCCCTAACCACTTCGGATATCATGTTGGTATTGTAGAGGGGACACTGTAATATCATGTTTCCTATGCAATGCTAATATGCTTCTCTTCTTCCAGCAGATAAGCATCAAGAATTACGAGCAATATCATGGTAGAGACAAGAGGCCCTAGCTCACAGGCAAGAGTGAGTCAAGAAGGTGTTGATATGGAAAATCTACCTATTGAAGTGCCACTAACCGAACAAGCTGTACAGATGCAACACCTACAACAAATACGTATGCCAGATCCTCCCACAGGAATAACGGAGAGAATTCATGCAAACTCTCATTGGTTCAATGGCATGACAGGGCCATTGGGAGAGGCAAATTACATATGGGAGTCCAAGTGTGAGTATGACAATGCATGGGTATGATTCCAATTCTTTTCAAGGGAATTTGAGACTCTCCAAAACACACCAGAACTATAAATCATATGGCAACATGAAAGGCTATCGGATATTTCAAGGGATCCTACCAAAATTGGATTTTCCACATTGTTACTATTTGATATCAACATGACAAGCAAGTGATGTAAAGGACTGTCCTGGACCTTTTTCATTCCTTCTTTATCAAGTACAATGAGTTGAAAAAATTCAAACTCACCCTAGAATTGGTAAGAGATGCTTTGAACATGCACGACATGCATGTGCCCTCCCAAAAGGATGCTTTGATACCCGATAACATGAAGAATAGGAAACTGCAAAAGTTAAAAAAAATGGAAGCACTCACATCAAATGTTTCCATCCCTCTCCGAATGTGCATGCAACATTTTGCATTTCCTGGCCAAGATAGATTCAGTGAGCCACACAAATGGATCTGGTTCAATCTTTACTTGGCAGAGACAAGCTCACTAACCATTAAGCTTCCTATGTGGATTATAGACCAACTGTAAGAAGCTAATAAAAGGTACTCTAGGAAGCTAGTGGTGAATGGATGTCAGACAGTCCTTTTGCTACCGCAAAAATGAAGATCGATGTTTGACCAAAACACACACAAAGATGATGAAGTTAATCCGCCCTGCCGTCGAGCTCTTCTCTAAATCTTATGAGTTATGATTGACTCTCTCTTCTTCTCTTCTAGCTAATGTGGTATAAGATACCCATAAGTGCCATGCGGCACTCTCTTCTTATGAGGACATTCACTCCTCATAAGCTTATGAGGAGTGAAATGTCCGTAATGGTAGAAGAAAATGCTCAAACTCCCTTGAACCCCATGTACTCTATGTACATGGCCATCTCTGTGTGTTGTTTCCCCATATCCTTCCCCTTAAGAAGTTTCATATGAGATCATCTCAAAGGTGGGAAACCGTCTGAGTGGTGCCTACTATCTCCCATATACACTCCACCTCCAAACTATCACTCCCATAACATACAACATCATCTACATGACCTAAGTCCGCATGATGTATCCTCCTTGGAGCAATAGCATGTAAAGCAAGTGTAAAAGTGCCAAGCTTATAGGCTTGACCATATCATAATGGAGATAATAAACCATATAATCTTATGAAATATAGAACAAAGTTCCATAACAAGTAACTCCAAACCCATCTAAGACTAAATGATAGATTTCCCTCATAACACTCCATGTCTTCCTAACCTTGAGTGTAATCACAAATAATAGTTTAATCTAAACTACCTTGTGAACTATTCAAATCCATCATCCAGCTCACATATCAGATTTTTTTGGTAGTAACATGCAATCTCTACATTTCACAAACCAAGAAGTCTGTGGTTTGTCATCCTTTACCATTGGACTAAGTTCTATAGGAAGAGCATCTATTGACACTAGTGCAAACTCTAAAATTTCTCTTCCCTATAGTTTGCCATATGAATGCAGAAAGCATTCCCTTTGAGATTCAGATAATCCCTAAGTACCCATCCTCCTAATTGATGTTTACTCCTCATACTCATGATGTAACACCAACTAAGAGTTTGGTACCCTAATAGGTTAGATATATCTCTATCTCCTATAAACCCTAAAGAGAAGAGTCATAACTCTACTCCCATTCTAACTAATGTCAATAACTAGATCATCTCATCTAGTCAAAGACCATCACTAGAGTAACATAATTGCTCCTCTTTAGAGTCTCCATGTGAGACTCGATCTAACCATCATGATTAACTGATCTCCCTCTTGTCTTTGATAGAAGAGTGCAACTTCTATCTAGACAACCTAAAAGCGAGAAAGTGAAATTCTCTCTCTCTCTATTCAATCTCTTCTAAGGAAAAGAGCTCTAGCAGTGGAACCTATTCCACTTTCCCTTTCCCTTTGAAAGAGATTCTGTTGAATCCATTTACTCTGCTCATAACTGAGAACATGTACATGAGTTCTCCATGTTTTCCTTCAAAACTAGTGGAGAAAGAGACTCCCATGTGAAGGAAAACTACATTGAAGAGTAGAGTAAACGAATTCCTTCTGAAATAAAGACTAAGAGATGTTTCCCAAACACCTCTTTTGTCTAAAGGAAAACATACTCTATTCTTCTCCCATGAAGAAATCATGTTTTCCTTTCCTTCTTTCTCTCTCAAAGAGTATGAGCTAAAGTGAGACAATTGAACTAAAGTGAGATCTCTCATGGATCTCTAAGCTGATTCCCACTTTCTCCTTTGCTTAAAAGAGAAACTCATGAATTTATTTAGTCCTCTCTTCCATAACTAATGCATAATCCCTCATTACACATATTCCTATGAATATGGAGAACAAATCTCCACTGACTAATGAAGGTGTATGTAGTGAAGAGTGGAGAAAATAAATTCCTTATAAGGGTCAAAGCCCTCTACTAAAATGGTCAGCAATGATATGACATGATACCATAACGCATGTGTATCCATACTAAAGAACTATATCTACCAACATCTTCTGTGAGTGAATCTATATGATCCAATAAAGTAATGGAATTATCCTTCCTGAGTATGTGATACAAATGGTGATAAGATCACCTATCACCTATCACCTCAATCAATGGTGTTAAAATCACCTATCACATTTTCTACTGGAAGAATAAATCTTCCCTAAACTATGAAGGATAAATCCCAATCCTAAGGAGATGTCTACTAAGAGCTGAGACATGACATCATGAATGATGAGTCCTTTTCTCCCTGGCCATAGAAGAAGAGTGCTCAAAGGGAAGTCATTTCCATCGTCCCATACCAATGAAAACTTCTTCCAATTCACGGTGGCATACCTACACTAAAGCGAATATATATTCCATGTAATGGAATATGTAGGTGGACTCTAATGAATCCCATATTCTGAAATCATGTCAGTGGACTCAAATGAGTCCCATGTTCTCAAACTAGTTAGTTTGGTTCTAGTCAATATGTGACAATGGATATCCCTTTCTTTTCCAAACTAACTTGTTCATAGGTACCAAGACTGACCCTAGGTACCTTCTGTAGATCCCGATCTACATATATGTATTGGGTACCCCAACTATTTCTTACTAAGGGATCTATGCTCTAAGTCATAGAGCTAGTGCCATACCTATGGCCTTCCTAACCATCACTCGAATCATATAAGCACCCATTGATGTTGTTTCATGAAACCCATCTCTGTGATCCCATCTAATTGTTTTCCTTAGTAGTGTAGCAGAAATGCTTCACTACTTGGTCAAGCGATGTTCATGAGTGAACCTAGTCACTTATTGGGTATTCTTAATAATACCCCATAGTCTCCTAATCATACTGTGAGACTCTTGTGAAGATAAGTAAATATTCACTTGTTTGGAGAGTATCATATACGTATCTCCCGTACCTATATGCAACTTCCTAAAACCTTAGGATTGCTTGTGCACATTACTAATGGTGAAGGTGTAGCTCCTTCCCTTAGCAATCCTATAGTCTAAATCCATAAGGATTATGTGTGGAGATCCTATTACTATTGAAGTTGCCTTATGTATACTACTACGATGGTCCTAAGTCCATCAAATACATGCTTACAAGCATGTCTAGGTCTTATTGATGTTTGCAGAAAGGCATGTTACCATGCCATAACATTCTTATGTAAAGGTAAGTGCGTATATAATGCCATGCGGTAGGAAAAATTTCGACAACATTTCCTTAGGAAATGGAATCCCAAAAAAAAATTAACCATAAGCTCAGTGGCACACAGGCCACCCAACAACATAGGGCTTGATAGGCCCATAGCATGCACGCCATAAACTCATACATGGCCTCCATAACCTGTAAAAACATAAAAACAAATGCTAGCAACAATTCTCTTTGTTGCATAACCATACAGTTCCTGCAATCATATTTCCTGCAAAGAATCAAAAAGTTTAGTTCTCGCCTGTTGATCCATACTTTAAGAATTTAAACAATGATCAACATTTTATGTATGCAATCCAATCTATGCATGTACATACAGAACATGCCATAACATAAATTAAAATGTCTGAAGCATAAAGCATATGTCCCTGAGTGGTTTAGTATTGAAATTGCATGCATCCAATCCTTCTCGATGATCTTTGAGACCTCTGAACCTTCCTCCTCAGATCCTAATACAAACTTTTAAGTGTCCGAAAACATCGGATCACTTCCCAAAACATAAAGCGTGGTCAGGTGATTACCAAAATAATGCAAATTTAGTCAAAAAATGCATTTGTAATCCTTCTTTAGACCCACAAAAACCACTTTAGGACCTGCAAATGATCATAAACTGAAATATGTAGAATGTTCAAAGAACTCGATGTGAAATTACTTCAATCACCTTCCCGGTTTGTAAGATATGGCTCCTGGAAGGTAGTCGCCAAAAATTGTTCAGACTTTGTAGACATGTTCAGACCTTCAAAAATACTTATTTTCCAAAATTTATTTTAATAAAATGAAAATTGACCTTGTGCTCTTCGAAATGAGCCATAGCACATCCAATTTGGAGTTTTCTAGCCCAAGATATGGCCATTCCAAGTGGGACATGCCAAACTAGTAGATTGTTGGAGGGGCTGGAAAAAGTGTGAAAATGTGATTTTTGAGGTACCCAAAAGCATTCTTCCATCAAACAAATGCTAGAATTCTCTCCATAACCTCAGAGAGTGTATATGAAGATGCTTGGGCCTATTTTTTCCTTTCCAAATCCTCCCTTAGTGCATGCTAATTTGCTCCCTAAAAGAGGCTTAAATCAAGATTTTTAGTTTCACACCAAAACTTAACTTGGAGACTTTAGCAAGCTTCTAATCCATCCTAATGTGGATTTTTCTTCGATTTTCTCTTCTCCATGGTAATTCATACACCATACTTCATGTACGTGTGCACTAATCCATGGGAAGCCTCATAAATGGTCTCTCTTCTTACTCCCAAAAGTGGAGTTTGGCAAAAATTAACATTCCAAAAAGTGTCGGAAGGGGGTATTTGAGGATACAAAATTCCTCCTTCACTTATTTTTTTTAATGAATCTAATGATTCCAATATGAATTACATACGCAATACTATAGATATACATGATTTTCCCTAGCAAACTAAGAAAAATCCTCCTTCATTTCTCTTTTCCAAAATGGCCACTAGTGAAAACTAGCTCCTGAGATTTATGTGAAAATCATGAAAGTAGGCTAGTTTGAAGGCACCTAAATCTTATGCGTTCTTGTAATTTGAGGGAATTCTTGACTGAAGATGAGATTTTATATGTCATACTCTCCATACACATGATTTCCCTCAAAGGGTTGTCTCTTAAACCCTTCACAAAAGGTGAGCATTTTCTCCCTCCTCTTCCTCGTCCAAATCGGAGGCTCTAAACCTATGACTTAGGTACCTAACTCATGAGGCTTGTTATTTCCTTCTCACAACTTATCTTATAAGTAGTGCAATGGAAAGCCTCCATGTTTTGCATTGTCTTTACACCTAACCATTTACCTTCTTTCTTTTCCTCTTTGATATTTCCTTAATGCCAATTCTTCTTACTCTTGCTTCATGATTATGAAGCTAAGTGATGATTCTCAGGTGATTAAATATAAGCTAATCCTCCAAACATCATCTATAGCTACCTAATGAGTCTTGAAAAGGGGGAGAGAAAAGAATCTATGTCTCCTCCTTCCAAGGCTCAAGGCGGTAGCAGAAACAAGAAAAATATAGCTTTTATTATAGAAAGTTAAGTATGTACCAACAAGTGAAGGTGGTCTCATGGATAGATCAGCCACCTTACATAGTACAGATGTGTGTTCGATTCCCCCCACCTGTTAAAGCACATGTTCCTTTTGCCACTGCATCAGAAGGAGTTCTTGAGTACACCGTTGATCAATTTTCCGTCCGTCCAACTATGCCGTCCGAGAGATATAGAGATGTAAGTTTTCCACTCGTGGATTCTTGTGTGTACAGAGGAACACTATTCAAGGTTCACAGAACATGTAACTAAAGCATCTCGAACTGATGGTGTCTTGGTTAAGCCATGTGCCCCTTATCCTTGAGGCATGGGTTCAATTCCCATTTGCTGCGCACACAGAAGCGATCTAGAATGACGCTCTGATACGAGTGTAAGACAGTCCTTTTGCTAACGCGAAAACGAAGATCGATGTTCGACCAAAACGCACACAAAGACGATGAAGTTAATCCGCCCTACCGTCGAGCTCTTCTCTAAATCTTATGAGTTATGATTGACTCTCTCTTGTTCTCTTCTACCTAATGTGGTATAATATACCCATAAGTGCCATGTGGCACTCTCTTCTTATGAGGAGATTCACTCCTCATAAGCTATTGTGACAATGGATGTTGTGCAATAATGCACATCATTTACAGATGCTTATCATATGATGTACCCAGCGAGCATGCATTGACCTGATCACAATTACAGCTGTTTAAAGGACGCAAAGCTTCCACACATCAATCTAAGTGAATGAGGAGCACTATTCCATGCGTCCAGACACGAGAAGTTCTTATGACCTCAGAGGTTTCACCACGAGGGGATGCCATAGTGCCTCCCTTTATGATTCAAATTCCCATATCTAAATCTTAGGGCACATCACGAGCTACCCCATCTGCTCCTCCTATCCCATCAGAATTTGAATTTTCTACCAGGGGAGACGTTGAAGGGATGAGCACCTTTGATTTTGAATCCTTTTTGTAGAACACACACTATCGGATGTAGAATTCTTTTCAAATATAGAAGAACCTGGCACATCCTCCCAAAGATTGAGTAAATCAACAGAGGGCCACCATGTACGTTGGGATGACGATCAATAGAGGACCCTATCCCAACAACCAAAATGACCAGAGAGTGAAGACAAGGAAGAAGGAGAAGGAGAAGAAGAAGAAATGGCTGATTCCCTAGCCTAAACTGTAGAACTCTGTAGATTATACCAAATCATGGAAAGGGTGTGAGCACAACAATTACACTCTGAACAGAATAGCAGAATGCTCATGGCCTAGCTCTTGGAAGAGGTTGGTGTAGACTCTGAATACAGTGAAACTCTACTATTGCTATCAAAAACCTATGGCATAGTGGAAGCCATTTGATCTGCATCCCAAAGGACTCCTGTTCAATACAATCCATGAAGATTTCAAACAAGACCAAGGTCAGGCAAAAACGTTCAGATTCCCATCACCATTATGGAGGAAACTGCTACCGTAGCCGAACCAATAGTGACAACATCCCAAGCAAGTGGAACTCCTGGCCATGTGTTAAAAATAAAGAAACAAGATCATATATATTTCACAAAAAGGATTTTCTTCAAAAAGAAGGCAAACACAAAAATGAAAAATGAAAGCATTTACTTCATCAAATAGTGGAGGCCAAAAGAGAATCAAATCCAAAGAGAACAGTGGCTACTCAAAGTAGTGGAGTTATGGAGAAGAGCTCTCAAACTCGTCATGAGAGCTCATGGTCATTTGGCTACAAAAGAGGCAAGGGAGGACACTCAAGAAGAGACGAAGAAGGCATTGAAGTCCCCTTGTAGGTAGTTCATTTGTTTTTAGCCATTTCGTTCTCTTCAATCTCATAGACTATGTCCAACCGCATACCAATTTTTGGGTAGCCTGATTGTGAGAGTCATATCTCCCAATATATGTATCCGTTTTAGAGATTAAATATTCTTTGGAAATCTTATCTTGAGCACTTCCTCTTTCTAGAATAGTTTTATCAAATTCATTATGTTTTGTGAGTTATTCAGTGTTTAGTGAAGTCCAGTTTTCAGCCTAACTGAGTGGACAAACAGCTTGTTTCGAGGCAAATATTTGCCAAACCAAAACTACTCCAAATTGAGTGTTTGATAGCTCATTTGAAAGCTATTAGTGTCTAGTTTGAGTGACCAAATTCTCAAGTTCATTGTATTCTTCAATTGATACCAGTTTTCATTTTAAGGTTCAGCTATAGGTGAAAGTCTTGATCCTAAGAAGGTCTTCTAAACTTTCCACTGCGCATAGGAGAGGAATTCTCCAACAATTGGTATCAGAGCATTGGATTTTGAAGAAGAAAAGCATTGTAATTGAAGTAAAGCAAAGGAGAAGCCACAAATCAAGGGGGAGCTTTGTAAAGTCAAGACAGAGCACTAAAACATAACTGAGGTAAACTTCAAACTTGGAGTCTTCAATGGCTGATTTAGGACAACAAGTTGAGAAGTTAGATAAAGATAACTTTTACTCTTGGAGGTATAGAATGAAAAACTACCTTAAAGGTAAGGTTTTATGGAGTCTAGTTACTAGAGACAATCCACAATCAGTGGACCTTCAAGATCCCAACATTACTCCAGCACAAAGGAGACAATTTGCTAGTAGGGAAGAGAGGAATTGAAGGGTGATGTTCCTCATTTCACAAGTTATTTCTAACACTATGATTGGTCATGTGCAAAGATTAGAGACAGCCAGTCTAGCCAACACAACTCGGAGGACAATAAGGAAGACTCAAATGACAAGACATATGGAAGAGGTCGAGGAAGAAATAGAGGAAGCGAGGTTCATACAATCCTCATAAAGGTATAACATGTTATCATTGTGGTAAACTAGGACATTATTCAAATGATTGTTGGCAAAAGAATGGAAGGCTGAATGGAGGCAACCAAAGGAGCCAAAATAACTATGCGAGTACATCAAATGAAGGACATAAGCAAACTATGCTTGCCATGAAGCATGAGTACAACAGCCCGAGAAGTGATGATCAAAAATGGTTTATAGATTCAAGTTGTAGCAAACATATGACATGCCAAGGAGATTTATTCACAAAGCTCCAATCTCCAAGTGGAAAAGGATGTGTGGAGACCGATGATGGAACTCAACACACAATTGAGCATGTTGGAGATATCAAGCTTGGAGTCAAGAAGGTATTGACTGATGTTCTTCATGTTCCTACTATTGCAAAGAATTTGATTTCAATAGGACAAATGGTAGATAAAGCATATCATGTTATTGTTGATATATTTAGGTAGTGATGTGTGTGAACACACTAGGACCGTCGGGGCACTTTTTTCCCTCTTTAGGAGGTTTTTTTCCCCCGGCTTGTATATACGCCTATTGCCCTAATGGGCTACTTATCTTTGTTCATTCTCTAGTAATACATTCAGTATTGTGTGTTTGTGCTCCAAGCTTCTTCTTCTTCCTTGTGTTGTTCGCGTGCTTCCGCAGACATCTATCTCCAACAATTGGTATGAGAGCAGGTTGTCGCTTCTTCTAGGGTGCCGTCGACACTCCTCCGTTTGCAGTCTCATATTCGCATGAAATTTGGTGAGCATACTCAGGGTGTTTTCGATATCAAAACGACTTCGCTTTGTGGTGTTGAAATCGCGATCTGAGCTCCTTTCGGCCTCCGAACGCACTATCGCAGCGCTTGTGCAGGCTATTTCATCCTTTTGTGCCAAAGATATATACCAGTTTCTGTTTGCCAGTTTAAGCGTCTCGAAGTCTGCTACAGGTCTAGTAGAACTTGTATGGGCAGTTTCGTTCAACTTTTTGAGATACAGTCAATTTTCTGCATCAAGGTATTTTAGTCACCGGCCATGGCAGAAAGCAGTGATGTATTCCGTATGTTGGCTGTTGAGGATAATTTGGATGGTACCAACTACCCATTATGGGCTTATATGATGCAACATGTACTGGTTGCAAAAGGATTGTGGAACATTGTGCAGGGTGTTGAAAGACGTCCTGTTACACCTGTAACGACAGGTACTGCAAATACACGTGCTGGAGCTGATGAAGATGGTGTCGAAGATGATATTCCACAGATTCCTATTTGTGCTGTTGTTTTTGTTGCACCTACTGCACAGCAGATTCGCTGGGATGGTAGAGATGCCCAGGCACATGCATTGATAGCTTTGTCTGTCAAACGTGCCATTATTCCTCACATTCGCTCTTGCAGAACAGCAAAGGATGCTTGGGATACACTTACCACTTTGTACCAAGCTAGGAATGAGGCTCGTGTTGCTTACCTCCAAAAACAGTTGGAGAGTGAGCACATGAATGAAGGTGATTCTATGGACAGTTTCCTAACGAAGATTAAAGATTTGAAGGAACAGTTGATTTCTGCTGATGAGGTTATACCAGATAGCTCACTTGTGCAGACCGTTCTGAATGGTCTTCCTGATTCATATCAGAGTTTTGCTTCTACTCTTTGGTTGATGATGAAAGGCAATCCAAATGCCTTGTCATTTGAGGAGTTAGTCTCTCTTCTGTTGCAAGAAAATCAGTCCAGGCAGAACAGGTCCATTATGCGTGTTGCAGATCAAGCTTTCCTGGCTAATCAAAAGGGCAAAGGAAAATGGAGCTCTTCTACTAGTAAGCAGAAATCTGCAAATGCTGCACAATCGAAGAACCAGGATAAAGATGAGAAGAAATCAGAAAAGCAAAAATTGTTTTGCAAGTACTGTAAAGGAAATGATCATATCATAAAGAACTGTCCAAAACTGGATGCTAAAGAGGCAAAGAAGAAAGAGGCTGGAATGGTTGTTGCAGAGGCCTCTACACCAAAAACAGAGTCTGCAAATCTTGTGCATGAAGAAGAATGGGCATTTACTACTGTCTATAGTTTTGACCCATCTTCTCATGATCAGTGCATGTCTGCAGTAGACTCAGATGTTTGGTACTTTGACAGTGGGGCGACCAAACATATTACCTCGCAGCATAGTTTCTTCTCTTCACTCGAGCCTGCCCCTACAGGGAATACTGTCACATACGCCAATAACTCCTCTTATCCTGTTATGGGAGTTGGTAAGATCATTCTGACTACTGCTGATGGTAGTTCTTTCACTTTGTCAGATGCTTTATTTGTGCCAGGGATCAAAAAGAACTTGTTATCAGTTTCTGCATTAGCCAAGATTGGCTTGGTTGTGAAATTCGTTGATGATAAGTGTACAATCCATGATCTCTCAAATGGTGATGTGATTATTGCTTCTGGCATTTTATGTCGTGGGTTGTATAAGCTCATAGACTATGAAAGATCTATGAATGATTCGGCATGTGCAGTTCATGATTCTCAGGTTATGTCAGATGCAAAGCTTTGGCATGCATGCTTTGGCCATCTGAATTTTGCTAGTTTGCTACGCCTGCAGAAATCTAAAATGGTGTCCTCTTTGCCCAAACTTGAGGCTCCTGGAAAACATGTTTGTGAAGGCTGTATTTTGGGCAAAATGCAGCGTTCTTCCTTTCCAAAAGATGGTTCAGTTCGGGCTACGCAGAAATTGCAGCTTGTACATAGTGATGTCTGTGGTCCTATGCAGACACCCTCTTTTGGAAATTACCTTTACTTCGTGACTTTCATTGATGATTTTTCCAGGCATGCATGGGTATATCCACTCAAAGCAAAGTCCGAAGTGTTCATGTGCTTCAAACAGTTTTTGGTTTTGGTTGAAAATCTGTCAGCATGTAAAATGGGCACCCTCCGTTCTGATCGAGGGGGGGAATATATGTCTTTAGATTTTAATGCATTTCTGGCTGAACGTGGGATAAAACACCAGTGTACAGTGCCGTATACACCTCAACAGAATGGAGTTGCTGAACGAAAGAACAGGTCACTCATGGAGATGGCGAGGTGCATGGTCAAAAGTCAGGCTTTACCACATAGTTTCTGGCTTGAGGTTGTCATGTGTGCAGCATATGTACTGAACAGGTGTCCCACTAAAGCGTTGAAGTCTATCACTCCATATGAGGCTTGGCATGATTGCAAGCCATCTGTTGCTCATCTGCGTGTTTTTGGTTGTTTGGCATATGCATTAGTGCCTGAACAACATCGCAAAAAATTGGATGATAAGGCAGTAAAATGTATTTTTGTTGGGTACAGTTCTGAAAGTAAAGGCTATCGTCTATATCGTCCACAGACTAAACGCATTCTGGTTAGCCGTGATGTTGTCTTTGTGGAAGATGCTATTCAGACATTGCTTTCATGTACTAAGGAGACATTTGTTAGCTCCAAAGACATGTATGATACGTTGATGCCTCTTTTTACAGGTGGACAATCTAGTGCTGGTCCTAATGAGGCAACTTCTCAACCCTTGCAGGTTTCATATAATGATGCAGATCATTCTATTTCTGATGCAGATTTACATGATGCACTTGTTGATGAGAGAGTTGATATTGAGGAGGCAAAAACTATGCCAAAATGGCTGGTGTAGACTTTGCGTGATAGCAAATTAGATGCACCTTTGTCATATCGTACTCGTTCAGGCTCTCATAGTGCCTCCTTTGCATCAGATTGCTATGCTATGGCTGCGTCTAGTCTCTGTGATGAGAATGAGCCTGTTTCTTTTGATGAAGCACAGAATTCAGAAAATTGGATGGCTGCCATGCAATCTGAATATGATGCTATAATGAAGAATGGTACATGGTCTTTATGTGAGTTGCCTCCTGGCAAGAAGGCCATTGGCACTAAGTGGGTATACAAGCTGAAGCGTAAACCTGATGGTACAGTTGACAGGTATAAGGCTAGGCTTGTTGAAAAGGGTTATGCGTAGGAAAAAGGCATTGATTTTGATGAAACCGTTGCACCTACATGCCGTATGACTACTATTTGGAGCATTTGTGCACTTGCAGCCCATCATGGTTGGAATGTATATCAGTTGGACATTAAAACAGCATTTCTGAATGGTGACTTACATGAAGAAGTGTATGTTTTTCAGCCCCGTGGCTTTGTGCAGAAAGGGCATGAAAACCAGGTGTGCAGGTTAAAGAAGGCATTATATGGTTTAAAGCAAGCACCACGAGCTTGGTATGAGAAGATACATGCCTATCTGGTTGCACATGGTTTTGTGAACAGTCCAACTGAAAGCACCTTATATGTTACGCGTGCTAATGATGTGCTTCTGATCATTGTTGTCTATGTTGATGACATGCTGCTCACTGGTCCTATTGAGAAGCATATTGCTAATTTCAAGGCTGATTTGCATGCCTCATTTGAGATGTCTGATTTGGGGCATTTGCATCACTTTTTGGGCATTCAGTTTATGCAAGTTGATGGTGGAATGGCTTTGTGTCAAACGAAATATATTGACACATTATTGCAGCGTTTTGGCCTTGAAGACTGTAAGCCTATTGCCACTCCTATGGAGACAGGTTTACGATTGAGTCTTCATGATGCTGGAGATGCATTTGATGTTGTTCTCTATCAGCAGGCTGTTGGATGCTTGATTTACTTATGCATTACTCGGCCAGATATTCAGTTTGCTGTCTCACAGATGAAGAGGTTTATGCATTGCCCAGGAGTCATGCATTGGAAGGCGGTTAAGCGCATCTTTCGCTACTTGAGTGGTACTCAGCTACTTGGATTGTTTTATCCCAAGGGGGGATCACTACCGCCAGATTTGCATGCTTTTTCTGACTCAGATTGGGCTGGTTGCTATGACACTCGTGTGTCCACTAGTGGTTTTTGCTTCATGCTTGGTAGCTCATGTATATCTTGGTTGAGCAAGAAGCAGCCTACTGTGGCCACTTCCAGTTGTGAGGCTGAGTATAGGGCAGCTTTCACAGCGACTGTTGAGTGTGTGTGGCTCAGACGCCTTATGGCTGATTTGGGTGTTGGCCAGTCTTCTGCCACCACCATCTTCACTGACAGTCAGAGCGCATTGGCAGTTGCGAGGAACCCTGTGTTCCATGCTCGCACTAAGCACATTGAGGTGCATTATCACTATGTCAGTGAGAGGTTCTCTGCTGGGGAGATCAGCTTGGCATATGTGCCCACGCAGGAGAACATTGCAGACCTTTTCACGAAGGCTCTGCCTAGGGAGAAGTTCGAAGCTTTCCGCAAAGCTTTGGGCTTACTTCCTTTTGTGGAGTGATTTCCACATAGCTTGGCACTTTCTTATACATGAGTGCCAGCTCCTTGTTCACCGCATCACTCCCAGGGGGGATTTGTTGATATATTTAGGCAGTGATGTGTGTGAACACACTAGGACCACCGGGGCACTTTTTTCCCTCTTTAGGAGGTTTTTTTCCCCCGGCTTGTATATACGCCTATTGCCCTAATGGGCTACTTATCTTTGTACATTCTCTAGTAATACATTCAGTATTGTGTGTTTGTGCTCGAAGCTTCTTCTTCTTCCTTGTGTTGTTCGCGTGCTTCCACAGACGTCTATCTCCAACAGTTATCTTCAATGAAAAAGGTTGCTTTATAAAGAATCCAAAAGAAGGATTCAAGGTCATTGTTCAAGGAAGGAAAGAAGGTAGGATGTTCACTTTGGACATTCAACAACCACATGGAAAGCTGATATATATTCAGTTTGGAAACAAGAGGATTGCTAAAATCAATTTGTGGCACAAAAGGTTTGGACATATCAACATTCCCAAGCTCAAGGACATGATCAACCATGAAGTGGTAAGAGGTCTTCCAAGATTCAATGATGCTGGACTACATGAGTTTTGTGAAGCATGCCAACTAGGAAAGCAAACTCGACAACCACTCAAGAAAATAAACTATGTGGCAAGGAATGTCATTGACTTGATACATACGGATGTATGGGGACCATCCCAACAACCATTGGTGGTTGGTAATAGATATTTTGTCACTTTTATTGATGATCATTCAAGAAAAGTAGGGATGTTTTGCATAAAACAAAAAGCAGATGTGTTCTCCATGTTCAAGAGATTTAAAGCACAGGTAGAAAAGGAAACAGGATGCTACATAAAGACCTTGAGGTCTGATGGAGGAGAAGAATATTTCTCCAAAGAATTTTCATATTTTCTTCATGAAAATGGCATCAAGTGACAATTTACATGTAGGTACATGCCTCGATAAAATGGAATAGCTGAAGGGAGAAATAGACATATCACAGAAGTTGCAAGATGCATGCTCAATGAGATGAAGGTGCCACTAAACTATTGGGTTGAAGCAACTAGTATGGCTGTTTATTTGATGAACAAGGGCACAATGGCTAGAGTGCATAATTTAACTCTTGAGGAGGTTTATTCTAGTAAGAAACCTAACTTTACACATCTCAAAGTTTTTGGATGTGTGTGTTATGTTCAAAGATGGAGGCAAAGTCAGAAAAATGTATTTTCATTGGATATTCATCAGAGCAAAAAGGATACAAGTGCTACAATCCAGTGACAAAGGAGCTATGAGTCTCACGAGATGTGGTATTTGATGAGCTAAGACCATGGTTTGGAGAAAAAGGGAAAGAGAAGATTCTTGAAGAAGATTAGGAAGATGATGGAGGTGCTGTGCAAAAAGAATTTCAGCAAACAAACACTCAAATGTGAGGTCCAGAAGCTTCTACATCACATGGAGAAAGTTCAACATGGAAGGGGAGACTAATGAGTCATTCTTCATCGCCAACACTAGGTTATGGAAGATTTGAAGCTGAAAGTGCTGCCCAAAATAGTGATTCAAATGCAAGTGAAGAAGAGTATGAAGAGGTGATTACACCAAAGGTAAAGCTAAACCGGTTGA
Organism: Ceratopteris richardii; assembly: GCA_020310875.1. Taxonomy (NCBI): domain Eukaryota; kingdom Viridiplantae; phylum Streptophyta; class Polypodiopsida; order Polypodiales; family Pteridaceae; genus Ceratopteris; species Ceratopteris richardii. The sequence goes on from CM035408.1 coordinate 204,049,012, forward strand.
AGAAGCAATAAATTAAAGGCTGAGCTATGATAGTTTTACTGCAAAGCATTTTGCATATATGACAGAAGTGGTCAAAGACAAAGAACGGGATGCATATGAAGAAGAATGTACACAAAAAGGATGGCAACAAGCTATGCAAGAAGAGATAAAATCTCTCAAGGACAATCACACATGGGAGCTACTTCCAAAGGCTAAAGGTATGAAGATTGTTCCAAATAAATGGGTGTTTAAAATAAAGAGAAATGTTGATGGTTCTCTACCTAAGCATAAAGCTAGACTAGAAGCAAAAGGATTCAAGCATATTCACGACATTGATTAAGAAGAAACTTTCAACCCGGTTGCAAAGATGGGAACAATTAGAACCTTGATTGTAATGAGTGCAACAAGGAGATGGCCATTGTACCAACTTGATATAAGAAATGATTTTCTCAATGGTAAACTCCAAGAAGAGGTATACATGAGTCAACCGATTGGATTTGAAGATAAAAAGCATCCAGAGTTTGTTTGTAGATTGAAGAAAGCTCTGTATGGGTTGAAGCAAGGACCACGTGCTTGGAACCAAAGATTGGTTGAGTACCTCACAAGGTGAGATAAAAAGAAAACTCGGTAAGGAGTTTAAAATTTTAGATCTTGGTGAGTTGAAATATTTTTTAGCCATTGAGATAGTCTATGGGAAAGATGGCATCTACTTGATGCAAAGAAAGTAAATGTTGGATGTTCTTTTCATATTTAGAATGAGTTAATGCAAACCACTCACTCAACCTATGGACACAAATGTGAAAATATGCTCAAATGATGGAGAGAAGTTACATGATGTAACTACATACAGGAGTATTATAGGTTCATTGATCTATGCTACGATCACAAGACCATATTTGTGTTATTCATTGGAGTTATTTCTCATTTTATGCAAGCTCCAACAAGTGAACATTTAAATTCAGTCAAAGGAGTGCTAAGATATGTGAAGCACACGGTCAATCATGCCTTGTTTTATAAATATGATGAAGAATTGTAGGTAAAGGGCTTCAATGATGCTGATTGGGCTGGTTCAAAGGAAGATAGAAGATCCACTTCAGGTTATGTATTCATGATAGGTAGCAAACCTATCACATGGAGCTCAAAGAAGCAACCTACTGTTGCACTAACATCTACATAACCTGAATATAGAGGATTAGCCTTTGCAACTTGTGAAGCTATGTGGATTAAGAAGCTCTTGGTTGATCTTGATGTGCAGGTAGAGACCATTCCAATTTATGGTGTCGATGTGTCAAGCATTCACTTGACAAACATTCCAATGTCAGGTAGATATCATTCCAATTTATGGTGTCAATGTGTCAAGCATTCACTTGACAAACATTCCAATGTTTCATGCACGAAGTAAACACATAGAAGTGCATTATCATTATGTTCGAGAAAAAGTTTTGAGCAAGGATGTGGATATAAAGTTCATTAGAACTAATGACTAGGTTGCAGACATGTTTACAAAGTCCTTAGATGCTTCTAAGCTAAAGAGGTTCAAGGATGAAATCTACTTGTAGGATATGACTCAAGGTGCAAGCTCACATGTGAGCTTGAGGGAAAGTGTTAAAAATAAAGAAACAAGATCATATATATTTCACAAAAAGGATTTTTTTCAAAAAGAAGGCTAATCAAAAATGAAAAATTAAAGCATTTACTTTAGCAAGTAGTGGAGGCCAAAAGAGAATCAATCAAAAATCCAAAGAGAAAAGTGGCTACTCAAAGTAGTGGGGGAGTTATCGAGAAGAGCTCTCAAACTCATCATGAGAGCTTGTGGTCATTTGGCTACAAAAGAGGCAACAGAGGATACTCAAGAACCGAGGAAGAAGGCATTGAAGTCCCCTCATAAGTAGTTCATTTGGTTTTAGTCATTTCGTTCTGTTCACTCTCATAGACTATGTCCAGCCGCATACCAATTTTTGGGTAGCTTAATTGTGAGAGTCATATCTCTCAATATATGTATCCTTTTTAGATTCTAAATATTGTTTGGAAAGCTTATCTTGACTACTTCCTCTCTCTAGAATTGTTTTATCCAATTCATTATTTTCTGTGAGTTATTCAATTTTTAGTGAAATCTAGTTTTCAACCTAACTGAGTGGATGGGCAACCTATTTTCAAGAAAATAATTGCCATATCAAAAATACTCCTAATTGAGTTTTTGATAGCTCATTTGAAAGCTATTAATTTCTAGTTTGAGTGAACAAATTCTCAAGTTCATTGTGTTCTTCAATTGATATCATTTTTCATTTTAAGGTTCAATTGTAGGTAAAAGTCTTGATCCTAAGAAGGTCTTCTACACTTTCGGTTGCGCATAGGAGAGGAATTCTCCAACACCATGAACCCATGGTCATCCATGGAGAGTAAACAAAGCCACTACCACCAACACCCCCACCATCACCTCCTTGAATAGAAGCTGTAAATATCATCCCGACTACCAACCCCACACAGAAAACCTTCATCTTCTGTAGTCCCTCTTCCAGTTCAACCTTGTTTTCCTCCTTTGACAACCCTTTATATCATACCACCACCATTACAACCAAATCCCTCATGGAGCTTGCCTTAGGACATCCTGCCTCCATGACCTTAGGTCACCCAAACATTAGAACCACATTTCTAGGTTTCCCTATTTCCGAAGCTTCATCCATAGCAATCACACCTCCAAGCTCTTACAATGCCATCTCCGTCCCACCAATCCTTCAACCCATCCAGGATACTTTCTCGAGAATGCTCCAGCCCATGTCTCAACCATTTCCACCATTTTCATTCTCAGCACCCACTTCACACTTATTCACCATGATCTCACACACACCACCTACCCTTCTGATGTATATGGTAGACACCACTCTCACCTCCATGTCCGACAGCATGAACATTTTGCCGCCCACAACACCTCCTCCATCCCCCACACTTCCACCCTCCCCCATTCCCCCACCAGCAACTTGACTTGCACACACCTCTAAGTAGACACATCATTCATACTCCCCATTCCCTCTCCCTTGCCTCAACCAATGTACAAACTGCATTTTCATCTGTAAATAATGGATTTGATGTTATGCTTCAGTGTATGTCACAACTAAGGATAGAGTATATTCAGTTAGAGGAACATAACAAGAGATTACAAGCACACTCTATAGAATTACAACAATGCATCGCAACACCGGAGAAAGACCATGAGAGTCTACAAATGCAATTTCATACATTACAGGAATCCCATAGCACCTTGGAAGCAAAGTTGCAAAATGTAGATGTAGAAGCAATGCAACTCTTTGAAGGTCATCTACGAACGCAGATGGAATGTAATTCTAAACTATAGCATAACATTGCACTACTATGAAGCCACCTCTCCATAGCTCAAGACAAAAATCGATGGTTGCAAATACAAAATCAAGAAAATCTAGAAGCATCCATAGAGAGTACACCAGGTGCACCCATCAGTCCCTCAAAATTTCAAGTTGTGCCCCTAGAGAACATTAAAATCATACGTGAAGACTATGCTAACCTTGTCGAAGCCCATGATAAATTAACAGAAGAATTGGATCAATTGCAGCAACAACGAACATCAGATACTATAACTATCCCCTCAACCACCGTATCAACCTCTTCCACCATTACTGACTCAAAAACACTACAGGAAATCAAACAACAAGTCAAAGAATTACAAACACGACTCCTAAAATATGAAAGGCCACCATCTCCACCGGAGGCCCCCATAGAAGAAGAAACCATCTGAGTTCCAGTAGAACAAACGTTTGAAGATGACTACAACCCTCAACCCATTTTGGGTGGACGAATAATAGAAGAGGGCCATGATACATTTGAAGTGCCACAACCCCATGGTTAATACAAATGGAAGAAATTGGGAGTACTCATGAAGATCGCATGGTGGTGCAAAATCAGGCAATGCAAATCATAGATGAAACAGTGTCGCAATCCAGCTATTTCCAAAACTTGGCACCTAGGCACCTCATCACATCATCAGAACTTCAATACCAACCTTATTTGTCGTTCTTGTATATTATAATGTGGAAATACAGAGATTCATGGGGAAGATTCCAACATTCATAACCTAGACTCAACATGAGAACCTCCCACCAGAGGCACAGAAAGGAAAAATCTATCAATCGACATGGCGGAAAAAGCTCTTAGAGACTTATCCAAAAATGTTATGTACATGGAAGCATGCACCTCTACATCTTATCTACAATCCATGTTACGGCCCAGTTCCACAGTGAAGATCATGGAAAGTGTTTACTATTAAAGTGAAAAATAATGTCCAGTGTAAGGAATGGCTTAATCACCCATACATTACGCCATCATAGTACCATCCTCCGTTGCTTACATGATGGCCACCATCCGCCACTAGATCCCTTGCCTAAATCCAATGCCAGATGTCGCGGCACATTCTCAAAATTTTGGATATGATGCAGATCGTGCTCAAAACTTTCCGAAATACAGAAGCACTACAAGTAGCTCTACCAGGCTTCACTAATGGAAACTACGACTTGGTGTACATTATGAGCACTACCCCAGCATTAGAGTCACATATGCTTGGCATGCAAGTATAAAATACCTCGCCGCATGTTACAAACAGACCTTCGAAGACATGTTCAGAATTCTCAATCCACTCCCCCTCCCGCCAGAATTCATCTTCTACAAATTCATCGCAATAGTTCCTATTGTGCTTGTTTGTTCTTCATCCACCAGAGTTATCAGAGTTGTCTAAAGAAAGCTACCATAGTTTTCCTATACTGAGTAGTGCAATTCAAATATTGCCTTCAATATGAAGATCAGTAAAAGTTGCCCGTTCCAAATCTTGAGGATTAAGGCGATAGTTACATGTCTCTTTTATAGCCAAAGAAATCAAAGGATCTCCAAAATGCAAAAGCATTTGCCTTGAAACTTTTGCCAAATTTAGACTTGGCACCTAGGCACCTCATCACATCATCAAAACTTCAATACCGACCTTATTTGTCGTTCTTGCATATTATAATGCGGAAATATAGAGATTCACGGGGAAGATTCCAACGTTGGTAACCCAGACTCAACCCGAGAACCTCCCACCAGAGGCATAGAAAGGAAAAATATATCAATCGACATGGCGGAAAAAGCTCTTAGAGACTTATCCAAAAATGCTACGTACATGGAACCATGCACCTCTATATCTTATCTACAATCCATGTTACAGCCCAGTTCCACGGTGCAGATCATGGAAAGTGTTTACTATTAAAATGCAGTGTAAGGAATGGCTTAATTACCCATACAATATGCCACCGCAGGGACCATCCTCCATTGCTTACATGATGGCCACCATCTACCACTAGATCCCTCACCTGAAGCCAATGCCAGATGTCACAGCACAAATGATGCTCAAAATTTTGGATATGATGCAGATCGTGCTCAAAACTTTCTGAAATATAGAAGCACTACAAGTAGCTCTACCAGGCTTCACTAATGGAAACTACGAGTTAGTGTATGACATGAGCACTACCCCAGCATTAGATCACATATGCTTGGCATGCAAGTATAAAATACCTCGCCGCATGTTACAAACAGACCTTTGAAGACATGTTCAGAACAAGATTCTGGGAATATCACTCAAAGGTGTTCGCACCGAAGCCAACACACCTGCTTCACTTATTTGCATGTGAGCAGGCTATGTATTTTGAATATTACATGACCCCCAGCCCGATATCCCCAGTGCGATCAATTGGGATGCCTTACAAGCTGATTTGGCAAGAGGGTTAAGGCTCAACAAACACAAGCTAGCCACTAATGTCATCCAGTATTATATTGACCACCCTACAGAACAGAGGTTTGTTAGGGGCGACAGATGCTAGAGAGAGGGGAGTGTTGGCGAAAAAACAATGAGAAGACAGAGCAGTCAAGTACAATCCAGCATAGAAGAGGCCTAATCATTTTTTTCAGACATTAGTTCCCACCAATAGTGATTTTAATCACTATACCAACCTTATAAATTGCCATTTTTTATCATTCCAACGCCATTTTGTGCAAGCCGAGGAGTCCTTGAGTTTGAGGAGTAGTAGAAATACATATGTACTAATTTTCGTAATTTTTAGACTCCGCCTTCAAATAAACCCTCGAACCTAATTTTTAATTAGGCCAAACACTAGTTCTGGACAGGACCCAGATAGCTCACTTGTGTCAGACCGTTCTGAATGGTCTTCTTGATTCATATCAGATTTTTGCTTCTACTCTTCTGTTGATGATGAAAGGCAATCCAAATGCCTTGTTATTTGAGGAGTTAGTCTTTGTTCTATTGCAGGAAGATCAGTCTCAACAGAACAGGTCCATTATGCATGTTGCAGATCAAGATTTCCTGGCTAGTCAGAAGGGCAAAGGAAAATGGAGTTCTTCTACTAGTAAGCAAAAATCTGCAAATGTTGCACATTCGAAGAAAGAAAGAAGACAAAGATGGAAAAAAATCAGAAAAGCACAAATTGTTTTGCGAATACTGTAAAGGAAATGATCATATCATAAAGAACTGTCCAAAACTGGCTGCTAAAGAGGCAAAGAAGAAAGAGGCCGGAATGGTTGTTGCAGAGGCCTCTACACCGAAAATAGAGTCTGCTAATCTTGTATAAGATAAAGAATGGGCGTTTACTATTGTTTGCAATTTTGACCCATCTTCTCATGAGCAGTGTATATCTGCAATAGATTCAGATGTTTGGTACTTTGATAGGATGTGTGCTATTGGATTGTTGATACACAAAAACTGTGTTTTTCTGATATCGAACTATCACATCATAGTGCGACAATGTTCAAGAAGAAGTGCTGCTCGTAGTGTTTTGCAGTGTTGAGAATTGTTGTAGAAATGGCAAACGAAGATGGAATGAGTCAGCTTATGAGTGATAAGCTGGACAAGAACAACTTCCATTCTTGGAGATTCAAGATGACGAATTTCCTAAGGAAATGGCTATTGTAAGTACATCGAAGGAGAGAATGAAAATGCTCCGCAGTTACTAGAAAGGAATCGGACTGCAGAGCAATTAAGAGCATATGAGGAATGGAATCAAGGAGCACAAAAGGTAATGTTGGCTATCTATTAGCATACAAAATAGCATGATTGGACACATACAAGATGCCAAGACTCCAAAAGAGGCTTGGAACAGTTTGGTCACATTGTATGAGACGAATACAAAGGCATGGAAATTGCAACTCAAGAACGAGCTGCATACATTGGAGAAGAAGAGCATGTCGGTAAGTGACTAAACCATGAAAAATCAAAATCATATGTGAGTCATTGCATCTATTGGTGTGAATCTAGATAATGATGATAAGGTGGAAGTGTGCCTTCGTGGTTTCGGAGCTGCATATAAGTAGTTCAGAACTTCTATATAGACAATTTTGTTGATCTCGTATCTATGTTAATTATTGAAGAAAAGAATCTTGTTGAGGATTCAAACTCCCAAGGAAAATCTAGTTTTGAGCAGGTATTCTACTCTGGCAGAGGAAGAGGTAGAGGTAGAGGTTTTGGAAGTGGAAGAGGAAACAGTAACCAAGACCAAGGTCAACAACAGAATCATGCAGGAGGAAGAGGACAGTTTTGAGGTAGGGGGAGCCAAAGAGGTCACAAAAATTTTCAAAGAAATGATTCAGGTAATGACAATAAAGGATGTTTGAATTGTGGTAAACCTAGACACTTTGAATGTGATTGTAGGTTGAAGAATCAAAATAACAAAAGGCAGCAAAACAACTATGCATCCACAAGTGTAGATGATTTTGAGAAGTTGTTCATGATTCAACATCACATGATGAACACGATGTCTGTTGGTGTTTCAAAATCGAATGATAATGTCTGGCATGTTGATTTAGGTGCTTCGAATCACATGACCAGTCATGCAGAATGGTTTAGTAGTTTGTAGAAATTGCAAGTTCCTGGATATGTTGAAACAGGTGATGATACATCGCATCCTATCGAGCATACAGGAAACATAGCATTGTCTATGGAGGACGGGAAGGTAAAACATCTTACTGATGTGCTGCATGTTCCAAACATAACAGAGAATCTGGTTTCTGTTTGATAAATGGTTGACCAGGGATTACAAGTCAGGTTCAATGTTGATGGATTATATGTAGAAGAGTACAACTAGGGTGGACGATTGATTGCCAAAGGAAACAAAGTGGGTAGGATGTTCACCTTAAATGTGAAAAATCTTGAAATGCATGCAACCATGTTTGCAAAAGCTGCAGGAGTTATTGTTGATATAGAGATCTGGCACAAAAGAATCGGACATGCAAATTTGCAAAGGCTGAAATTGATGCAGTCAAAGGAGATCGTTCATGGACTACCAAATTTCAAGGTTTCAGAGATGCAAAAGGTATGTGCAGCATGTCAATTTGGTAAACAGTCAAGATCATCATTCCCACATGACTAGCATGTTAGTGAGAATGTGCTAGAAATAGTACATACAGATGTTTGGGGTCCTGAAAGACCACATCTATGGGTGGTTACAGGTTTTATGTTACTTTCATTGATGATCATACACAAAAAGTATGGGTATATTTCGTGAAAGAGAAGAGTGAGGTGTTCACTCACTTCCATAATTTTAAAGCTATGGTGGAAAAGAAGACAAGGAAGTATATTCAAACAATAAGGTCTGATGGAGGAGGTGAATATATGTCAAATGAGTTCAGCAACTTTTTTAAAAGTCATGGAATTTGACATCAGTTTTCATGCAGGTACACACCACAACATAATGGTGTTGTTGAACGCAAAAACAGACATATTGCAAAAATAGCAAGAGCCTTGATGGCTAAGAAGAATATGCCTCATTGTTATTGGGCAGAGGCTGTGCATACGGCTGTATACATTATGAACAAAACTCCAATTGTTGTTGTACATCAAGTTACACTTGAAAAAAAGTTCACAGGTAAAAAGCCAAACTTATCACATATGAAAGTTTTTAGTTGTATTGCATATGTACATGTTCTAGATGAGCTGAGGACGAAGCTTGATCCAAAAGCAAAAAAAATGTGTTTTCATTGGATATTCCCTTGAGAAAAAGGGATATAAATGTTATAATCCACGCACACAATAGGTGAAGGTGAGCACAGATGTGGTATTTGATGAAATGTCAAGCTTCTATGCAGATGCCAAAGAAGAACTGAATCTTAAACCAAATGACAAAGAAGATGCTAAAAAATCAAGTGCAGAATCTCAAGTTTTGAGTGGACCCGATGCATCACCAAGCAATAGTTCCAACTCAAATCCATGGAGTGGAAGATCGCGTGGAAATTCCAGTCCATCAAACTCATCAAATATATCCAATAAAGATAAAGAAAATTTTTCTGTTGGTAGTAAAACATGTGTAGGTTTTGAAGACGATGGAGATTCAAGCGGTTTAGAAAAGAGTCTTGATGAGGAACTTGGATTGCCCTCTGTGAAGACTCCAAGAGTAAGAAGGACACATGCAGATGATACAAGGAGAAGTGACCCAGGACCAAGAAGATCTAGGAGGATGTAGAATTTAGTGCAACGATTGACGTATGACAGTTATATGGCTCGTCATTGTGCCTACATGACTAAGGTAATACAAGATGCGGGACCTTCTTATTTTGAAGATGCAATTGGAAATGCAAATTGGGAAAAAGTTATGGATGAGGAGATGGTTGCACTTTATGGGAATAATACATGGAAGCTGGTTCCATTGCCACAAGGAAAGAAATCCATAGGCTGCAAATGGGTTTACAAGGTAAAGCATAATGCTGATGGTAGCATAAGCAGGTATAAAGCATGATTGGTAGCTAAAGGATATGCACAGACATATGGCATTGATTATGAGGAAACATTCAGCCTTGAAGCTAAAATGTCTACTGTCAAAATTCTTGTTGCATTAGCTACAGCAAAAGGATGGACTTTGCATTAGATGGATGTGAAGAATGCTTTCCTACATGATGAGTTACAGGAAGAAGTATATAAGGACCAGCCACAAGGATATGAAGATTCAAAGCATCCAAAATATGTTTGTAGGTTGCAAAAGGCTTTGTATGGGTTGAAGCAAGCTCCTCGTGCATGTCATGCAAGGATTGCTAATTACTTAACCAACATTGGGTTTTCTATGTGTTATGCAGATCATTCACTATATGCAAGGAAGGCTGATGATGGCATCATGATTGTGGCTATTTATGTTGATGACCTGATTGTAGGTGGTGATAATGAAGAAAGCATCAAAGAGGTAAAGCAACTGCTTATGCAGGAATTTGACATGAAAGATCTTGGTGTGTTGTGCTATTTCTTGGGCATTGAGTTTATTCATACAGAAACAGGTATATGGATGTCACAAAGGCAATATGTCTTGAATATGTTGCAAAAGTATGGTATGGTTGATTGTAAGCCAATTTCTATTTCATTAGATCAGAATTTGAAGTTAGATACTCGTTCATGTGAAGCATTGGAAAATGCTACTATGTACAAGAAAATTGTGGGAAGCTTGATATATCTCACGATTTCGAGGCTTGATCTTAGCTACACTGACTTGAAAGCCAATTTATGCAGGTTCCCAGGAAGCCACATTTGGATGCTTTAAGGTGCACTCTACGTTATGTGAGTGCTACTTTGGATTATGCATTGTTTCATGAGGTTGGTGTAGATTTGCATGTTCATGGATACACCGATGCAGATTGGGCTGGTAGCATTCCAGATAGAATATCTACTAGTGGCTTTCTATTCTCACTTGGGAGTGTAGCTATTACATGGAGCAGCAAGAAGCAACCCACTATTGCTTTGTCTAGTACAGAGGTTGAGTATAGAGGTGTTGCAATGGCAGCATGTGAGGCATCATGGTTGGAGATGCTACTTGCAGATTTAGGTGTGGAAGTGCAAAAGCCTATCACCATCTATTGTGATAATCTTAGGAGCATACACTTAGCATGGAACCCTATTTCTCATTCTAGAACAAAGCATATCGAGGTACATTATCACTTCATCAGAGAGAAGGTATTAGCAAGTGATATTGATCTTGTTTATGTGAGAACAGATGAGCAAGTTGCTGATGTTTTCACTAAAGCACTTGGAGCAGAGAAGCTGAAGAAGTTTTGGAAGATGCTTGGATTAGAGGACATGGCGTTGAGCTTGAGGGGGAGTGTTGAGATATCAAGCTCAACATGTGATGATCCAGGATAACACGTATCATTTCTTTCATTTCTTTGACATGTATAGTGTCACATAATCCTAGTAGGAGATGGTTGAACCACGCCTTAAGAGAGAGGATTAGGAAGTAATCCTCAACCATGGATTTTGGGGCAAGTGGTTAGCCCATCGCACTCATAACCGGGAGGTTGTGAGTTCAATTCCCAACATTGGTATCAGAGCCTAGTTGAGAAATTGGGCGAGACGGAGGTTCGCACCTCATTCGTGGGCACTTGGAAAAAGCGCTTATCCGTGGTGAGTGTGAAACTGGCCTTGGATGAAGGCACGTGGGCATTTGGGCACCCATGGAGGGTGGGTAGGTCCAAATTTGGTCCATGTGCTGGAGTTTGAGGTTGGTGGAAGCGCTCATGCATGGAAAGTGGGTCCAAGAGTTGGAAGGGTCCACAAATGAGCATTGAGGACAATGCTCAGTCTAAGGGGGAAGGAATGTCACATAATCCTAGTAGGAGATGGTTGAACCACGCCTTAAGAGAGAGGATTAGGAAGTAATCCTCAACCATGGCTTTTGGGGCAAGTGGTTAGCCCATCGCACTCCTAACCGGGAGGTTGTGAGTTCAATTCCCAACATATAGTGTCATGCCGATATATGTCAGGGACACTTCATGGAGCTTTATTAGATTTATCTACCAAAAGTGATGGCACATTTGTTTCTTGCGAGCTCACTCATTCACGGACATTAGGTTTTTCCTTATGTACTAGTCTTTATATATTGCAGTAATTGTATTCTTGTTTTAGGTCATTCTTGTACATTCCTTTTTATGTAATAGAAGAAGAAGAAGAAGAAGATCATTCTTCCTTGCCTCAATCTGTGTGTGTGCTTCTCCTTGAGAGTGAGAGTGTGTGTGTGAGCTGTCTTTCTTATCTTCTTCCTCGTGGCAGTTCTTGATCAGACTCATATCGACTGGTTTCAATAGCACGGGCTAGTACACTATGCCCAGATTCCTTGGACCGCTATCCCAAACCATCCAATGATGAATTCTTTCATTCAATGATGCCATGATCAGCTGGAAGCTATTGGCAATCACTGTGAATTCCTAGAGTTTTGCATCGGCACAGATGTTCATATAGTGATTGACTGAGCTTACATTGAAATAAAGCTTAAGGATAGTAACCAAAGCATTATGATGCCAACAGAACTTGCCTCCACAGAAGAAATGGAGTGCATGTTCGACAAAGCTAATAATAGGTAGTACAAATATGCTCGCTTCCTAGATACAAATCTAGGAAAGTTTGGCTTGAGGTTAGCAATTTTGGTCATCTTCATCCAAACCAAGCATTATGGGGTCTTACAAACCTTGTGTTAATGGTCAACATGGCAGCAACCAATGGCTAGGTGCATTGGCCAAAAATTATTTGTCGATTGATGAAGAAAGAGAACAGATGATTATATCGACCAATGAAGAAAGCTCAACAATTTGACACAAAAATAGGAGTTTTGTTATCTATTTTGGTTCCGACAGCACCTCTATCTTGGTTGTGGTGATTTCATATAGTTGATGAAGCGACATTTTTGCAAGCAGACAAGCGAAAAGAAAAAAGGCCAAACCCAGATTACAATGATCCCTTAACTACAGAGAAAATAGCTCAAGTTCACATAGTTCAAGAGGCTCTTGGGCAAGCTGAAGAAGAACAATAAAGGAGAAATCAGTAGCAGACAGATGAAGACATCTGATAACAACAATGTGAAGAGGTAACTATAATTGCTGAAGTTGAATGTCAATGAAAGGATGCCAAAGAAGAAGTTGCTCAAAGACAACAACAATAGCAACAACAACAACAACACCCATCCCAACTACAGAATGAGACATTTTCAGATTCTCAGCCATCAACATCGCATAGAACTGAGATGGATCGCTTTTTGCAGACAGGGAATTCTTCCCATACTTTCCAACTGTTGGAGTTTGAGGTCTGTAGAAGCACGCGAACACTACCAGGAACAAGAAGAAGCTTGGAGCACAACACATAGTACTGAATGTATTACCAAGAGAATGTACAAAGATAAGTGACCCGTCAGGGTTATAGGTGTATATATAAACCAGGGGAAAAAACCTCCCAAAGAGGGAAAAAAGTGCCCGAGTGGCCCTAATGTGTTCACACACATCACTACCTAAATATAACAACAAATCCCCCCTGGGAGTGATATGGTGAATAAGGAACTAGCACTCATGTATAAGGAATTTCCAAGCTATGTGGAATCAATCCACAAAAGGAAGCAAGCCCAAAGCTTTGTGAAAAGCTTCAAACTTCTCCCTAGGCAGAGCCTTTATGAAAAGGTCTGCAATGTTCTCCAGTATGGGCACATATGCCAAACTGATCTCTCCAACAGAGAACCTCTCCTTGACATAATGATAGTGCACCTCAATGTGCTTAGTGCGAGCATGGAACACGTTGTAGCTCAATGATGAGTAGCACCTCCTTTAATGCCAATCCGGGAGGACATGAGGATGGTATGAAGACCTCGAACAAGTGATGGCACAAGTGTGTGAGTGAGAAGCACACAAACATGCACACACATACACACGCACGCGCACACAAGGCAAGAACAAAGAGAGAAACAATGGAGTTCTTAGATAAAATAGGAAAAGTATATGGAAAATATGAGAGAAAAGGAAGTCTTACTTTCCTTTTGGAAACGATGGACTTTCTTCTTCTGCATCTTTCTTTCACCTGATGATGTCAACATCTTCAAACTTCTCTTCCATACCTTTCGTTTTATTCATCTTGACTCTTTCTCTTCCTCTAGTGCTAAGAGTAAGAGACAAAACAAACATGGTATACAAATGGAAGTGAATATAGAAACATGTTTTATCATCTCCTCATATCTCTGAATCAAAATTCTACTTCAAATGTCTGAAACGACTAAATTTACGAATCTTTTGTCTGAATGATGAATTACCTTTCTAGAGTTACTGTCTCTAGATACCTAGATTACATTCTATACCTGGATATCCAACCAACTTACAACACAAAATTGGCTTAAAACAAAAAACTCATCCCATCTCCAATTTTGTCTTCTTAGATGAGCCTTCTTGCCATGAAAGAGATTTCTCAAAACTCTATAAAAACCTCTAGATACCTGTTTTGATGTAGCCTTTAACTTTCAAATAATGAAAGTGTATAAAAGCATTCCTTGAATCCTTCAAATCTCTTCATAACTGCTCTTCTAAGACATGACCTGCAAATGATAATCTGATAGTAAAAACTGATACTTGTGATTTGATGTTGATTTGATTCCTTCATCTTCTCCAAACCATTGTTCTTCCTTGACTTTGAAGTAGTCTTCTCTTCATCAAGTCTGGGTCTTCAAACAATAATTTTGTAAAGTATTTGCATACTCTTCCCAAAATATTCGGCTGCTAATAGATCATCAACTTCATACTCCACACTGATGAATACACATGTAACTGAATTGTCTAATTCTCAAATCTCTACTCATCTAGATTAAGTGTGTATGTCAAATGTCAAATGCTAGAAGATGCCCTTAAATCATATGTTGTAAATCCGGAAGTCTGGAAAACCTGGGAATCTGAATGAGCCTTAATGCATTGATGCCAAAGACCTAAAGTTCTGAAACCAAAAACTTAGTGCTCGGATACCAAATGTTGTAAATGAGGTAGGCCCATAGCTCATATCACATGTCCATGGTTCCATAGGTCCAGTATATACAACACAGAATCTAGCAATCTTTAATATTGACAAAACATGAACATCCCACACTTAATCATACAAATGATGAGACAAAGATAGAGAAAGAATAGATGACATGTGTAAAGTGTTACGTAAGCCACCGCTTACTCATAGTATCATATATACCAATGTTCAATGTACAATGTGGGAGCAAAACTCTCAACCACTCTATGTGAAGAGAAATAGATGGATGAGTGAATGTACAAATGCAACAAACATATTTAGATGTATGGATAGAAATCTGAATATATATGAGATGTGTGACCTGATAGGTTATAGAAGAGTGAATATGAGTGACCGAAAGAGGAAGGATCAGTGTGAAACTGATAATCAACAAACCCTTATCTAGCCTTAGGCTATGGAAGACCCTAAGTCAGATACGTGTGTGAAAAGATCACATACTTAAAAAGTAGCAAAGAATGCTAACAAGTTTACTGCCGGAAATCCTCAAACTCATGTGAACACACCTTCTCAAACACCTCATCCAAAATATGCATAAAGCATATACGTAGTGATTCTCTTGTACCTATGCCGAATAGGACTCCTCCTGATATGGATGTTACTACCTCCATAAACTTCAAGTAGTACCTGTGTGCATAAAGAGAATATGTACCTGAATACTTAACATAAGATGCAAATCTTATGTTAACCACCATCCAATGTCTTTGAAGTAACCCGAAATCTTCATGTAGAAGACATCCTTCAAATACACCATGTGAATGCACGATCCTCACCATCAAGCTGCTGATAACTGAGTCTTCTCCATGAACAAGATATAACCTCCTCTCCATGAGAAAGAGTGTGAGCACACTCTTCTTCTCCAAGAAGAACTCCATAGCTGCTCCTCAACATGCTTCAAGTTAGCACCATGGCTGCCCCATGTGCTAGACGAAACACCACTTCTATTGAGGTCCAAGCACCAAGGCTTCTGTTGAATACTAGGTGAAGGATGCTTACAAGTGAGCCAAGCATACTCTTATATATTAGTTTATCCCTCCAAAAGCTCATACGAATAAATCATAAAACTTGCGTACGCGGAAACGCAATCATCGTTGCTTGTAAAAAAAAACTTCATCGTGATCCGTTGCCTATCGGTTTGTTCCTTTGTAAAAAGCATATGTAAAAGATACATTGCGAGCGCTACGCGGCTGTCGGGATTCAAACCTGAGCCACTAATTTAGGAGGATGACAACTTATCCACGCTGCCCGTCCATATTCGTTGTAGGAGTGTTAAATGTGTGTTGCCGTCAAAGACGTGTTTAAGCTCTTTTCGGGTTCTTGGGAGTGGAAGGGGTCTAAATAAACAGAGGCCCTATAATTGATTTCCCAATTAATCACTCACGCCACAGTGCCTTAATGTTTAAATCTCTGTTAATACGAATTAATCTCCAGACTCTGATTCGTTCTCTCACCGTATTACTATCTGTACCCATACTATTGCTAGTTCTTCCACAATCTTATCGATTATGCTCTGATTGATACGTTCTCATCACACAGCGCAGAAGCTATTCATTACCGTAATACAGACTCACAAGACTTACTTACTGGAACAGCGTTAAAACACCACTGAAGATAATCAAACAACAAGCGAAATAACACAGTACTATTCAGAGTTCTCAAAAGAAAAACACTGTGGAAACTCCACAAAACGTATCGCCCAGATAGACAGTTTGGCGATCCTTCTGGTTGTCACTGAAGCGTCTTTTCATTGATTTATAAATGGATACAACTTTATGCAACGACCTTTCGGTTCGTGCAAAATATGAAAGGGAAAGATTTACAATTGCCAATCCGACGGCTTACACTGGCACGCATGGTGGACTTGAACCCGCAGGTATACAAAATGTTATGGCTTATCTATTATACCCTGTAAATACATTGTTCTAGCTAATTTAAACGTTCTAGCAATTTTGTGCTTCATGCTATCTAGCATTTTCTTCAAAATGTCTGGTTCGACTAACTGAGCGTCAGTACGAACAGAGCTAGTTGTAATTACTTGTGTCATCAAAAGTTCTGCCTGTGTTTGCAGAAAGGCTTCCTGCAGATAAAAGTCATTTGCCAAAGTTGCATCCCGGTTCACTTTCATGTCTTGAATTTGTTTATCAACTCAAGATAATCTTTCTGCTTGAGCTTCAAGTTGCCTTTCTCTTCTCTCCAATTCTTGATTCTGAAATCGGATGGTCCGGTAATAAGCATCTCGCTCTCTTTGGATCGCTGGAACTTTTTTCTGGAGCTGAGCGGTTAACATCATCTACGTTTTAAGAGCAGAATTTGATTCAGTCAGGGTTGCATTTGCGAACTGGAGCTCTGTATTGGTTTGCTTTAGTAAATTTGTCAGTTCCTGTCCTTTCTACACGGCTTCATCCAATTGTTCTCTAGTTTCTTTTAACAAGTTTCCCAGTGCTATGTGGGCATCCTCTTTATCCTTAACTATCTGCTGTAACTGAAGAATTTCTGAATGAGCAGCACATAATAAATCATCTTTGGCTGTTACTTCAGCCAATGCAGCATCTCTTTGATTGATCACTGTTTCTTGTTCAGCAAGGTGTACTTGAAGTTGTTTAAACTATAAGTGCAGATTATGATTCTCTGCCTTCACTGCATCTACCTCTTCCTGCAACAGAATGATACCCGCTTCTAAAACATCAACTTTATGTTATCGTTCGCATCTGAGATTATCAGTAATCTCCTTCATTTGTGTTGTAGTTGCTGCGATAGTTGGATCAACATATGACCCATAGATGCTAACTCTGTAAACATAGGTATTGAAGGAAACAGAAGAGGAGGGCGTGGTTGAGATGAAGAAGCTGTCTGGAGTTGATGGGAATTGGGTGGAGAATAGTTAGGTGAAGAGGATGATGAATCCGGTGCGTCAGGTACAATCGGTGGAATGGGAACAATGGGTTTAAGTGGAGGTTCGGGTGGAGGAGTGCGTTGCAGATTGTTAGCTGCTTCGGTAAGTTGCTGCGTAGTTACTTCAGGTTGGGCAATTGCAGACTCTACTGCCGTAATCAATTCCTGGAAAATTTCTGCAACAATAACCTGTGCATCTTCTTGTACATCTTGTTTGGATTGCTGCTTAGATTCTTCCTTAGAAGATCTATCTGCAGAATCGACAGAAACACTTTGATCTCGTTGCTTATTTGGAGAAGACTGAGCGGACAAATCATGGTGAATCGAGGTGGCTGTGTCATGGAAAATATCTTCTTCATTTTTGTCTGCGTTATTTCCACCGGCAGACCCTTGTACTTGATTGTCAGACGAACTTATCCGAATTCGTTTTCGGTGGAGGAGCTGGAAGATTTCTTCATCATCTTCTTCGTCATCTTCAAGTATTTGAGCAGATTCTTCATGGTATAAAATTGGAGCTCGTGGAGGTGGTTGCGCTGCTTGGAGGGCCAGAAATAAAAAAGTGAGGATGTGCGGTAAACGTGAACGTGGGAGATCACCTTTGTTAACATGTTTTATGGCCGTAACGCATTCACGGTGAATGCGCCGGAAATAGTAAGAAGCAAAATTGATAGGCTCTCTAGCAACCATATCAATCACCGAGTAGAATGGGCGAGAAATCCCATAAGTGCATTTTTGTAAGTTTAATATGGCTACTAAAAATTGCAAAGTTGTTCTTTCAGGCTCAGGGCGACAGAGTATGGCATACTCATTCGAAGAGTGCCTGGGAAACAATTGATTCATCGTAGCAATTGGAAGGTTGGGACCATTCTCTCGTCCTTCCGGAGAGAGTTGAAAAGCAGCAACAAATGACTGCAGGGTGATTACAACACGAGATGGGAAACACGTAATAGGCCAACTCTGCTCCGTAGCAGGTGTGGCGACAATAGCAGCGATAATCTCAGCATAATATGGATGGCACTCCACTAAATGCCAGGGCAATTCAGTGAAGTTGGATAAACCTCAGACCCGCAAGAATTCACTCACGTCCAGAGGGATTCCATCACAGAAGGTAGCAAAATTTGCTAGAGCTTCCATGATCACACACGAAATAGCACGAATACATAGGGATTACAGAGAGCACAAAGCACACAAAACACACAGACACAATAGCGACTAACAGCGAAAAGAAGAAGATTAAGTAGATACTTGGCAACAGGAGGCGATAAAAAATGCTAATCATCGCGTGATGTTGAGATGATAACCTTCATAACTACGGTGTGCATGCATGAGTAGAATCAATAACAAAAGGCGGCGATTATTCATGGTTATGTAGCAAAACGAGGAGTTTATTGTTATTATTCAACTAACACGCAAAACTTAAAAAAAAAAGGAAAAGAAAGAAAATTAAAAAAAGAAAAGGAAAAAATATGCGGGCAACCGCAGAACAGTTCAATGTGAATCAGGTGCTTGATGATATGGCCGCAACTTTGAACCATTTATCACTTTTGAAAGAGGAATTCTGGTCAAAGTAGTCAACCAAAAAGTAGCTGGGCCCACTTGTTTACTAATCCGGTAAGGACCGAACCACCGTAATTTGAATTTTCCAGCCGCACGATTTGATTTAGCATTATAAAACAGCACAAGTTGTCCTACCGAAAAAACTTGAGTTCTAAGATATCGATCATGTGTACGAGCTTGCCGCAACTGCACTTCTTGAAGAGTCAGAAAACTTTCCCAGCGATGTTCATCCAGTTCTCTAAGTGTGTCCAACCGAAATGGCAAAGACTCTTTGGGTATCAACTTCTGAGTGATGGCCACGCGTAAACTGGGCACTACAACTTCCATTGGAGCAATTTCTTCCAATCCATAGGCAAACTTGAAAGGAGTCAGTCCGGTTGCAACTTTGTAGGTAGTCCGGTATGCCCATAATATTGCAGGTAGTAACTGATCCCATCTTTCTGGTGATTCCACAATCAATTTTCGAAGCATACTCAGCAAGGTCTTGTTGGTACTTTCAGCTAAGCCATTAGCACGAGGATAATACGGTGAACTGAATTTATGCAAAATTTGAAAAGTGTGTGTGAGCACTCACATTAAATTGTTAGCAAAGTGAGTTCCTTGATCTGTGACAAGTTCCAAAGGTAATCAATAACGTGGGAATACGTCCTTCATCAGACATTTTGCCACCGAAACAGTTGTAGCGGACCGTAAAGCCCAAGCTTCTGCCCATCTGGTAGCATAATCTGTACATGTCAGAATGTAGCGATTGTTGCTAAGGATTGCTGGAGGTGTAATTGGTCCAATAAAGTCAAGACCCCATTTCTAAAAAGGTTCCAAAGGTAAGACAGGCTGCAGAGGAAAGAAATGGCGTTGTAAAGGCTGTCCAGATTGTTGACAATTGTCATACTGCTGCACAAATTGAGATACATCTTTGTACATAATAGGCCACCAGAGCCCACTTTGCAGAATTTTTCAGTGCGTTAAATATGCTCCAAAATGTCCACCGGAAGGTATTGAATGTGCCAGAGTGATTACTGAGTTTACTTCATGTGGAGGAATACAACAAAGTAAAACCCCAATGTGATCCATATAATACAAGTGTCCGACAATCAATCGGAATCTGCGACTGTAAACTGCAATTTTTCGGCGCATTGCAGGGGAAGTTTGAGGAGGAAGACATCCATCAGTAAGAAAGGTTAATAACTGATCATAGTAGGTAGGTGTCACAGGAGGTTCTACAGATTCATCACTAGTCGTTTCAATAACATAAATTGCTGGTGTGGTGTCATCAACACCGACCAGAGCTTCACCGGAATCCAACCGTGAGACAAAATCTGCTAATGCATGTGCAGTGTCGGGTCGATGAATCACTTCGTAATCAAACTCTTGTAACAATCGAACCCAACGTGCCAAACGACCACCTAAATGTTGCTTCCTAACCAAATACACCAGTGCAGCATGATCTACATGAAAGATGAATTTTCGGCCTAGCAAATAATGCCGGAATTTCTTTACAGAATACACCAAACCAAGACATTCTCTTTCAGTTACTGAATAATTCTTTTCAGCAGGAGCAAGCCGTCGACTTGCATAATAGACAGGCCTAAACCACTTATCACTTTGTTGCATTAAAACACTTCCAGTGGCTATATCTGATGCGTCTACAAAAACATAAAATGGTCGTTCCCAATCAGGAGGTTGTAGAATTGAAACCTGCATTAATAATCCTTTTAGACGATCAAATGTAGTTTGACATTCTAGAGTCCAATCAAACTGTCGAGGAGTACTAGTTATTAGCCGATTTAGGGGTATTGCCAAATGGGCAAGCCATCGTAAATATCGACCATGCCACCTGACTTGACCCATGAAGCACATCACTTCTTTCGGCGTAGTAGGCACAGGTGCTTCTAACATGGCTGCAACTTTATCTGGATCAACTTGTATGCCCTGTGCAAATACAATATGGCCAAGGAGCTTACCACAAGAAATTGCAAAAACAGATTTGGTTGGGTTTAAACAGAGTCGGTATTCACGACATCTCTCCAAGCAACACCGTAAATGATACAGGTGTGCTACCATTTGACCGAATAAAGAGAAGTCATCTAAGTATACTTGCATAAAAGAAGTGAGGTAGGGTGAAAAGATTTCCTGCATACACCGCTGAAAAGTGCTAGGAGAATTTCTTAACCCAAACCACATGACTGTACAAGCAAAAACACCCTAATTCGTAATAAACGCTATTTTCGGTATATCTTGCTCAGCCATTCGGACCTGGTTATAACCACTATAACCATCGAGAAATGAATACATCTCATGCCCAACCACTCTGTCCAGCATTGTATCAAGAAATGGAAGAGGAAATGGATCAGGTACGGTGGCCACATTCAATTTCCGATAATCGACACATATTCGGAGCTGCTTGTTTTTCTTTGGTACGATCACGATTGGGGAGATCCATTCAGCATGTTCAATGGGTACAATGAATCCTACCTTTAATAGGCGATCAAGTTCTGCTTTGACCTGTGCTGCATAGTTAGGCTTCATACGGTAGCTGGGTTGTTTAATCGGCTTTGCTTCTGGTTTAAGCACGACCCGATGCTGATAGATGCGAGGATCCAGACCTTTCATATCACAATAATCCCATGCAAAAACATAAGAGAACTCACGAAGAAGTTGGATTAAATCTGCTTGAAACACCTCAGACAATCCTTCCTTTATCTTGACAGGTCGTGGATTTATTTCATCTCCCAAATTATAAGTGATTAACTGATCTTCGGGAACATAGAATTGACAAGGTTTCCTTGGATCATCAACTAACTATAAAAGTTGTTGTAGAGGCGCTTCATCCATAGCAACAGTATCTTCTGTCTCCACTCCTTCGGTCACAGGCACCACCGTACAGGCAGCCGGACTTCAGTTGTCTACAACAGATTGCAGATCTACAGTACCTAAGGAAATCATATCTTCATTGTTCTTCAGAAATGCTTCTTCTTCATCGTCAAATAAGCCATCCAACATGTGGACCGGCTCTGCTACATATGGTATGGCATGAAGTTCACAAGGCTGAATAGCATCCAATTTGACAACATATTTACGGTGGTTATCTTTGAAAGTTAGTTCCTGTGCTAACCAATCCTGTATGACTTTATCTTGTTTTAACTAGGGTCATCCGAAAAGAAGATTTTAGTCAAGACTAGACTCCGGTATTTCTAAGACTACAAAAGTCATCTTAAACGTTGTACCCTGCAAAGTTATCGGAACATTTCTTATGAGTCCTACCGGATGAACTCGGGATTGATCTACCTTTCTAACGAAAAATTGAACAGGCTTGATTTGCGTCCATCCTAACTTCTTACAAAGCGCTGCAGTAGCGATGTTTACACCAGACCCACCATCAATTAGTACTTGAGTAGGTGGCAAAGAAATACCTTCCTGTGATGTTCCTGTCTACCAACGATTTGTATTGTTTTTGTATTCCACTGTCCTCGATAATTTCTATATCCTTGTTGTTGATTATTTCTCATCTGAGGTGGAATATAATGGGTGGATGGCTGCCCTGGTTCTTGTATAATGGCATTGACAGTTACTCGTCCCTGCACTTTGGCGTTATATGCACAGTTTTCGGTGGAATGTCCGGTGGTATTGCAGATAGCTCAATACATCTTATTAAGGGCACCTATGGCATTGGTATGCCCTGGAATCTTGCACTTAGTGCAGTAGATCTGTCTAGCCAGATCCTCTGCAACATTTTTACTGGCTTTCAATCACTCCAAGTCTTCGGTAAAGCCTCCAACCTTATGATCGAGTTGCAAAGCCATTGCAATAACCGCATCTAGTTTCATAGCTCCCACACAACGGATGATCATAATCTGTCGGAGCTGCGGAGTCAAACCATTAATAAACCACTGAGTGATGACATCATCCAATAAATTAGCATGTGCCGGAGGTAGTTGTCTCAAATGAGTTCTAAATAGGGTGGCATATTCCTGCACAGTTTGATTCAGCTTTTGTCTATTGTTCTGCAAGTAATCAAAAATTTTGGCAGGGTTCTTCTTCAGCCGGAACCTCTGCAAAAACGCATCCCTTACCGCTTCATAGGTGCCGAAATGGTTGATATCATACTTTGTAAGCCACGTCGTTGCTTCATTAACTAATGTTGACTGGAATATTATGGCCTTGTATGCCGGATCGGGTGGATGGTTTAGTACTGCAAAACTTATTTCAAAGGTGCGTACATGATCATCAGGATCATCACCTGGAAATCCACCGAATTTGGTGTAAGTTACTCCTGATGGAACCGGCCGGAGTGGAATTGGCTGTTATTGTTGTTGTTGTTGTTGGTGTTGTTGTTGTTGTTGCCCACTCATGGTGCTAGTGGCAGTACTGTTACTATTTCCTGAGTTCTGAGGATGTGTTTTTGGTCCTTCAGAGTCTGTATGATCAGACTGCTCACCTTCTGGTTCGAAAATAACACTCAACCTCTTACGAATTTCTAATTCGAATAGCTTATCCTCTTCTGTGGTATCAAACGTAGGCAAGCTTACCCCGAACAGTGGTGTCCGGAATGAAGATTCACCGGGAAGTATAACATTGTCACTGAAAACTTGTAAATTCTCTGCAACTGGGACCGAACTGCCACCGGAATTAGTGGAACTTTCCCCAACCTAGAGTATTCTTTCACCTTCAATGACCTCTCTGGGCAAGACACCTCTATCCTCAGACGAGTTCGAATCTTGACCAGACGGCGTTTGATCAACTACACACTGCGTCCTTGTAGACTCCGAAGTTACTGTATCTTCTGCAGATTGTGCCGAAATTACACCGGAATCTACCAGAATTGCAGTATGTTCTATTGGAATGCTACCGGAATCATTGCTAACACGCTTCATTTCTTCGACGACTGGACTTAACCGATCTATGTTTCTGCCTCCTCGGGGAGTCCTTAACAAATTCTGTACTACCCAAGGTTGTCGGTCTCGCCTATACTTCGGATACGACTTGCCAGATCGAGTAACCGGCATATATCACCTTTGCAACACTTTACATACTACTCTACCTTACTGTCGATTCACAATCTATGGTCACCTTCCCACAATCACTTTGCAACACTCTGTTGCCACCTTCCCACAGACGGCGCCAGTGTTAAACGCGTGTTGCCGTCAGAGACGCGTTTAAGCTCTTTTCGGGTTCTTGGGAGTGGAAGGGATCTTTATAAACAGAGGCCCTATACTTGATTTCCCAATTAATCACTCACACCACAGTGCCTTAATGTTTAAATCTCTGTTAATATGAATTAATCTCTAGACTCTGATTCGTTCTCTCACCATATTACTATCTGTACTCAGACTATTGCTAGTTCTTCCACAATCTTACTGATTATGCTCTGATTGATACGCTCTCATCACACAGCGCAGAAGCTATTCATTACCGTAATACAGACTCACAAGACTTACTTACTGGAACAACGTTAAAACACCACTGAAGATAATCAAACAACAAGTGAAATAACACAGTACTATTCAGAATTCTCAAAAGAAAAACACTACGGAAACTCCACATAACGTATCGCCCAGACAGACAGTCTGGCGATCCTTCTGGTTGTCGCCGAAGCGTCTTTTCATTGATTTATAAATGGATACAACTTTACGCAACGACCTTTCGGTTCGTGCAGAATATGAAAGGGAAAGATTTACAATTGCCAATCCGGCGGCTTAAAAGGAGGAATAATAAGAGACTCTATGCTTGTTGTGTAGTGTGAAAAATTGGACCAATGACCATGGGTTTGAGGCTTTGACCAATTGACATTGTTTCCAACAATTAGACAGTTGAATGCAGCTGAACGAACTATACAACCACTGAATGAGAAGGATTAGGCATGGTATATGCGTTTAAAAAGTTTAGACACTATTTGCTTGCAAATAAGTTTAAATTTTTTACTGATCATCAAGCATTGTTGTACTTGGTAAACAAGCCATGCAATACAAGTAGATTAGTAAGATAGTTTCTCTTACTAATGGAATACGACTTTTTGAGGTTGTAGTGAGGAAAGGCAAGACTCATTTGAGAGCAGACCATCTCTCTAGGCTCACATCTGGAGAGGCCCCACAAGGAGTATCAGATGACCTTCCTAATGCTTACTTGTTTAATTTGGAAGTGGTACCACAGTGGGCCAAGACATTAGTGCCCGTATTAACATATGGACCAAAACACCCAGTAATGAACACTCAAGATAAGGAGGTAGTAAAAGCCCAAAAGTACCATCTCATGGCAAGGAGTATGCACAAACATACAGATCAAGGAATATTAGCTTGTTGTGTGGAAGAGGATGAGTACACGAAATGGTTGCAATTAGCACATGTGGGTGCATTAGAGCAACACTACTTGAGGCAAAGAACTTTACAAACACTAAGGAGACTCGGAATGCACTATCCAACTATGGAAGCAGATGTTCATAGGATGTGCAAGGAATGCCCAATCTGCCTTACTAAACCACCGGTGGAACATGCCACTCTTTATCGGGTGTCTTTAGTGCCAGATTGGAGTGAACCATTAGTAGCCTTCTTGAGGATGAAAAAATTCCCTCGAGACATGACCCTCGCTAGGCAAATAAGTTTAGAACAAGAAGCCCTCGATTATGCACTCATTGGTGATAATCTGTACAATCGTGGAAAAGACAGATATTTGAGACTATGTGTCCATGAGACTGAATATCTTAAGATCTTGGAAATTGCTCACCAAGGTGTAGCAAGAGGACACTTTGGAATAGATTGTGTGATTAAGGCAATCCTATTTGCAGGCTTGTGGTGGCCAACCCTTCACATGGATGCACACACCTACGTGAAGTGGTGTGATGTTTGTCAGCGAACTCAATATCCCATTCATAAAGATGAGATGCCATTGAAACCTATGATGGATGGATGTGCATTCTCTAAGTGGGGAATAGACTTTGTAGGTCCTATTAATCCCCCAGCTAAGAGTTCCCATGCGGAGTATATCATTGTTGCCACTGATTATCTAACCAAGTGGGTAGAAGTGAAAGCCACAACAAAGAACGATGCCCAAACAATAGCTAAGTTTTTATTTGAGAATGTGTTCACTAGGTATGGGCTACCAATAGAGCTAGTAAGTGATAGAGGCACTCATTTCTTGAATGAAGTCATTGAAAATCTTCTCCAAGAGTTCTTGGTAGTACACAAGAAGTCTGCCCCTATCACCCACAATTTAACGGGCAAGCTGAAAGCACCAACAAGATTCTATGCAATGTGATGACCAAATTAGTGAATAATAAATGCTCTGATTGGGACAAACAGCTACGCCGTGCTGCTTGGGCATATAGAGTTTCCTATAAAATGGTACTCCAAGCCACACCCTTTCAGATGGTGTTTGGGAAAAATGTAGTGCTACCATTGGATTTCTTATTGATACCTACATTGAAGGTAGCATAGGAGCATGAGTGGATAGGTCATCAACTCTCTTCGAGGATCTTTTATCTTGAACGGCTAGGTGAAATGAGACTGAGAGCTGCCACAGGGATATATGCAGCTAAGAAAAGACAGAAGGCATACTTCGATGCCCACGTGAAGGATAAAGGTTTGAAAGCCGGAGATTTAGTTTTAGTATATACCCTAAAACAACATGCTAGAAATCTTGAGAGGCGTGGCTATGGACCCATGATTATCAACAAAATATCAACAAGTTGGGCAGACCAATTAGCCACCTTAGAAGGTGATGTCCTCCCTAGTTATATTAGTGGATGCAGAGTTAAACTATATCAAGAACCCCTCACTGAGGAAATGCTCAATTGACTCAATACTTCCAAGAAACATAAGGAAAAAGAAAAACAAGTCCGAGAAGAAGCGCAGACAGAAGCCTTGGAACGCATCCGAAGAATGAAATTGAGAAGACAAGGTAGGGATTAACCTAGGACCGATGCCTATGCAGCTCAAGGGTATCATATGGCTATGTGTGAAGTCTCTGGTGTAAGTTCCCATAGAATAATTGACCGACGTCCTTTTGTGACCATAGAGATAGGACAAGGAAATAGTGCAAAGACTCTACGGGCCTTGATTGACTCAGGTGCAGCCACTAGTGCGGTTAGACTTTCTTATTGTCAAGAGTTGAAATTCAGTGTCAATCTTGTTGAAGCATACCTCATAGGATTGGGAGGAGTGGAAACCCCTTGCATGGGCGAGGTGGGACTTCCCCTCTACATTCAAGATGTTCAAATGATAGTTAAAGTACTAGTGTGTCAAGATGAGGATCTCACCAAACCTCTTGTCTTGGGTCAAGATTGGATATATGATCATGTAGTGAACCTGAACCTAAGAAGTGGACTTCTTCGGGTCTAGGTAAGTCAAAATTGCATTACCATCGAGTTAGAAAATCAAGCACTCAAGGAAATAGGAAAGGCACCAACTCTTGGTCCTTCGAGGAGTGCACATGAAGATAAATATGTTGTTCTTCTCCAAAACTCTATGATGCAGAGGGATGATGTTTTCAACCATGAAGCTAAAGATAAGATGGAACTCCCTTCTTTTCCAAAAGTGATCAAGACATGGCAACCAAAGGAGTATGGAATGCGGAGGAAGCAGTCGGCCTATGCTCAAAGCCAAAGGAGAGTACGAAGCCAGGTGTCTCAACCAAATAAACAAGTGTGGTTATGGAAAGGCGAGCATCCTGTTGCGGCCAAGTTAAAGCCTCTAACTAAATGTCATGCTAGTAAATCTTTCAAGGATTTCCCCACAAAAGTAACACTCATATGGGTACCTAAGCAATCGATGAAGGTCGACCCATAATCAAGACACATTTGGGTGCCCAAGGCTTGCAACCGGCATTAGCAGGATCACTTGTAAATGGGTCCCTAAGAAGCCTCATTTTCAAGTAGTCACTTTTGTAAAGTCTCCCATATCCCACCAACGATCACATTATAAAACCACGCATTATATTTGGCGACAAAAAGCTTGTAATAAACCCCTCGACCCCAATTTGTAAATTCATCTCCACCTACTAACTGCATCATCCTCACACTGCATCATTCCACTTAGCTCATAGGACTATTCATTCACTAACTACACACACAATCACTGAGCACCAACTGACTCACTAACTTGTCACGGTGCCTCATGTTAATGTTGTAACGAGGACAAACTGTCATATCTTGTCCACTACAATGTTAACATGAGCTTCTATATTCTTAGAGAATTGGCAAGCAAGAAGTAAGATGGTAGAAGCAACAGGAACCAGTTCCCAGGCGGGATCCAACGGCCAAATAGTAGACATTGAAACTCTCCTCCTCGAACCACAACTAACCGAGAGGCCTCAGGAACTCAGGGCAGTGCATGTCCTTCCAATTCAGGACCCTCCGGAGGGGCACACATCACAAGTCGGCAAACATGCACATTGGTTCAGTGACGTTGCATGTCCATTAGGGGAGGGCACATACTTTTGGGAACCTGAACTACAATTTAATGGCAAGTGGGGAAGGTACCATTTCTTCACTCGCAAGTTCAAAAATTATCAGAACGTAGAAGTGATGAGATCAGTATGGACCAAAGTTGGCCAAGACAGCTACTTTAGAGCACAATTACCTAAACTTGATTTTCTACATTGTTCCTACCTAATCAGCACTATCACCCCTAGCAGAGCCAAAGGAGGAGATAGTACCTTTGTGCTTCCCTCATTAACACCAGGCCATGAGCTAAAAAGATTCAAACTTACCCTCAACTTAGTACGGGAGGTCTTGGATATGAAGGGTATGCACATCCCCACAAAGAAAGAAACATTGATTCCGAGAAGAATGAAGCACAAAGATCTCAACAAATTGAAAGATATGGTAGCCATGACACCAACCATCGCCTTCCATTTACGCACAATCATGCAGCACTTCACCTTCCCGGCTCAAGAACGCTTCACCATGCCACCAAAAAGAATTTGGTTTAGCTTGTACTTGGTTGAGATAGAAAATCTCACACTCAATCTACCCCACTGGATCATTGATCAAATTCACTTAGCACATCAGCGCTGGAACAAGAAACATAAGAATGTGCTTCATGGATGTTGTACACTTACAAGGATCATTTATCGATGCTTAGCTTATGATGTGCCCATTCAAAGAGCATTGATGTGGTCCCGAGCCCAAGATTTCCAGAGACGGCCATCAACAACAGGGCCACCATCTAAGAAAATGAGAGGAGCAGTCCAAATACCTTGTGCCCAAGCAAGGGGTGCCACCCTCACACCAGAGGTGACACCACCTCAAACAAGACGTGTTCGCCCATTTACTATTCGCTTACCTAGGCTAAGTGCAGAAGGGCCCAATCTGGTTTTCCCTTTGATTCCCTCTGACTTGGAGTTCCCACAGGGCTACACTCTAGACGATTTAACAGATGAAGAAATTGCCAGGATGATTAATGAGGCTAATCTTGAGATGGAGGAAGATCAGGCCCGAGGACTGCAACCAACCACAAGGACTTCAACTCCTACCCAACCTGAAATAGTGGATGTAGACGAAGATGAAGAAGAGACCGATGAAGCGGAATCAGACACAGAACACAATCAAGAGCACGAGGAAACTTCAGAACTAGCACGTGCACCAACCTATACTGCACAGATCAAAAGGTTTTATGAGACCATGAAAATAGTCCAGGAGCATCACAAGTTGTCACTGGAAATAGGGAAGATGCTAATAAGTGAAATGTTAGGAGAAGAAGGGGTAGACGAACAGTTTATTGAATCATTGAACCTGCACACGGATGTGCTTGGACTGGATGAAGCCATTCATTCAGCTCTCACCTACATTCATCGCTTTGAGCAATGAGTGCCTACCCGCCCCCTTCACTCCGGGAAGCAAATTCACATAGATGTATCGGCACCAGGAGACACAACACAGACGAAAGAACACCATGAGGCACTGCGATCACCACATTCCTCACCTCTCACTGCACACCTCACTTGTCTCCATGACACCACCACCCTAATCTCCACCACCACCACACACGTTGTAGGAATTCCTCCTTCCTCTCGCACCCAACTTGGTGGGACTACCACACCCACATTCACAACATTGTTCACTGACATCACATCCACCCCACCCTCCGTTCCCATTTACACAATCACACACACTTTTGAAACCATGGAAACATCACCAGCCACAACACCACTCCCCCCACACTACCACAATCTCCCATACCCCCTCCCCCCACATCACCTCTTGTTTCCACTTCATTCACTATACCTTTCCCCTTCCCCATTCCCCCTACATCTTCCACTTTCCCAGCATTCCTAAATGTAAATAATATGTTTTCTACATTACATCAATGTGTAAATTAGCTGCAGAACGATATAAGACCTTAGAAGATCGTCATCGCCAAATAACTATAGACCACCAGCAATTACAGAAGTGGCTTGCGACCCTAGAACAAGAGAACGCCGACCTCAATCAATGTTATATTATGCTCGAACACGCCCATCAGACCCTATTGGAAGCTCCCCAACAATAACTTTACTTGAACTTTATCAGTTCGAGAATGTCCAAGTCCATCGTAATTTGACGTTACTAAGGAAGCACATGGCCATGGCTCTAGAAGAAAACAAGCGACTTCAAAAGCAGAACGAAGAAAACCTCGCGGAAGCAATGGAAGGCTTCCCTCATGAGATTGACCTAGAAAGGTTTAAGGTTGTCCCTTCAAAGACTATGAAAACCATTCTTGAAAGCTATGCTGATCTTCTGGCAACACATGATGATTTGGGCAAAGAATGGGATACCCTTCACCAACAGCTAAAGGTGCAAGAAGAACAAACAAACATCACAAATTCTATAGAGATTACTGAGGAGGTGAAGGCACTAAGATAACAGGTCGCTGAGTTGCAAGGAAAATTACTCCAGCATGAAAGACAGCCCTCCCCGATCATAGAACCAGAACCGAAGAGTTGGTGCCCATAGAAGTAGATGAGTCATATGAGGAACCATATGTTCCTATGCCAATGCCGGGTGGCCAACAAACCGCTGAAGGATTGGACACACTGGAGGTAGAAGCCCCAGAATGGTTGTAGATGCTCGAAAAAATGGCCAATACGCATGATGATAGAGTAGTGGTACAAATTCAGTCAATGTCTAAGATTAAGGACACTATTATAAAATCAGAATACTTCCGACGCATGTCTCATCATCGATGGATAGGCACAAATGACGATCAATATGTTCCCTATTGTGTGCTCTTAGCCAATTATAATGCAGAAATTGAACAACGATGTGGCAAGGCTCCAACTTTTGCCACCCAATTCAGTCTTGATGACATACCTGAAAGAGCTACACAAGGATCCATCTTCCAACCTACCTACCGACCGCGTCTCCTAAAAACTTATCCAAAAATGGTTTATACATGGAATAATATGCCAGTATTCATCAAGTACAATCCATGTTACGTCCCAGTACTCAGAAGACACACATGGCCTGACTTTGCCATCACTATGAAGAATGTTAAAGGCTGTGAAAAATGGCTAAATTACATGTACTTGACACCACCATGAGGATCGACTACAGTGGCATACATGATCTCCACCATCTGCCACTAGGGAGTCAGACTGCAAAACGTACCTGATGTGATGGCACATATGTGTATTAAAATATTCGAATTAATGCTGGTCACCTTCCAAACCTTCAAGAACATCAAAGATCTACATTTCTTAGGAGTCGGATTCACTATAGGCAATCTCGACTTAGTATATGACATAAGCACATCCCCCTCCATTAAGATGATATATGCATGGCATGCAAGAATCAAATACTCTCAGCCTGCTACAAGCAAACATTTGAGGAGATGTTCATTTCTGGGAGTACCATTCTGAAATATTCGTCCCTAGACCCTCACATCTCCTCCAACTCTTCGCTGAGAGAACCTTACATTCCGAACAATTGTGTCTGCCACATCCAGACATTCTTTATATTGATAGGACAAATGTTGGCACTCAAGGTCAAGTACAAGGTGCAGGAACACACCAAAGACAAGTCTACGAGAACATCTTGTGTGAAGATAGTCTAAAGAAGAAGAAGTTTCTTGTTTTGCATTACACTTGGTCATGATTTAGTAGATTTGACAAAGAATTGCATTGAGAGAAAGAAAAAGTAGTAGATATATGTTGTGATTCATATGTGTATGCGTTATGTTTTAGTTGAGGCTTTTGAGCAGGCAGCTTATATGTTCCCTCAAAGAATTCTTGGAGTGTCAATACAAAGCTACTTGGTATATGACAAGTTGCAGAGAAGTATATTTCTCCTTTATCTAACTCTTGAGGTAAAAGAGTTTTTTGTAGCAGATGTTGGAGACTTGGGTTGAGGTTTTATGTTTGTAAAAGGTTACCTCATATTCAGTATATTCAGTATTTTCAAAAACTTCAAAAAATTGATGTACCAGTCAGTTGAAGAATCTACTTTTTATGATTGTCTTGATTTTTGGATACATGCTTGTATTCAAAAAGGTGTTCCATCAGATCCTATCACTTGATTGAGAAGTAGAGTTAGCCAAAAGAAAGTCTAGCAGGTACTATCACATTTCACCTGGGAAGAATATGAAAAGATGAAGTATCAACTTGCAGCTTTTGGAGTTCTCAAGGTGAGAAGTTTGTCCACTTATGTTTCAAGTGAGGAGTTACAGATTCTCGGAAAGGATTTGGTTAAAGTAAAGTTTTACAACTTTGTAAGAAGCATGGACACTTGGAGACATTCAGGTAATAAATCAAACATTTAGTCATGAAGGTTTGATGAGAGCAGATTCTACACAAGAGAGATCATTGATCTTGAATGATCTTGAATGATCATGAAAGATCTTGAATATTTATGAGTCAGTTTTTTATCCTTTGTTTTGTGAAGTTCTTAGCATTGGAAGAAGTAAGTCAAAGACTCAGGTTCTATCAGATTTATGATGCACAGAGATAGGTGAAGATACTTGTTATGTTATAGAAGATTATGAATCCTAAAATGATTTCAGTAAGGTTTTGTTATGTTAGGATCAGCTAACCTTATTCTACAATATGGAAAGCTGAGGAAGTAATAGTGGAAGCTATTGGCAACTGCGCAGTGCTAATAAAAAGGGTTCAGAGATTTTGTTTCAGATACAAGTATTGATCACTGAAGATCAGATTTATTGAAAGAAGGAAGACGTTCCACATTTCATAAAGTTTGGTATACTTTGAAGAATTCTGGATACTAGTGTTAAGTCATCCAGGGGGGTGATAAAACATGAAGACTTAGTTTTAGCCATATGTAAAAGAATGCAAATTCATACCTACAGGTATTCCTATTTCAGGTATTCATATATTTCCTTTGTCACGTTCTCTTTATGTTCCAGCTTTGAAAGAAGAAGGAAGAAAAAGAATGTTTGGAGAAAGTTCCTGTTAGGATGTTCCTGCTCAGGAGAAGGTTCCAGAGTTCTATTGAAGAGAAGCTTGATATTTTAGAAAAGTACGTTTGAAAGGTGCACACATTTATGTTTATACCAGGTTCTGAAGGAAAGAGGTATGAAGGATTTACACATTGAACAAGGATGAAGACATGATGACATCATAGATTTTTTTTATGAGACTCATATTTCAGTTGATTTCAGTTGATTTCAGTTGAGTTGAGTTGACTTGACTTGAGTACAATCAGAGATGAACCAGCAGTGTTCATAATACACTAAGTTGTGAGTTGTCAGTCACAGGTTCTAGGATTCAGTTCTTGATTTTGGTTTGTGTATTTACATGACATAGCAAAAGTACGTTGAGAAATCCTTTGGTAAGGTAAATGCAAATATGTGGATCCTAGTGTATGTTTTCAGGTTTTTGAAGACAAGAGATAGTAGGTTCAGAGACAGTCCATGATATATTTGTTGTCAAGCAGTGATTGCTTGATGGGTACACTATTGGATATGTAGTTTGCATATTTTCTCAAGTATTATGGTTCATATTCATCAAGTTCAAGCTTTTTGAAGGAAAGTCAAGATCAGTTTTGAAGAAGACTTTTGAAGAAAAGATTTGAAGGTCAAATCGAGAGCAGAAATTTGTAGCTTTGATAGTTTGCAGATCTAGTTCAGTTTGTACCAATATGACATTGCAGGGGGGGATTGTTGGAAACAATGTCAATTGGTCAAAGTCTCAAACCCATGGTCATTGGTCCATTTTTTCACACTACACAACAAGCATAGAGTCTCTTATTATTCCTCCTACAACGAATATGGACGGGCAGCGTGGATAAGTTGTCATCCTCCTAAATTAGTGGCTCAGGTTTGAATCCTGGCAGTCACGTAGCGCTTGCGATGTATCTTTCACATATGCTTTTTACAAAGGAGCAAACCGACGGGCAATGAATCGTGATGAAGTTTTTTTTACAAGCAACGATGATTGCGTTTCCGCATACGCAAGTTCTATGCTTTATTTGTATGAGCTTTTGGAGGGATAAACTAATATATAAGAGTATGCTTGGCTCACTTGTAAGCATCCTTCACCTAGTATTCAACACAAGCCTTGGTGCTTGTTGGTGCAGAGCAATCAACAATTGAAGTTTTGGAAGTCAAAGAATGGAGACAAGATCAAGTTATGAAGCATGAAAGAAGTTTACATTCAGGAGTTGAAAGTTATGTACACATATGTACATTAGTTCAAATATAGGTCACTTATACTTTTGAATAGTCATAAGCTTGTAAACTTTTGTCTATATATATACTTGGAAAATGTTGGGACAAGTATGAGAGAATGTAGAGCATGAGAATTGAGAAGAATTAGAAGTCATTAGACACTTATGAAGAGATTAGAATAGCTCTCTCATCCAGATGTAATTTCTGTCAGAAATGAAGAGAAGTTGCGCCCGATATTTCTGTGCATTCTCCATCTGTGCTTGATCATTTCAAGAATCCTTTTGTAGATGTCGAAGTTCATAGTCAATGAGTCTATGGTTAAAGTTTGAGAGCCTAATTGTAAACAGGTTGTGAGAATTATGAGTAGGAACATTCATATGTAAAAAAGTGTTCACAGTTTTCTGAAATAGATGCATTTTTGGTGGTCAATGATTTGATCATTTCTCACTGCACAGATTAAAGTTTTGCATGAGTGAGGACTTAAAATCTAAGTTGAGAGGTAAGCCATCTATGGCTAAAAGCATTTGCTTAAACGGGTTCTAGTTTTGGAGAACCATGTCTTAGAAGTTGCAAGTGTCAAAGTCGACTATACAGAGAGACAGTTTCAGACATAGGTAGATTGTTTGAATCATTTCTCATAATCTACTCAAGATTTTGAAGTGTTTTAACTTAGAGGAGGTGCGCAATCACTAGGAGAAATATTCTACAAAGTTTTATCAACAACTTTACACAAATGATTAGCCAATGAGTGATTAAGGTGCAGCAGACTTTTCTGAGAAATGACTTTCTTCACACTTAGTTAATTTCTTGATAATTTGATGCTTGTCTTCCAAAATTGGTTGGAGTTTAAAGTTATTCTTGATATAAAGGTGGTCTAACATCAAGGATAGCTTGTTCTTTTGGAGATTAACACTCTCCATCAGTGGTATCAGAGCAGGACGTATCAAAATTGAGGAAAGGAAGACTCCGACTGCTGCAGACATACAAAATTCAACATCTGAAGGTTCAAAAGGTGAAAGCTTGAGAGAAAAGCTTGAGAAGGAGGTCATACGACACCAAGGAAGACAAAAGGAGTGTCATTCGAAGTAAAGGTAACCTTATACTTTATAAAGATTGAAGAATTCAATATACAGGTGAAGAAAAGATGGGAGATTCTCTTTAGATAGAGAAATTGGATAGAGAGAATTATCCAGCATGGTCAATGAGGATGGAAGCTCATCTAATGAGCAAAGGCTTGATAGGTTATATTACAGGAGAAGAAGAAAAGCCTCAATTCAGAGATCCTAGTGTTCCAACTAGGGAGGAATTATCAGATTTGAAGAATTGGATGAAGAGAGATGCTCAAGCTAGGAGCATTATCTATATGGCAGTCAATGATTACTTGCTACCTCACATTAGAGGTCTTGAAAGTGCAAGTGATATATGGAATGCTTTGGAGGAGCATTTCCAAAACACCACAAAGTCTAGAAAGGCATCCTTGTGGACAGAATTTACTACATTCAAGAAGAAGGCCTCTCAATCCATCTCAGATTATGTAACAAGAATGAAGGACATTGCAGATGCATTAGGAGTTGTTGATGAAGACATTGAGGAGGATAAATTGGTAAGGCAGATCCTCACATGTTTGAGAGGTGATGACAAATCAGTGGAAGCCATTCATTCTATCTACTGAATTATCACTTGATCATTTTACTCCTGACTTAAATCAGTTGCTAGGACATATGTTAACCTTTGAGCAGGATGTCAAAGGTGAAGGTGACAAGAGTGCAGGTCATGCAATGTACTCAAAGGATAAGAAGAAAAATAGCAAAGGAAAACAACAAACAAATGAAGATGAAGACACAACTAGTCAAGCCAACTTCCTAAGAGGAAGAGGAGGTGGCAAAGGTAGAGGAAGAAGCAGGAATAATAAATATGGAGTAAAAGCTTGCTGGATTTGTGGTAAGACAAATCATTTAGCTAATGATTGTTGGCATAATACTCAGAGTAATGGTGGATATAATCATAACTTTAATTCAAGAGGAAGAGGTGGCAGAAATCAAAGAGGTAACTTCAGAGGAAGAGGTAGTAGGGGTTACTTTGGAAGAAATGCAGGTAGAGGATTCCAAAGTCAACAATACAATAATACCTACTACAATTATGCTTCATATTAGAAGGAGGATGCAACATTGATAATGAATGCAACTTGTGAAAGGCAAAGTGAAGACCAAAGAGTCTTCTACATTGACTCAGGGTGTAGCAATCACCTGAGTGGTAACATAGCATTGATGACTGATTTGGAAAATAAGGTATCTAATCATGTTGTTCAAATAGGTGACAATACAAAGCACAATGTGAAGTCAATTGGATCAGTGAGTGCCAAGGATGGAAGTACTCTTTTGAGTAAGGTCTTGTATGTTCCTACAATTCCTAAGAATCTGATAAGTGTAGGACAAATTGTTGAAAAAGGTTATGAAGTTAGATTCACTAATGAAGGAGTGTTTGTGGAAGACCCCAGCAATGGGTATAAACAAATTGTTTCATGGAAGAAAGAAGGAAGGTTGTTCACATTGAAGATTCAAGGTAATGTTGGTCATGCCTTGTTCACTTATGGAGGACATAAGATCTCTAAATTAGATCTTTGGCACAAGAGGCTTGGACACTTCAATGAAAGAGGTATCAAAGATATGATTAACAATGGTTCAGTGCTTGGATTGCCTAATGTTGCAGGTCAACATATGACATACAAATGTGAGGCATGTCAATTAGGTAAGGCTCATAAGCAATCTTACTCCAAGCATGGTTTCATGTATTCAGAGAAGCTTGAGTTGGTACACACAGATGTGTGGGGACCATCAAAGGATTTCAGTATCAATGGTTCAAGGTACTATGTGATTTATGTTGATGATGCTACCAGATGGATCACTATCTATGTGATCAAAGATAAGTCAGAAGTGTTTAATACATTTAAACACTATCATGCATATGCAGAAAGAATTAGAGGTCATAAATTGAAGAGACTAAGGTCAGATGGAGGGGGAGAGTATTTCTCTAATGAGTTCAGTGATTACTTGTGGAATGCAGGTATAAAAAGAGAAATTACTTGTAGGTACTCTCCTCAACAAAATGGTGTAGCAGAGAGAAGAAATAGAACACTTGTTGAGTTTGCAAGGTCAATGATGAAGGAGAAAAATTGCCCAAATTATTTGTGGGCTGAGGCTGTAAATACAACTACTTATTTGGTTAATAGACTACCATGTAAAGCCTTGCAGGGTATGACACCATATGAGGCATGGTGGGGTAAGAGACCTACCTTGGATCATTGCAAAGTATTTGGATGGTTGGCATATGCATATGTGCCATCACAATTAAGACACAAGTTAGAACCTAAAGCTGAAAAGTATGTATTCATTGGTTATGATGACAAGCAGATGGGTTATAGATTGTGGAGTCCATCCACAAAGCAATTCATTGTGTCTAAGGATGTTACATTTGATGAGCAAGGTACTTGGTATGCAGGTACAATCAATATTAATACAGGTGATGAAGAAGTTGTGAGTCAAAAGAAAGGTAAATCAAAGGTTCAGATATTTGATGAAGAAGAGAATAATGAAGTGCAGGTTGAAGTTGAAGAAATGCCTAGATTTGATCCTGAGTGTGAAGAACAAGAAACCTCAAGGAGTGGAGAACTTAGAAGGTCATCAAGACAGAAGTGGCAACCTACAAGGTATAGTTATGATACTTCTTTTTTGGCTACCAAAGATTATGCTTACATGATAAAGGCAGATGAAGACCCTTCCACATATGAAGAGGCAAAAGGTAAGGAAAATTGGGAGAAAGCTATGCAGGAAGAATATGATGCATTAATGGAGAATCAAACATGGGATTTGGTTCCTAAACCAGATAGTCAGAAGATCATTGGATGCAAATGGGTCTACAAGACTAAGAGGTTTGCAGATGGAAGTGTGTCTAGGTATAAATCTAGACTTGTTGTGAAAGGGTTTGCTCAAACATATGGTATTGATTATGATGAGACTTATAGTCCTGTGGCAAAAATGACAACCATCAGGACACTCATAGCTATTGCTGCATGTAAAGGTTGGAAATTATGTCAATTAGATGTGAAGAATGCTTTTTTAAATAGTTACATTTCAGATGATGTTTTCATGGAGCAACCTCAAGGATTCAGAGATAGAAGGTATCCAGGTCATGTATGTAAGCTCAAGAGAGCTTTGTATGGGTCGAAGCAGGCCCCAAGGGCATGGAATTATAGACTTGTGAAGTTCTTGAAAGAACTTGGATTTCAAGTATCTAAAGCAGATAGTAGCTTGCTTGTTAAAGCAAGTGATGATGGGTTCATTTATATGTGCATATATGTTGATGATATAATTCTTACAGGTACAGATGAGAAAGGCATTCAAAGCTTAAAGAAGCAAATGGAGAAGGAGTTCAAAATTAGTGACTTGGGAAACTTGTCATATTTCTTGGGCATGGAGATTTCATACACTCAACATGGAGTGTATGTGACTCAAGAAAGGTATTTGAGAAACTTGTTAATCAAGTTTAAAATGAATGATTGCAAGGTAGCACCTACTTCAATGGAGGTAAATCACAAATTGAGCAGATATGGTGGACAAGAATTCAAGGATATGAAGCTATATCAGAGTTTGGTTGGTAGTATTATCTATGCTACATTAACTAGGCCTGATTTATCATATGCAGTTGGAGTTTTGTCCCAATTCATGCATTGTCCTAGGAGAGAACATTGGATTGCAGGTCAAAGAGTGTTGAGGTACATTAAGGGTACATCTCAAAGAGGGTTTGTATTATGGTTTTACATCAAATACAAACATCAAAATATATAGTGATGCAGATTAGGCAGGTAATCCTGATGATATGAGATCAACATATGGATACTTGTGTTATGTGGGAGATAAGTTAACCTCTTGGTGTTCAAAGAAGCAACACACAGTTGCTTTATCATCTACAGAAGCTGAGTACAAAGGTTTGGTTGAAGCTATAAAGGAAGTTATATGGCTTAAGACTCTCACGAAGAGTTTTGACACCATACAGAGTACACCTATCATTTATGGAGATAACATGAGTTCATTGTATTTAGCTGCTAATCCTGTGTTTCATGCAAGGACTAAACACATTGAGATTCAGTATCACTTTCTGAGAGAGAAGGTGATGGATAAAGATATTGAAGTCATACATACTTCAACAAAAGATCAGATAGCTGATATGCTTACCAAAAGCTTGGATGGACCAAAGCTACAGAGATTCAAAGACATGGTAGGCATAAAGAAGATAGAGAAAACCTCAATTGATGATTGAGGGGGAGCTGTTGGTGCAGAGAAATCAAAAATTGAAGTTTTGGAAGTCAAAGAATGAAGACAAGATCAAGTTATGAAGCATGGAAGAAGTTTACATTCAGGAGTTGAAAGATATGTACACATATGTACATTAGTTCAGATATAGGTCACTTATACTTTTGAATAGTCCTAAGCTGTAAATTTTTGTCTATATATATACTTGGAAAATGTTGGGACAAGTATGAGAGAATGTAGAGCATGAGAATTGAGAAGAATTAGAAGTCATTAGACACTTATGAAGAGATTAGAATAGCTCTCTCATCCAGATGTAATTTCTGTCAGAAATGAAGAGAAGTTGCGCCCGATATTTCTGTGCATTCTCCATCTGTGCTTGATCATTTCAAGAATCCTTTTGTAGATGTCTAATTTCATATTCAATGAGTCTATGGTTAAAGTTTGAGAGCCTAATTGTAAACATGTTGTGAGAATTATGAGTAGGAGCATTCATATGTAAAAAAGTGTTCACAGTTTTCTGAAACAGGCGCATTTTCGGTGGTCAATGATTTGATCATTTCTCACTGCACAGATTAAATTTTTGCATGAGTGAGGACTTAAAATCTAAGTTGAGAGGTAAGACATCTATGGCTAAAAGCATTTTCTTAAACGGGTTCTAGTTTTGGAGGACCATGTCTTAGAAGTTGCAGGTGTCAAAGTCGACCATACAGAGAGACAATTTCAGACATAGGTAGATTGTTTGAATCATTTCTCATAATCTACTCAAGCTTTTGAAGTGTTTTAACTTGGAGGGGGTGCACAATCACTAGAAAAAACATTCTACAAAGTTTTATCAAAAACTTTACACGAATTATTAGTCAATGAGTGATTAAGGTGCAACAGACTTTTCTGAGAAATGACTTTCTTCACAAATAGTTAATTTCTTGATAATTTGATGCTTGTCTTCCAAAATTGGTTGGAGTTTAAAGTTATTCTTGATATAGAGGTGGTCTAACATCAAGGATAGCTTTTTCTTTTGGAGATTAACACTCTCCATCAGTGCTTGGACCTCAATAGAGGTGGTGTTTTGTCTAGCACATGGGGCAACCATGGTGCTAACTTGAAGCATGTTGAGGAGCGGCTATGGAGTTCTTCTTGGAGAAGAAGAGTGTACTCACACTCTTGCTCATGGAGAGGAGGTTATCTCTTGTTCATGGAGAAGACTCAGTTATTAGCAGCTTGATGGCGAGGATCGGCCATTCACATGGTGTATTTGAAGGATGTCTTCTACATTAAGATTTCGGGTTACTTCAAAGACATTGGATGGTGGTTAACATAAGATTTGCATCTTATGTTAAGTATTCAGGTACATATTCTCTTTATGCACACGGGTACTACTTGAAGTTGATGGAGGCAGTAACATCCATGTCAAGAGGAGTCCTATTCGGCATAGGTACAAGAGAATCAGTACGTATATGCTTTATGCATATTTGGATGAGGTGTTTGAGAAGGTGTGTTCACATGAGTTTGAGGATTTTTGGTAGCAAACTTGTTAGCATTCTTTGCTACTTTTTAAGTATGTGATCTTTTCACACACGTATCTAACTTAGGGTCTTCCATAGCCTAATATTAGATGAGGGTTTGTTGATTATCAGTTTCACACTGATCCTTCCTCTTTCAGTCACTCATATTCACTATTCTATAACCTATCAGGTCACACATCTCATATATATTCAGATTTCTGTCCATACATCTGAATATGTTTGTTACATTTGTACATTCACTCATCCATCTATTTCTCTTCACATAGAGTGGTAGAGAGTTTTGCTTCCACATTGTACATTGAATATTGGTATATATGATACTATGAGTAAGCGGTGGCTTACGTAACACTTTACACATGTCGTCTATTCTTTTCTATCTTTGTCTCATCATTTGTATGATTAAGTGTGGGATGTTCATGTTTTGTCAATATTGAAGATTGCTAGATTCTGTGTTGTATATGCTGGACCTATGGAACCATGGACATGTGATATAAGCTATGGGCCTACCTCATTTCCAACACTACTAGCATAGGCAATTAGAAGATACATATTGCCTTCACCAGTAGGTTGTGCAACCACACATCCGATAGCATAATTGGATGCAATCTGGTGTCATCAAGATTGATGTTGAACATAATCGTCGTTTAAGCTCATTGAAAGATTTCTCGCATTCATCAGTCCACTACAGAGGCTTTGCAATGATGGCATACATGTGTATAAAACATCGGTAATAGCCACAATGCCCCATGAAAGCTTGCCCTTCCTTGACATTCTTTGGCCTAGGTAGCTCTGCTATAGCTCTCACTTTGTCCTCCATCCATGGATATGCCATTCTTTGACACTATGTGTCCTAGAATCTTGCCTTGCTTGACCATGAAAACACACTTTTTTGGGTTCAAGCAGACCTGATATTCTCTACATTTGTCAAAGATTTATTTGAGTTCAGGTATATGTGTCTATCTAATGTTGGAATGCGCACAGAGATCATCAACATAGACTTCCAAATTCTTCCTCAAGAACTCTTTAAGCACATAGCACATCAGTCTCTGAAAGGTAGCGAGAACATTGGTAAGCACAAATGGCATTACTCAAAAAGCAAATATGCACCACTCCGTGGCAAAAGCTATCTTACGCTGATCTTCTGGAGCTATGGCCACTTGATTGTAGCCAGAAAATCCATCAAGAAAGTTGTACACTTCCTTGCCTACTACTCTTTTTAACAGATGTTCAGTGATAGGATGTGGATAGTTATCTCGAATGGTGGTTGCGTTAACTTTCTTCAAGTTAATACATACACGTAACTTTCCATTCTTCTTGGGCACCACTACAATGGGGGATACCCACTCAATGTGCTCAATTTCATCGATGAATCCAGCTTCAAAAAATCTATCTATATCTTCCTTTATCTTAACAACATAGTTATCATTATATGTGTATGGCTTTTGCTTAGAGGTTTTGGCATCTGAGGTCATGGGAATCGTGTGTGAGCATATGTCAGGATGTACACCTTTCAAGTCCTTGTAGTTCGAAGCGAATACATCTCGGTATGCTCTTAGCAAAGCTATCAACTCTTGCTCTTCTTCTTCCGTCATGTCATGTCCTATGTAAGTGCATCTTTCTTCTCCTTCTTCTATGGTTACCACTATTTTCTTGGTGGCTTCTTTGTTATCATAGGCCTCTCTTGATTGCGCCTCATGTTTAGGCATTCTTATCTTCGATCTCATATTTCTTAAAATTCTCAGGGACCTCAAACAAAGATGCTTCCTCTTTTGATGTGGTTTCTTTCTTCTTTCTTTTCCTTCCTTCACTTTTGGTGGTCACTTCTGTGGTTAACCTCACATCATTCGTAAGCTCTTCGTGTCTCTGAGGGTGAGCTTCTACTTCATAGAAGTATTCTTCATCTAATGCAAATGGTGGGTCCATAATAATTGACTCTAGATTGGAGTCACTAGTGTCCTTGAATGCATCAATGCTAGGTTCACATTCTTCAATAACCGAATAACACATGATTGGCTCTATTGTGAAGAGTGAAATGTCATAGCCATCCTCATCATAGTGGAGTGTCCACTGCTCTTCATTGATGGCTATATCCATTGTTGCTAAAATTTCTGCCCAACCATGAGGTTCAAATTCTTCGTCTGGAAATACTATAGGTGCATAGGCTGGGTCTTGAATTGATCTATGGTTTTCCTTCGCACCTACCTCTCTGGCTTTCTCTCTCTTCTCTTCTTCTACGGCTACTTTACACATCCATAAGTGCGTGTCTTCATGCATCCATGAGGATCCTGATTCTATGGAATCCACTAACTCCGTATCATCT
The DNA here is from genome assembly GCA_020310875.1 of Ceratopteris richardii. Lineage (NCBI taxonomy): Eukaryota > Viridiplantae > Streptophyta > Polypodiopsida > Polypodiales > Pteridaceae > Ceratopteris > Ceratopteris richardii. Next base: position 204,093,039 of record CM035408.1, read on the forward strand.
TTAGCTCTATGGATGGGATTCCATTGAGCAGGAGGTACGTCTCTATGAGAGTAGTCCTTGAGATTGACTTTGGTTGTAACACCTAAGTGTTGCAAATACAAAGAATTGGTTCCCCAATCTTGTACCACTTGCAACTGCCGCATGAGTGGTCTTCCCAAAATCATCTCATAGGCCTGATTCTTGCTAAAGTCACATATGGCAAAAATATGTTCAAACTCTACACCACATGTAGTGAGAGTTATTCCTTCTAGCAGTCCTAAGGGTCTCTCAATGTGACCATCAACCATCTGCAATTTCATTCTCGTTGGCCTGAGTATTGGCTTGCCCCAACGCTTCTAGAGGGAAGTGGTAGCAATTGCAACTCCTGCACCTGAATCCCAAATTGCCTTGGTTGTGTAACCTTGATGGGTAATTGGGAGATAGGTGTTTCCTTCTTGTCCTTCGCTCATGTCTCCTATCTTGTCCAGAGGTATTTCTGGCACCGTTCTATGAGATCCTACCTGAGAACGAGGTTTAGCTACTTCTAGCACTTAGTTGGCTACATGTTTCCATTGTTCTGACCTGACTTTGAGTAGCTCTTCTAAAGTGAGATTGCATTGCACTTTAGTGTTTTTCACTAACTTTGTGTTCCTAGGTATGACTGAGTCTTCGTTTCTTACCATGATCGTGGGTGCTCTCATACACGTAGACTTAGCTTCCCATGGGCCTGTGAAATGGGGTAGTTCTTGTAAGGAATTAGACTCGAAGTCTAATCTCTCTTGGGATCAGGCACTCTCCTACTCTTCATAAATAGATGGAATGTCCTGTGGGAATTGATCATGCGCTTCATCCACAAGTTCAAAGGGAGGAGGGGCTTCACATTCTTTAGCCCACTTCTCTTCTTGAATTTCTCACAAAAATTCTGGTGAGTACCTATTCATCGAAGAAGAGGTGTCTGGTTCAGTGGAGTTAGACATATAAGCTTCTTGGGGGGGAATGCTTATTCTTTCACTTGCCTTGTCTCTTGCTTCGCATCTAAAACACAATCCTCTAGGTGTAGGCCACTCCACTTCACTCAAATTACATTTTGAGGGTTTGGGGGATGCTGCCCTAGCACTTGTTGAGGTTGAGTATATCCTTGGTACTCGTAAGGCTTGTCGACCATGGGTGGTCATTGATATGGGAGATATCTTGGAGCATCCTTTTTTCGAGGCCAAAACCAGCTCAGATCATGATTTCGGCAAAGGAAAATTCGCACGATTTTGAGATTGCAACCGGATAGGTGTCGACGACACCCTAGATGAAGCGATGACTTGCTCTGATACCAATTGTTGGAGTTAGACATCTGCAGAAGCACACGAACACCACAAGGAAGAAGAAGAAGAAGCTTGGAGCACAACACACAATACTGACTGTATTACTAGAGAATGTACAAAGATAAGTAGCCCATTAGGGAAATAGGCATATATACAAGCTGGGGGAAAAAAACCTCCTAAAGAGGAAAAAAAGTGCCCCGGTGGTCCTAGTGTGTTCACACACATCACCACCTAAATATAACAACAGTACCTCTATGGTGAAGTAAAGCAGCTCCAAACAACCCAAATTTTAGACTTGAATTTGACGATTTCTCTCTATTAAGCCACAAAAGCAACACTTGGGATGACTCAAATACTAGCCTCTTGCTTGGCTAGGACCCCCCCCCTTGTTGAGATATCAAGCTCAACATGTGATGATCTAGGATGACACATATCACTTTTTCATTTCTCTGACATGTATAGTGTTCATGCCAGTTTATGTCAGGGATACTTCATTGAGCTTTACTAGATTTATCTACCGAGAGTGATGGCACACTTGTTTCTTGCAAGCTCACTCATTCATGGACATTAGGATTTTCTTTATGTACTCTTCTTTATATATTGCACTTGTTGTATTGTTGTTTTTGGGTCATTCTTGTACATTCCTTTTATGTAATAGAAGAAAAAGAATAAGATCATTCTTCCTTTCCTCAATCTGTGTGTGTGAGCTCTCTTCCTTATCTCCTTCCTCATGCATGGTATCAGAACTAGTGTGGCTATAGAGAGCTTGTGGAGAATGCTGATGGTGAAGAGTATGCAAGAAGACATGGAGAAAGCGTGATTCACAAACGACCTCATATTGCTACAAAAATTGGCATGAAGGTAGAAGATCTCCATTTCAAGCCCGTAAGATGGGACCCACAAAAGAATTAGTTTAGTTTGTAAAACAGTAACTTGCATCATGTTTGGAAACACTCATATATTCCATATCTAGAATTTTAAGTGATTCCGTGTACTGTTGATACATGAAAAGTGTGTTTTTCTGAGATCGAATTATCACGTCATAGTGTGACAATGTTCAAGCAAAGTACTACTTGTAGTGTTTTTGCAGTCTCATAAATTGTTGCAAAAATAGCAAATGCAGATGGAATGAGTCAGCTTATGAGCGATAAGCAAAAAGAACAACTTCCATGCTTGGAGATTCAGAATGATGAATTTCTTGATGGGAAAAGGCTACTAGAAGTACATCAAAGGAGAGAATGAAAATGCTCTGCAGTTACCAGAGAGGAATCAAACTGTAGATCAGTTAAGAGCATATGAGGAATGGAATCAAGAACCACAAAAGGTAATGTATTCGCTATCTATTAGTATACAAGATAGCATGATTGGGCACATACAAGATGCCAAGACTTTGAAAGAGGCTTGGAACAACTTGGTCACATTGTATGAGACCAATACAAAGGGACAAAAATTGCAACTCAAGAACAAGCTATATAAATTGGAGAAAAAGGGCATGTCAATAAGTGACTCCACCCTGAAAATCAAAAGCATATGTGAGTCGCTTGCATCTATTGGCATGAATGTAGATGATGATGATAACGTGGACGTATGCCTTTTAGAAGTTGCATATAAGGAATGGTTTAGTAGTTTGCAAAAAATGCTAGTTCCTGGATGTGTTGAAACAAGTGATGACACATCACACCCTATCGAGTATATAGGAAACATGGCAGTGTCTATGGAGGATGGGAAGGTAAAACATCTTGCTGATGTGTTGCATGTTCCAAATATAACAAAGAATCTAGTTTTTGTTGGACAAATGGTTGACTAGGGATTACAAGTTAGGTTCAATGCTGATGGGTTATATGTAGAAGAGTACAAATAGGGTGGACGATTGATTTCCAAATGAAACAAAGTGAGTAGGATGTTCACCTTAAATGTGAAAATTCTTGAAATGAATGCAGTCATGTTTGAAAAAGGTGCAGGAGTTATTACTGATATAGAGATCTAACATAAAAGTATTGGAAATGCAAACTTGCAGAGGCTAAAATTGATGCAATCCAAGGAGTTTGTCAAATGGACTACCAAATTCCAAAGTTGCAGAAATGTGAAGGGTATGTGAAGCATGTCAATTTGGTAAACAATCAAGAGCATCATTTTTACATGACAAGCATGTTAGTGAGAATGTGCTAGAAATAGTACATACAAATGTTTGGGGTCTTGCAACGACCATATCTATGGGCATTTGTAGGTTTTATGTTACTTTCATTGATGACCATACACAGAAAGTATGGGTATATTTCATGAAAGCGAAGAGTGAGGTGCTCAATCACTTCTAGAATTTAAGGCTATGGTGGAAAAGTAGATAGAGAAGTATATTTAGACATCAAGGTCTAATGGAGGAGGTGAATGCATGTCAAATGGGCTCAACAACTTTCTTAAAAGTCATGGAATTCGACGTCCGTTTTCATGCATATACACACCACAAGAGAATGGCATTGGTGAATGCAAAAATAGACATGGTGCAGAAACAGCAAGAGCATTGACATGTTGCAGAAACAACAAGAGCATTGATGGCTGAGAAGAATGTGCCTCATTGTTATTGGGCAGAAGATGTGCACACTGCTGTATACATCATGAACATAACTCCAACTATTGCTATACATCAAGTTACACCTGAAGAGAAGTTCACAGGTAAAAAGCCAAACTTATCACATATGAAAGTTTTTGGTTGTATTGCATATGTACATATTCCAAATGAGTTGGGGACGAAGCTTGATCCAAAACTAGAAACATGTATTGTCATTGGGTACTCCCTTGAGCAAACAGGATATAAATTTTATAACCCACTCACATGATAGGTGAAGGTAAGCAGAGATGGTATTTGATGAAATATCAAGCTTCTATGCAGATGCCAAAGAAGGACTTAATCTTGAAGCAAATGACAAAGAAAATGCTAAAAAATCAAGTGCAAAATCTCAAGTTTTGAGTGGACCAGATGCATCACCAAGCAATAGTTGCAACTCAAATCCATGGAGTGGAAGATTGTGCAAAAAGTTTAGTCCAACAAATTCATCAAATACATCCAAGAAGGGTAAAGAAAAGCTTTCTGCTAGTAGTAAAATATCGATAGGTTTTGAAGACATTGATGGAGATTCAAGCTGTTCAGAAAAAAGCCTTGATGAGGAACTTGGATTGCCCTCTGTGAAGACTTCGGGAGTAAGAGAGCCATATGCAGATGATACAAGGAAAAGTGAGCCAAGACCAAGAAGGTCTGGGAGGATACGGAATTTAGTGCAACGATTGATATATGATAGTTACATGGCTCATCATTGTGCCGACATGACCAAGGTAATACAAGATGCTGAACCTTCTTGTTTTGAAGATGCAATTGGCAATGCAAATTGAAAAAAAGCTATGGATGAGGAGATGGCTGCACTTTATGGAAAATGATACATGGAAGTTGGTTCCATTGTCGCAAGGAAAGAAACCCATAGGCTCCAAGTGGGTTTAGAAGGTAAAGCACAATGGTGATGGTAGCATAAGCATGTACAAAGCACAATTGGTAGCAAAAGTATATGCATAGGCATATGGCATTGATTATGAGAAAACATTCAACTCTGTAGCTAAAATGTATATTGTCAGAACACATGTTGCATTAGCTATAGCAAAAGGATGGACTTTGCCTGTGAAAAATGCTTTCCGACATGGTGAGTTATAGGAAGAACTATATTTGGACCAACCACAAGGATATGAAGATTCAAAGCACCCAAAATATATTTGCAGGTTGCAAAAGGCTTTATATGGACATAAACAAGCCCCTTGCGCTTGGCATGCAAGGATTGCTGATTATTTGACCACCATTGGATTTTCTATGTGTGATGGCATCATAATTGTGGCTATTTATGTTGATGACATGATTGTAGGAGGTGACGATGAAGCAAGCATTAAAGAGGTAAGGCAACTCCTTATGCAAGAATGACATGAAAGATCTTAGTGTGCTGCGCTATTTCTTGGGCATTGAATTTATACACCGACCCTCCCTGCTTGAAGGTTTTGAAGTGATACAATGGCAATAAAATGTAGGATATTTTGAGAATCAATAGAAATATGTTTTTCATCATTCTTTAAACAAGCAGTGGTGTTTGAATTAGACCTGGAATATATGGGATTTCAAGTTCTAGGACTTGTGGCACCAACTTATTGAGAATAAGAAAGCGGTCCTCATGTGACAAAGTCTCCACCAGGAGATCTAGACTAATATGAAATCCAATAAATTTGTAGTGCTCCCCTGTGTTTTAAGTGTTACCCTAGTTGCATGAAAGACTTAGGTCACCTCTTCTTTTCTTCTTGTTGTAAGAACATCGTGACTTGGTAGTGTCTGAACAAGCTCCTTTTGTTGGCTCAACAAGTTGACTAAAAGCAAGCTTTGCTTGGCAAAGCTATCAATTATTCTTTCACTTTGTGGAATGCCATTAGGAGTGAAGCGCTCTAGAAATATAGAAGCTGGAAAGATGTGAAACCAACTTTGAAAAGCCTCCTCAAGGGTGTCCTACAAAAAAATCCCTTGCTTGCTTAGGTGGAAGTGTTCATTAATGTAAAAAACCCCCTACCTTCATGCAACATAGGGTGTCTATTTTAGAAACAACAAGATGAAAAACAAGTGGATCCCTCATGGATAGATGAAAAAGTTCTTATATCTTTTGTCAAGAAAGGATTCTAATAAAACAAAGAGGATAATAATAGATAGAGAAATAGCAAACAATCATACAAGAAATGGAAAACAAAAAGATTGCAACTCTATCTAACAGTCTTGTATCTTTTCCTTGTTTATAATTTAAAAAGATTTTGCGAGAAAAATAATGCTAATAAAAAGAAAGAGAGACTCATACGATAATAATAGATAGATGAATAGCAAACGAGCATACAAGAAATGACAAACAAAGTATGAGCTTTATATCACTAAAACATGTGTTGGAGATGAGCTTCTAGGATACTACACAAGAGAGGTATAGACTATAGGTTGCTTACTTGTGCTCAATGGAAGTGTCAAATTTTATTAGGTTGCTTACTTGTGCTCAATGGAAGTGGTTATTCTTGAGGGAAACAGAGGTATGTTGTGTAGAAATTAAGTCAAGCACCAAAATCGGACAAGATAAGGATATGACACATGGCATTTAAGTCCCATATAAAAGATAAGGATATGAAAAAAGTGAAGGGGATCTCATGGAGTAAAGCAAAAAAGTAAAGAGTACAAGGAAATGGTAAAAGAAATTCTTTTAACATCCTTAGATATCTTTAGGTCCATATCAAGATAAACTTTCTCTTGCTACTTGTTGCTGATGTTGATGTTGTTTGATAAAATTTCATTAGATCATCTCTCTCTCTATATATATGTGTGTGTGTTTTGTGTGAGTGTGATAGAAAGAGTGAAATAGAGAGAGAATGCCGCTGTTTTCAAAATATTTGCAATTATGCATGTTTGTGTGTCCTAGGCAAGATGACATGGGTACAAACTCCAATGTATAACCAACCTTAGACACACAATCACTTTAAAGAGCACTCACACATTGTCCTTGCTTGTCATATTATGCGTTGTGAGAGTGTGCATCCATATGATGAGGTCACTATGAGTAAAAAAGGGTCCACAAAGAGAGGCTAAAATGATGACTCTGGTGTGGTAAATTGTACCGATTATATGCAACATGTGCCATGTGTGTCTCTTGGGATGTTGCATGATTGAAAGAGGGCATGAAAGTTGAGTAGGAAGTAGTAGGCCATAGAGTGAGTGTTGGAAGAAGAATTGGTAAGGGAGCACTTTAATGTTGAAAAAGAGGCCATAGTCCCACATGCATCCTCTTACTCTTCCTCCTCCTCATGTGTTGGGAGAAGAGCATGTGCCATTCCATGATTGAAGAAAGGGCTTTATTGTTTATAAAAGAATGGGATCGCCGCTTTTTGTAGAATTCTCAATTGATGATGGCCTACTCAACCGAGTTTGTTTTTGCTCACTCTCTAGTCAAGGCACTACATTCGTAGGAAATAAATAAATAAATAAATAAATAAATAAATAAATCTTCCCTTGTTGACACGCACATTTCGAGAGGAAGTGAGATAATTAAAAAAACTCAATGCATCACACGTGTATGTACACACGTACGTAACACGTGCATTCTTTTAGTTGTTTTTCTCTCTCCTTATTTATATATATATATATATATATATATATATATAATCTATATATATATATATAATCTACCAATCAACGTGTATACATCTCTATGTATAAAGAAAACACACACGTGTATACACGTTGATTGGTACATTCAGGTTTAAGTATATATATATATATATATATATATATATATATATATATATTTATAACATACATAAAGAGATAAAGAACACATACATATATATTAAAGGCATAAGCACATACATAAACAAATAAAGTATATATATATATATATATATATATATATATATATATATATATATATATATCACATATACATACATAAAGACGCCAAAGACACACCCATACACACATAAATGCATGTAAATATAACATACATGGAGATTCATTTGCATGATTTTATCTTGTTTATTATGTTTCCCTATTGACTACATTGGATCATAGTTATATTTCCTTCACATGAGATTGATGATAACTCTTGGTGTCACTCCGTTCAGCTCTTTTGACATTTCTTAATGATCATAAGAAACATTTTCGATCTTCAAATTTTGATGGAAGTTTATGGCAAATTCAAAAACCAACATCCAAATAATGTACGAGTTTTGATTGTCATATGTAAATTAATAACCCACATATGAGATTGCTAGTTGCTACGAAGAAAGGCTTCACATTACTGAAAGTGCAATTGTAGAATGAACTGCACATGCTAGTCATAAGACCCCCTCAAAGAAAGGGTACACAAGTGTGTGTGAAGATAAATTTACATGAAGGCCCTACTAGCAACATTGATAGCACCCACCATGTATGGCCCGAAGGCCCTACTAGGGGTATTGATGGCTTCCACCATATATGGTCCGACTTCTATTAGATGATCTCACAAAGGTGCTCGAAGACAACATATTCTACCCAAAGTTAGAGCCCACACATGTTAAGGCTCCCCAATTGGAGAGGTGGATTGAGCCCACAACCTCCTCCATGGAGTGCAAGAATGCAGCCACTATGCTAATGCCATTTGACTCTCTTGGCATGATGAAACTGGAGCTCATGGGGTCTAGAAGATAAGTCCTCCACAAAATTGTGTTCCTAATCAACAAGCAGATGAGAAAACTACTATCAATATTTGGGAATAGAGAGTTCCAAATGGTCCTTTTTTTCAATTGATAGACACACACAATCCTAGAGTTCCACTTCTAAGTAGTCTTTTTTTTTTTAATTTTTTTAAAATGGAGGTTCGGCCGAGGCCTACTCCCCCAGACTTTAACTTAACTTTGAAATTGCAACTGTACAAGGAAGGGCATAGTACCCATGGGACCCCCCTTATCCCACAAGGGGAGGGGTTTACAAGACTAGGTTAAACGGCGGTCACAACTACCGTGGGAATGAACAAACGGTGGCCAACAGTCACATACAACAGCTTTCCAAGATTCATATGTCCCTTACAGGTTGCTGCCAAGGGTTGAACACTCGCCTCGGCCTCAAGAGGCGAGAGGCCAACCACTAGGCCAGCGAACTGGGAGTAGTAATGTTTTTTTTGTTGATCTGCATTGCCTTGTCCATTAAGCCAGGAAAATGGCGCTCAGCTGAAGGTCTGAAGACCGAGTCGTGGATCCCAAACTCGAGGAGCCCTTCAGGGAAATGGCACTCAGCTGAAGCTCTGAAGACTGTTAGAGTCGTGGATCCCAAACTCGAGAATGTGAGAGTCTAAGAGAAGTAGCATCCGACTATCGTCATCTTTGATCGGGGTAAATTTGGTCTTAACAGAGTCGGGAGCTGGGCCCTCGACCCTAGCGATGGCGATGGATTGAATTTCACCCAACAATGTTTCTTTATAGATGTGGACTCACGAGCTTTCTGGTTACTCTGCCACATCTTCAATCTCTCTGTTCGTCTCTCGCGACTCCCGCGAGATTCGCTTGCTTCCCGCGCAACTGCTTGCTGTTTCGTTGCTTTATTCGATCTCCGCTTTCCTTCACAGTCCTGTTGGATCTGTGCCCAATCCCCATTCTCATTCCGCTTTAGAGAGACAATCCTAGGTGAGCCTCACACAGTCTCTCGTCCAATGTAATTGTCTTCGTTTATCTGTTATTTTACGGTTTCTGTTTCCCCTCTCACGAAATTGTGTTGCGTCCAATGTAATTGTCTTCGTTTATCTGTTATTTTACGGTTTCTGTGTCCCCTCTCACGAAATTGTGTTGCATGAGCTCTCTACCTCTCTCGGCATCAATCGCTCTCGTACACAGCATCTTACACTTCATTTACCCTTCTCTACTCGATGCATTCCCTTCAGTACCCTCGCTATGTACATCTGCTTTGACATCCGTTTCTCTTGTAGCTTGGCTATGGCGGGCAGGCCTCTTTGTCGATGAGCATCGTATGCATCGTTGATCTCCTGTCTTATAATCTTTTCTTATCGATCATATTGTGACGTATTACTGCAATCGCATGGGTGGACCGAGTTCTGTTCCATGGTCTATTGCGCATCTCACTGGCTTTTTCCATAACAAAACCGTCTCGAGGGGCCCGCTGATTCGCTGCCAACGAGACGACAGCCCGTCGTAGAGAGAAGGATATGTGTGAGACTAACGTTGTCAAACGCTCTAGGGTGACCATATTTGTGCGACACAGATGACAACTTAGAAGGGTCGGAGTTCGGACTCTCTCTCTCCTCTCTCTATCTCGTTCACACAGCTCTAGCCTGCACTGCGGGCATGAATGGAGTGCCCATTCTCTTTCCTTTACTGGTGTTTGCTGCATAGTGAAGATGCATGGTGTGATGTCCGAATCTGAAAGGAAACGGTGAGGAGAACCCTGGACTTTCTAGGAAATCTCCTCTGCTTAAGTGCAGCAAGGAGCTGCGCGTCTAATGCGCAACTGCGCTCCGCGCGAAGATGGAGAAAATGGCGTCTTTACATGCATGGGGGGGAGCCGGGGGACGCGGGAGGGAGGGGGGACAAGGTACATCTGTTTATAACAGGCAGTGCAGATAGACCAGGGAGCGCGCGAAGGACTTTGTCAGTGTCGAAGCTACCCGCAAAAATTGATATATTTGGAGTTGTCCTAGAGAGAGAAACACAGCGCGGGGAAATTTTACTCCGAAGTCGCTACAGTCTTGCTTTTCACTTTCTCTGCACACTTCAAGAGACACTTCCAAGAGACACTTCCAAGAGACAGGTAGACTTGTTGCTCCAACCTTCGCTTCGCCCCCTCGCCCTTGATTTTCTTCTGAAGTTCTGAAGCTTCGCCCTTACCTTTAAAGGCTCCTTATTCCCGATGCGTTCAGGTATTGCTACATCGCCATTAAAACGGAGTAATTACGCGCATTGTGAGTTCCCAGCACATATCGAACCACATTCCTTCGCCTCCTCCGTTACTCTGCGTATCCGCTGGAATGGCGCGATTCTCAACTGGATAGTCCAACAATAGCTGCACCTTATCTCAAGCTGTAGAGTACTTCTCCGTGGCCTCTGATTTTACACGACAGAGAGAGACGCCCCGTTTCTAAATGCGAGCATGGTTCAAGTCTCCTCCTCCCTTAGAGGGTATATCATCTCATCTGCCTTTTACGAATAAGTTTTCCGTGTCTGAATGAAGGGAGAACTCAACAAAATGGGAGGTTGGCAAGGAGATCCCAGAGATGAAGACTTAAGATTGTTCCATGACATGCGCCGGCGTGAACGTATGAATTTCCTCTACCCGCTGTCAGAAGACATCGATTCATCTCCATGTAAGATTCTGGCTTGTGATTTCTTACGTGAGTTTAGGAGAATGAACTGAATACGATTTTCCCTGTTTCATTCACCTTCTTAGACTCTTGAGAATTTAAAGGCAACAAAGATCAGCTCGATTTGCTGTCCTCGTACACTAATATTGTTGAATGTAGCGCTAAGGATTTCCGCATTTTGTCATTTTAGCTTCAGCCGTTACTCGAAGTGCCCGCGATCTCCTTCCTCCCGACTCAGACAAGAACGACTATAACTGGTAAGAGTTTATCCCCCTCAAATTTTCGGTGTCTCCGTGTGCAAGTTGTGCTAAGAAACGAAAAAATGTCGATGAATGTACGGATGATCACTGAGGGCTCTCATCTTTTCAAGCGATGTGGCAATCCCATGGCTTATCAAGACTCATTGTTGCCTGCAGGCTATTAACTCCACCGAGCACCCCTCTTTTTCCATCGCTGGACCAAGACGAGTCAGTCACGCATCTTTCGGCGAGGCAGGTGCTCATCAGATCGACGTCTACGGCTAAGACTCCACGGGTAACTGTTTCTGCAAGAACTTTAGAACTCGTCTGCGCATGGATGTGGATAAGGATTGATAACACCAAGCATCACGTGCTCTGGAATTGTTGCGATAGTCTGGTTTAGTGATTAAACTTAGCTTGCTCCATGTCCACACTGCAATCGTACCGTGTTGTTTCTATCTGCTGTGGGGAATGGTACCATCAATTGCATTTGGTAGTTCGCATATTGAAGGATGAACCTATGCAGCTTAGTGCAATACATTATATCTGTATATGCCCAGTTCTATATAAGATGGTACCAATTCTTGGAGATACTATGCAGTGTATAATGTTTGCATTGACGCTTGAACGCACTAATTTATTTTTCTGATTTTCAGCCCTCCTACTCGTTGGAGTCAACCCATAGATTTGCACATGGAGGTAATCCAAGCCCAAAGCGTCCGAGCACAGCTTCAGCTACAAGCAGTATGCCCAATGCAAACAGAGGAAGGTCATCATCTCCTTCATTAATAACCAGGTCAAGCTCAAAAATAAGGGCTTCTTCTCCTCGTAGGATTGTGACACCTACAGGTCAAAATTCAGCCTCAGTCAGCAGGTCAAGCTCAAGATCATTGACACCGACATTCCGCCAGAGTAATATATCTCCATCACCTGCATCCAAAACAGCAGCGTCTTCTGGGAGAAGCAGAGGGAATTCATTATCGCCAAGATTAACTCCTTGGGAGCCATCCCTTCCAGGATTTTCAACTGAACCACCTCCTAATCTACGAACATCATTATCTGAACGAAATGTTCATAGAGGGATAGGTCCTGTTTCCAGGAATAGAAGTAGGGTAAGAGGCTCCTCAGATGAGATGATTGAGATCAACAGTGCTTCACGATGGCAGGTGGACTCAACTGATGGATCTGGAAACTGGAGTTTGTCTTATTCTAATGATCTGACGAGTTCTCAAACAAGTAGGGGGTCTGTAGGAAGTAGAGGATCTATGGTTTCTTCCTATGAAGAAGACATTGAGATGGCTGAGTCTGTGGCCTCAGTCAGCACAAATTCAGACAATGGATCAAAATCCACCAATGTTGTTGACTTAAAGATTCAAGCAGCCTCATTGAGGAAAGGTGTATTACCTTCAAAGAGGCAGATGAGGTCTACTGGAAATACAGGAGATCTGGCAAATTTTTCATCTCTTTCAGCCAGAAGGTCATATGAACGACAAATGGTGTGTGTTTGTTTGCTTGCTTATCTATTTGTGGACTTTTCTCTTATTAACGTATACAATGATGTTCAATTGACGATTGACGATTATTTTCTATATTTCAATTTGGCAGTGTCAGGTTCCTCGCCGAAGTGCACAGGCAATGTTCCGACCAATGTTGTCAAATGCACCAGTAACATCACTCTATTGTTCCAGGTCATCTGGATTGTACAGTCAACCATCAAGCCCTTTTATGAACTTCCCGCCTACCCAAATCAGTTGCTTACCCTTGCAGCTACACACTGCAACCGAGGTTGCCAATGACAGTAAGACACCAGGACAGACTGTCTGCAAGGACTCTGTCTCCAAGGGGCACGACACTTTAGAGGGAAGTGGAAGTTCACTTTCAGAAGAGGAGGATCTCACAAATGAGGCTTGTCCTAAGCTGGGACACAGTGGGCCAGCTTCACCTGTATTAAAGGGATGTGTAGAGAACCTAGTTGATGGCAATGACTTGGGTGTTCTGGGTTCCATACAGGAAAAGCATGAAGATATAGGTGAAAGCACAGGGCTAAACATTGGGATGGATGCAATATGTAACAAACTAAAGCAGGAGTCCTTCATCAATAAATCATTGCAGGAAGACACAGGATGCCTTATGGACCATGACTTAATGAAACCAAGCATCTTTGCTCAAGGCTGTATTGGAGGCGGCCCTGCTGATCAGAAGGACAAGGTTTTTCTCTCTTGTGCTCCAGGTCTGCCATCCTGTGATGATTCTTCAAGAACAATGAAGGAGGCTCAATTGAGCTCCGAAGGAGGCAAAGAGAAAGAGAATTACATGGAGGCTACGAAGTTCGATTCTGTAGGGAAAACACACTCTCTATATCCAGGAGTCAGTCTTTCATCCTCTCCACATGTGCCACATAGAGTGCTCAGTGACCTTGGATCATCTAGAAAGCCAAGTCCTGTCAAGGGCTTGTATACACATTCCCATGATGGATCACTCCTTTATGAGAAGAACAACTGCTATGACTTTTCCATGTCCGAGTCACATTGTTTTGTGAGGATCTCAACTTCAAGTTTCGACAGTGGTTGCTCAAGAGAGGAACATAATGGGTGCTTGGGGGTCCCAAACTTTGAAGATAATCAGTCTGATGGCAATGTTCTTGTAGAAGAATCTCTACTTGCAGACATAGCGCCACAACATTTGGAACATGGCTCATTGAAGGAAGGGGTGACCTCACTGGCAAACTCAACTGGGATGATATGTGAGGGCTCAGAGTGCAATAATCATGAGGAGTCTCTTGCAGCTGTCCAGTCAACCTGTATCAATGTTTTGAATCAGCTCAAATCAAGCGCTCTTGAAAGTGACTTGATCAATACAACCTTGGAAACATCTGCGTTTGAGGCTTCATCATCCAATCTGGGAAATCCATTCTCTGAAATGGTCAAGGATGATAGCCTTTCTAAAATGAGCATTTATGCCTCGAGAGAAGGAACACGTAATGGAGATCTAATGCAAGACACATGCACAGAGGCAGGTGATGATCGGCCTAGTGGGTTTTCGGATACTTTGCATGCGACCCCAAGACTTGTGCCAGAGATGGCAACTGAAGGTAATAATGAATAATTCTGCTGCCAATTTCTTTGCTAGAAAAAATGTGTGAAATTCCTGTCTGTGGTCTATCTTCCTTTCATCTGAAGATTTCAATCAGTGGCAAGTTTCTCTATTCACAATTATCATTTGTAGTATCACAATTGCTGTTTGCTATGTTCTTTTTTCTAAATTTTCTATTTTCAGTCCGTCAGGATCTATGATTTTGTCAGTGGAATTGACTTTGCTTCATACATCCTCAGCCACTGGTTTACTGTCCTGGAGTGCTAGACAGTTCTTAAATCCCATTACATTGAAAGTTTGTAAAATTTTGACTCCTTAACACTGATGTTGGGTATTGTGCTTGGTCTCCTCTATGAATATTCGCATTGTGAGTGGAAAATTTCAATGTAGGTCAATGAACTTGCTATCATGACAGTTGTAGAACGTGATGCATCTAAATGCAAAAACACGTACATAGTACCTGACACTTAAGTATGCAGTAGTCATAATGGCATTCAATGTACCGTGCATATTAGTGGGTTGGCCTATTTATTTGGAGAATTATTATTTATAAACTTGGTCAAAGCAGCATGAATTTGAACTTCGGTATCGATCATCCTGCTATTATATTCACAAACATTGGCAATGATTCTACATGAGCAGGTAATCTGAGATTGCTGAATGGATACGCATTAGCATGGTTTACATACGTGGTCAATATTGTTTATTTTATAGAATATAGAATAATATTGGGACACCTAAATCTATCCAGGCTATATTCATTTGAGCAAGAGATACAAATAAGAGCCAATCAAGGTTTTCAGTTTGTACCTAGTGGATTTTGATTATTTCTGACCAATATTGCACCTTTCCAGTACTCTGCTGGGACTCGGGAGGTACAGTTTAAGGAACATGTTCCTTATGTTTCGCTTGGTTAGTTGAAATAAATCTCCTACATTTCAGAAGTCATTTTCCCTTTTTTGTGATATGAATGCATGTTGTTCCACTGATTCAATCATGTCCACAGTACACCAGGTAAGTGCCCCATGCCAATGCAAATTCATTAACTTGCAAAGCAGAGTTCATGTCACACGAAGTGCTTGATTATACATGTCAACCTCCTCTTGTGAGGATCCTGGCATTTCTCTGAGCTCAATGGACCTGTATTGTAATATACTGGTGCCCAACACTTAAAGTTCTGGCATGCAAACTTCTTTGCAGCATATGCTTTTTATATGTGTAGATGATTGCAAGTTATGAGACCATATGTTCTTCCATGAGTCTATGTATGTGGATTAGTTGATTCTCCTATGAGTGAACAGATACAAAAAATGTACCCTAAATCCATTGAAAATTGTTGGATGTCCGGTATCCACTATGCACGGACGTCACATGATTTATTTGAGGTTCTTCTCATATGGCTTTTAGTGATGTGCTGCAGATTCAGCAACATTTGCATACATAGAACATGCTTGAGCGAGTATTACTGAAAAGGTATCCATGAGCTTTTGCATCCAACCTTGTAAACAAACAAGAGCCAAACAAACTCTCTTTTATCTATAACACTGACTTTCTGATGTAAAGGTTTTTTTTCTGTGTGTGATCCAAGAACGACCTTCTTCTAGTATAATAGAAATAATGATTTATTGATGCTGCTAACTGATCTAGAACTCATTTCTTTACAGATAACAGGCCACTAAAGGAGCTTTCAAGTGTGCAATCATTCAAACGGAATGTCACTCTAGAAGAGGCAACAGAAACTATCCTCTTCTGCAGCTCCATTGTACATGAGCTCATACACAGGGTTGCCAACATAGCCATAGAGAATGAGGAGCAGAGAAGTTCAAAACCCTTCATCTCAAAGCGGGACTTCGTTGCCCTTTTTGGTTTTACTGGAGCTGACAGCTGGACCAATAGTGCAAAAATCACTAAGCCAATGAGAAATTGCAAACACCAACACCTGGCCAATGCAACCATATGTGAAAGATCAAGTCTTGTCCAGAAACAGTGGATGGTTCACAGTCAAATGCCTGCTGTGACAATGAGGGAAAACCCCATGGAGAGGATTGAGAATGCTATCATGGGCAACCATGAAGAGGTACAAATATACACACCTAAAGCCCTGACATCACGGAAGGGTAAGAAAAAACAGGGTAGAAAAACCCAATGTAGATGTAGTTGTTGTATGATGTGAGAACCTGAATGTGTTGTTATTGCCCATTGTATGATGCACGTGCCGGTTGCATACTATTTTATGGCACAGGAAAACATAGTTAATAGATTCCATCCAGTCTCATTGCCATGTAGAGTAGTTGTCACTGATATAAGTTTGTGTCATAACCTTTTATAATGCTATATTACAGACCTCTGATGCAACATGTTTGTGCCCAGTGTATAGTTCTTCCATTGTTAGATTATCCATGCTAATGGCATCAACTGTGAGAACTAGAGAAAGTTACATGAAATGGTCATATCACAGAAGATTCTATGTTCTATTGTAGGGATTTGACCGTGTTTAGCTATGAATTTCTGTCTAAAGGTCATTAAGTGGAGATATTCAAAGTTTTGAACTTTGATAGAAAAAGATCCTAAATTTAATGTTGCCTTTGATAGGTTACTGATTACTGATGTAGGAAAGCATTCGTTTATTTCAACAGAGTGCAGGATTGTATGCTCCTTTATTCATGTAAGAAGAGTGGCTACAAGAAGAGCAACTCTGTTCAGCAAAATGCATCATTGCAAGGAATTATCCTGGCACTTTGGCTGTTTCCATCATTATCTTTACTTGTAAGCAAGAAAGCATCCCATTTTGGTTGGAGATCTTAGCCAGTCCTTAATTGCTTGAAAAGAAGAAAAAGAATTGATCGATGGTTGTTACATGTGATGAAAAGCAGAGCTTGATAGGAAGTTGTCCAAGGTATATCTAGTCTGGATATCATGCTTTTCAGTAGTCAGAACAGTAAAGGATATCTGACCAGAAGTAACATTACTCTGGTGCAAAAGTTGGTGTCGACCTTGATATTTGCTCAATTTGTTTTGAGAGTTTAGAAGAACAAATCTGCTGAATGTAGTGGACTGTGGAAGTATGGCTTCGAATAGGTGCAACTGGGAAAGACTTATTCTAAGGTTTCAGGTTTTGGATCAAATCAATAAAATCTCTTGTGGTGGCCCAAAGACTTAAGGCCACCTCAATATAGTTAATATAAGAAAAACATGAAACTCTTGAATTTGTGAATCTCTCTCAGTTGGAGTTTGGAAAATAGAAACCCTTAATTTTCAGTTTTTGGTTCATCTTCACAGGATACAGAGTAATCAGGAATCCATGGTGTAGTGATAATCACTTCGGACTCTGGACTGTGAGGTCCAAGAGAGTGCAGCCTGATATTAAACCCTTGGAAAGTGGGAAATAAGAGGGTCCCCAGGATGCTTGAGTAGTTCATTTCTAATTCAAGCCTAAATGAAATAGGTTGATGATCAAACTCCCAAAAAGAGAGAGAGAGAGAGAGAGAGAGAGAGAGAGAGAGAGAGAGAGAGAGAGAGAGAGAGAGAGAGAGAGAGAGAGAGAGAGAGAGAGAGAGAGAGAGAGAGAGAGAGAGAGAGAGAGAGAGAGAGAGAGAGAGAGGTTACACAGTACAGGCTGGGTTTGGCTTGCATCTTAGTAGAGTTTGTCACAACCAAAAACCTTCCAAGCCTTGTGTTTTTATCCAAGGCGTTTGCAGCCTGAGGGGTATGCCTTGTGGTACTGAATTTAATGCATCCATATGTCATAGTAGTGTTTCTAAGCTGTTTTCCCATATTCGGACTTTTGACATTCAAAAGCATTGAGAAGCTTATTTTGGCAACTCTAAGCTCGTTTTGTGCCCATTTTGTATTTATGTGCTCTTTAGGTTTTATTACGAGGGTAATAGGCATTTGTCACTGATGTATTCTTTTGTAATTCTATACCCATTAGTGGACACTGATGAGGTTAGTGGGGATGTCGTAGTATCGAGTTGGTACTATGTGTAATGGAGCTGATCTACTATACAGTCTTGTGGTTGACTACCATGAGCTTATAGTTGCACTTTCATTTGAGGGTGAATTTGTGGTTTACCTGGACTCATTCTGATATATACCCTTCATCCGAGTTGCTTGTGGATTCTTCGTCGGGGTTGCGACTAGTTCATAGGTGTGTATACCTTATCAACATGAGCATGTATCCATTCTTAGTTCAATACCCACTATTGGGCAGTGAGGACATTAGTGAGGATGACATAGTATTGAGTTGATACTATGCACAATGGAGCTGATCTACTACATAATCTTGTGGTTGAACATCATGAGCTTATAGCTGCGCTTTCATTTGAGGGTGCATTTGGCATTTGCTTGGATTCGTTCTGGTATATGTGATTGTTGTATTAGCAGACATGAAGTTTTCACTTGTGGATTCTTCATCTGAGTTGTGACCAGTTGATAGGTGTATATATCCTGTCAACTATGCATTTTCTATAATTTTTCCTATCTTTTCTTCACATTTTGTGCTAGGCTTCCTTATGGCTGAGTGTGCCCATCACTTTTGGAAGTGATAGAAACTCTGTTCGTAAAGCTTCTTGTGAGTTCATGCTCATGGCGTGTGTGCCTTGTGGGTTGCATGAGCATGTATTCATTCTTAGTTCTATAGCCACGATTGGGCATTGATGACATTAGTGGCAATGTCATGCTGTGAGTTGATACTATGCCTGATGAAGCTGATCTATTATATAGTCTTGTGGTCGACTACCATGAGCTTATAGTTGCACTTTCATTTGAGGGTGAATTTGGGGTTTGTTTGGTTTCATTCTGGTATATATTTGTCGCAGTTGTGACCATAACATTTTTGTATTAAATGTGGTCTTGGTAGCTGCCAAGTGTAATGGCTATTTCATGTGTTGGGAGCATCATTGAAGTCCACACTCTCCACAAGCTCATCCTCTTACCATCAAACTCTCTCTATCTCTTTCTCCTTTCTCTCTCATTCTCTACCTCTTCCCCCACCCCCCTTCCCTTTCCTCCCTCCCTCGCTCTCTCCCTCCTCCCCTCTCTTGCCAGCCATGCACCAATCAAGCCACTTTGGCCTAACCGTAACTCAATCAAGCCTTGATGCTCTTTTTGGCCTCATGATGCTCATCCACAGCGAGGTCCAATTATGTTGGCTCCATTGGTTGCACGCTCCCCTTCACCTCAACCAACTAGGCCTAAACCATCACCCTATGCCAATGACCTAAATGAACTTGATTCCTTTTGTGTCATTAAGTCAAAACCCCTTGATAAGTGTCATGGAGTTCATAATTTGGAGCTAGGTTATTCGTCCAATTTATGTTGGCAAGATGGAGACATCGGGTGCAACAATCGGGTTTGTATAGTCAATGAATTCCTCCAACATGAAGTAGCCTCTTGCTACATTGTGTAATACAAGCAACAAGCCTAAACCAATTGGGAAGATTTTAGTCAAGGATTCTCATATTACTTTGTACCTTGCAATGAGACCTTTCAACTTCAAGATGAATGGTGCAACTTTCACCAAGAATGGGTTTTGAGCATGCCTAACTTGGACCATCCCCATGGGTTTATTTTTGGTTGCATTCTATACTACCACAAAGAAATTGCAAAGTAGGTACAATGTGCATAACAAAATGACTTCAAGATGCAAACGGCAATTGATGGAACCAGTTCAATGATCAAGATCTATTTGGGGGAAGTCTTGATAAGACATTTGAGCTCAACACAATCAAGATGACAACCAACGTCAATGAGCCCAAAGCTTTATAAAAGCTCAAACACAACATGCATTTCTTGCTCCTCTTGGAGATAAACATGGGCCTTAGAAAAATCTAGGACAAGTCATTATGATTCACACCTATTCAATACAATTGTGAAGGAAACCATCTTCTCATACATGTTGGCGCTCACACTAAAACACTTACGTCCATCTAACAAGTGTGCCAAATAACAATGATGCTTTGATACAACATGCATTTCCTACTCCACTTGGAGATAATCAGTCTTAGAAAAATCTACGACAAGTCATTAGGATTCACACCTACTCAATACAATTGTGAAGCAAACCGTCTTCTCATACATGCTAGCCTTGACCCTAAAACACTTATGTGCATCTAACAACTATGCCAAATAACGACGACTTTTTGATAGAAGGTCCATCGATCATTGAAACTAGGAATGACAACTCCAATAGTTCCATCTCATCCCAATCAAAATCTCAATAGAATAAGGCACAATGCAACTTGGTGGCTTCCCCCATCATCCATTGAGTCTTCCTCTTTGGTTAGATCCATGACCAAAATTTACTCATTCATGCTTGATAGTGGAGTGCAAATTTTTAAAGATGTTAGTTACTATTGTGCAAAGCAAGGGTATCCATGTTTGGTGTGCTATCGAGGTGCATGCTACCCTCAAACATTAGTTCAAGTACTTAGTTTTTTGCATCGTCACCATGGATAACTTTGAGTTTATGTTGAGCAAATTTTAAAAGATACCAATTACTATTGTGAAAGGCAAGGGTAGCCGTGCTTGGTATGCTATGGAGGTGCTTGTTACCCTCAAACATTAGTTCAAGTACTTAGGGTTTCTCATCATCGCCATGGATAGCTTTGATGTGATTATGGATCTCACCTTTATGGATTGACATACGATCAAGTTCTTAGGAGATAGAGTGCATAAACTAGTCATGGAGCTAAATGGGGTAGCTATTGTGGTTGATTTCCACATACTTCACTCTAAATGAGAACCTCACTAACGGAAGGAGAGCACTCTAAAATTCCAACCCCATTAAACTGGTGTTTAATAAATGACTTGAGAAATCAAGATCTCAAGGTATCACAATCCATGTACCCATCTTGAAGGCTTGTGCAACATCCAAAGAACAAAAGTTGGCATGTGACATCAAGGTGGGCACCCTAACTTTCACATGCTTCTTCAAGAATACATACATGTCATCTCACCTGACCTTCCACATGGTGCTTGATCCAAACATATTGTTCAACATTCGATCAACACCATGGTGATTCATGCCATGCTAGCATGTGCTCCTTATTGTATGAGTGACTCAGACTTGCAAGAATCGAAAAGGAAACTCTTCATGGCTATATCCACGAGCAAATCACTTGATCAAACATTGATCCTACTTGTGAAGAAGAAAGATGGATCCCTACATCATTATATCAATTACAATGCATGCAACAAAATCATGATTAAGAGTTAATACCCCATTTTGGTTATGGAGGAGCCACTAGTCCACCTTAGGAAGACAAGCTACTTTCGTTGAATAGCCTATGATTTTGATACCATCAAATATGAATGGCACTTGAACACATTGAAAAGATGGCCTTCTATATCTGAAACAATGGTTACAAACTTCTCATGCCCTTTGAATTGTTTTGTGCACCATGAACTTTTTGTTGAAAAATGAACAAGAAGTTTTGGGACATGTTGGATATTTTCTTGATCATATATATCAATGACCTATTTATCTAGAACAGAACCTTAGAAGAATATCTAGACCATGTCAAGCTGGTTTGGTAATGTCTTTGGGAATGATTGATTAGTGCCAAACCAAGTGTGAGTTCACTTTGAAGAAGATCGAGCTCCTTAAACTTGCACTATCTTGCAACATGGGCTTCACGTCCCCTAAAAAGTGGACGGAGTGTTTTGTTGCCCCCCGTAAGTATGCAAATTTGTGGGATTTTATCAATTGCATTATCTATTCATCCAAGGCCTTAGCAAAATTGATGTGCCTTGAACTCACCAAAGGCAAGGATCAATTTTGGTGCGATTTTTAAAATGAAGACACCTTTGAGGAGCTAAAATTGATTATATACAATGCTTGACGGCATCAAAGGAGATGTTGCATTCACAACAAATGCCAAAGGAGGCAAAGTGGACTCTTCAAACGATGGAGAAAAAAAGAAGAATGACAAAAAGAAGTTCAAGGGAGAGTGTTTCCATTGCAAGAGGAAAGCCACATATTTCAAGATTGTTGCATCAAGAAGGCAGAAGAGAGTAATGGCTCTTCAAAAGGTGGCAAGGGCAAAGAGTTTGTCAACATCGTAGAATCAAAGCTTTAAGTTATTCGTTACAATAGAGTAGGTGTGTTTCTCAGCTGAAGGTTTATGCATATATCATGCAAATAGAATACAACAATATCACGAAGAATGGAACTTGGGAGCTAGTGGATCGAACCCCTAAGAGTAAAGTCATTGGCACCAAGTGATTCTAGAAGCTAAAGTACATGGCTGATGGTACTTTGGGAAAGTAAGCAAGACTTGGTGCACATGGCTACTCACAAGTTGAAGGGATTTACTTTTGTGAATCATTTGCCCCGACTACAAGGATGACTACTATCAGAGTAGTACTAGTTGTGGCTGTGCATAAACGATGGCCAATCTATCAGACAGATGTCAAATCAGCATTGCTTAATGGAGACCTCAAGGAGCAGGCAACAGTGTCTCAACTACCAAGATTTGAGGTTCCCCATTCAAAGAACAAGGTATGTAAGATGAAGAAGGCATTGTATGAGTTGAAACAAGAGCAACATGGTACCTACAGATAGATAAGTATCTCTTGGATCTAGATGTCCTTCTTATGCTAAGTTGTATGTTCTAAAGAGAGGAGAGAAGACAACTATGCTTGTACTCTATGTAGATGACCTTGTGATTACAGGAAATGATGATGCTCTTCTTCAACAAACAAAAGATACCATGAGTTCAGAATTTGAAATCACACACTCGGGCTTAATGCATTATTTCCTAGGCCTTGAATTATAGTAGGAATCAGGGAAGATTTTCATCTCTCAACATAATTATGTAAAACAAATTATGAAGGCATTCAACATGAAGTATTGCAAGGAGATTCCTACACCTATGAAGGTCAAGACAAAAGTATCTGTTGATGATAATTCACCTCCAAAATTAATTGGAAGTATCATAAGATATAGGAAATTAATTGGAACTATCATCAGATAGAGGAAATTAATTGGAAGTATCATCTACTTGTACAATAACAGACTAGATATCTCTTATGTTGTTGGATTAGTAAGCGAGTTCTCTAATAAGCATTGCCAAACTCATTGGAAAGTAAGAATAAGGATACTCAAGTATGTGAAAGGAACCATTGATTATGGTATTCTTTATGAAGAAGGATCATCTGTGAAGTATTTTGGATATGTACTCACTTTGAGACAAGTATATGCATCTTTTGCTCCTATCACGAGTAATGCGCATGCCAAGAATATGTTTGGCATCCCCCAAATCCTTCATATCAAATGTCTGACTCAACTTCTTTTTGGGAATTGACAAATCATAAGAGGACTTCCCAGCAATCAACATATCATCGACATAAAGTATCAAGCATATCAAGCTGCCATCTGAGCATCTCTTTGTGTAGAGACAATGATCCTCATTGCTTCGAGAATAGCCTTGAGACTTCATAGAAGCATCAAACTTTTGGTACCATTGTCTAGGGGAATGTTTAAGTCCATACGAGCTCTTCTTAAGCTTAAAAACTAGACTTTCCTTGCCAGGAACTACATAACCTTCTGGTTCTTCCATATAGATCTCATCTATAAGATCTCCATGCAAGAAAGCAATTTTCACATCCATTTGGACATGCATTGATAGATTTGCCTGTCAAACGTGCCATTATTCCTCACATTCGCTCTTGCAGAATAGCTAAGGATGCTTTGGATACATTTACCACATTGTACCAAGCTAGGAATGAGGCTCGTATTGCTTACCTCTGAAAACAGTTGGAGAGTGAGCACATGAATGAAGGTGATTCTATGGAAAGTTTTCTAACAAAGATCAAAGACTTGAAGGAATAGTTGATTTCTGCTAATGAGGTTATACCAGATAGCTCACTTGTGCAAACCGTTCTGAATGGTCTTCTTGATTCATATCATAGTTTTGCTTCTACTCTTCGGTTGATGATGAAGGGAAATCCAAATGCCTTGTCATTTGAGGAGTTAGTCTCTGTTCTGTTGCAAGAGGATCAATCCAGGCAGAATAGGTCCATTATGCGTGTTGCAGATCAAGCTTTCCTGGCTAGTCAGAAGGGCAAAGGAAAATGGATCTCTTCAACTACTAAGCAGAAATCTACTAATTTTGCACAATCGAAGAGGGAAGATAAAGATGAAAAGAAATAAAAAAAGCAGAAATTGTTTTGCAAGTACTGTAAAGAAAATGATCGTATCATAAAGAACTGTCCAAAAATGGCTGCTAAAGGGGCAAAGAAGAAAGAGGTTGGAATGGTTGTTGGAGAGGCCTCTACACCAAAAACAGAGTCTACTAATCTTGTGTAGGAAGAAGAATGGGCGTTTACTACTGTTTGCAGTTTTGACCCATCTTCTCATGAGCAATGCGTGTCTGCAGTAGACTCATATGTTTGGTCCTTTGACAGTGGGGCGAGAAAACACATTACCTCGCAGCGCAGTTTCTTCTCTTCACTCGACCCTGCCCCTACAGGGAATACTATTACATGCGCCAACAACTCCTCTTATCCTATTATGGGAGTTGGTAAGATCATTTTGACTACTACTGATGGTAGTTCTTTCACTTTATCAGATGCTTTGTTTGTGCCAGGGATCAAGAAAAATATGTTATCCATTTCTACATTAGCCAAGATTGGCTTGGTTGTGAAATTTGTTGATGACAGATGTACAGTTCATGATCTGTCAAATGGTGACGTGATTATTGCTTCTAGCATTTTATGTCATGGACTGTATAAGCTCATAAACTATGAAATATGTTTAAATGATTTGGCATGTGCAGTACATGATTCTCAGGCTATGTCAGATGCAAAGCTTTGGCATGCACGCTTTGGTCATCTGAATTTTGCTAGTGTGCTATGCCTGCAGAAATCTGAAATGGTGTCCTCTTTGCCCAAACTTGAGGCACCTGGAAAACATGTTTCTGAAGGCTGTATTTTGGGCAAAATACAGTGTTCCTCCTTTCCAAAAGATGGTTCAATTCAGGCTACTCAGAAATTGCAACTTGTGCATAATAATGTCTGTGGTCCTATGCAGACACCTTCTTTTGGAAATTATCTACTTCGTGACTTTCATCCATGAATTTTCCAGGCATGCATGAGTATATCCATTGAAGGCAAAGTCCGAACTGTTCATGTGCTTCAAACAGTTTTTGGTTTTGGCTAAAATTTGTCAGCATGTAAAATAGGCACCCTCTATTCTCATCGGCAGAGGGGAATATATGTCTTCTAATTTTAATGCATTTCTAGCTGAACATGGGATAAAAAATCAGTGCAAAGTACCGTATACACCTCAACAAAATGGATTTGCTGAACGAAAGAACATGTCACTCATGGAGATGGCGAGGTGTATGGTCAAGAGTCAGGCTTTACCACATAGTTTCTGGCTTGAGGCTGTCATGTGTGCAGCATATGTACTTAATAGGTGTCCCACTAAAGTGCTGCAGTCTATCACTCCATATGAGGCTTGGCATGATCGCAAGCCATCTGTTGCTCATCTACATGTTTTTGGTTGTTTGGCATATGCATTAGTGCCTGCACAATATCATAGAAAATTGGATGATAAAGTAGTAAAATGTATTTTTGTTGGGTACAGTTCTGAAAGTAAAGGCTATTGTCTATATCATCCACAAACTAAACGCATTCTGGTTAGCCGTGATGTTGTTTTTGTGGAAGATGCTATTCAGCCATTGATTTCATGTACTAAGGAGACATTTGTTAGCTGCTCTAAAGACATGTATGATACTTTGCTCCCTCTTTTTACAGATGGACAGTCTAGTTGTTGGAGATAGACGTCTGCGGAAGCACGCGAACAACACAAGGAAGAAGAAGAAGCTTGGAGCACAAACACACAATATTGAATGTATTACTAGAGAATGTACAAAAGATCAGTAGCCCATTAGGGCAATAGGCGTATATACAAGCCGGGGGAAGAAAACCTCCTAAAGAGGGAAAAAAGTGCCCCGGTGGTCCTAGAGTGTTCACACACATCACTACCTAAATATATCAACAAATCCCCCCTGGGAGTGATGCGGTGAACAAGGAGCTGGCACTCATGTATAAGGAAGTGCCAAGCTATGTGGAAATCACTCCACAAAAGGAAGTAAGCCCAAAGCTTTGCGGAAAGCTTCAAACTTCTCCCTAGGCAGAGCCTTCGTGAAAAGGTCTGTAATGTTCTCCTGTGTGGGCACATATGCCAAGCTTATCTCCCCAGCAGAGAACCTCTCCCTGACATAGTGATAATGCACCTCAATGTGCTTAGTGCGAGCATGGAACACAGGGTTCCTTGCAACTGCCAATGCGCTCTGACTGTCAGTGAAGATGGTGGTGGAAGAAGACTGGCCAACACCCAAATCAGCCATAAGGCGTCTGAGCCACACACACTCAACAGTCGCTGTGAAAGCTACCCTATACTCAGCCTCACAACTGGAAGTGGCCATAGTAGGCTGGTTCTTGCTCAACCAAGATATACATGAGCTACCAAGCATGAAGCAAAAGCCACTGGTGGACACACGAGTGTCATAGCAACCAGCCCAATCTGAGTCAGAAAAAGCATGCAAATCTGGCGGTAGTGATCCCCCCTTGGGATAAAACAACCCAAGTAGCCGAGTACCACTCAAGTAGCGAAAGATGCGCTTAACCGCTTTCCAATGCGTGACTCCTGGGCAATGCATAAACCTGCTCATCTGTGAGACAGCAAACTGAATATCTGGCCGAGTAATGCATAAGTAAATCAAGCATCCAACAGCCTGCTGATAGAGAACAGCATCAAATGCATCTCCAGCATCATGAAGACTTAATCGTAAACCTGTCTCCATAGGAGTGGCAATAGGCTTACAGTCTTCAAGGCCAAAACGTTGCAATAATGTGTCAATATATTTCGTTTGACACAAAGCCATTCCACCATCAACTTGCATAAACTAAATGCCCAAATAGTGATGCAAATGCCCCAAATCATACATCTCAAATGAGGCATGCAAATCAGCCTTGAAATCAGCAATATGCTTCTCAATAGGACTAGTGAGCAGCATGTCATCTACATAGACAACAATGATCAGAAGCACATCATTAGCACACTTAACATATAAGGTGCTTTCAGTTGGACTGTTCTCAAAACCATGTGCAATCAGATAGGCATGTATCTTCTCATACCAAGCACGTGGTGCTTGCTTTAAACCATATAACACCTTCTTTAACCTGCACACCTGGTTTTCATGCCCTTTCTGCACAAAGCCACGGGGCTGAAAAACATACACTTCTTCATGCAAGTCACCATTCAGAAATGCTGTTTTAATGTCCAACTGATGTACATTCCAACCATGATGGGCTGCAAGTGCACAAATGCTCCGAACAATAGTCATACGACATGTAGGTGCAAAGGTCTCATCAAAATCAATGCCTCTTTCCTGTGCATAACCCTTTGCAACAAGCCTAGCCTTATACCTGTCAACTGTACCATCAGGTTTACGCTTCAGCTTGTATACCCACTTAGTGCCAATGGCCTTCTTGCCAGGAGGCAAGTACATAAAGACCATGTACCATTCTTCATTATAGCATCATATTCAGATTGCATAGCAGCCATCCAATTTTCTGAATTTTGTGCTTCATCAAAAGAAACAGGCTCATTCTCATCACAGAGACTAGATGCATCCATAGCATAGTAATCTGATGCAAATGAGGCACTATGAGAGCCTGAATGAGTACGATATGACAAAGGTGCATCTAATTTGCTGTCACGCAAAGTCTGCACCAGCCATTTTGGCATAGTTTTTGCCTGCTCAATATCAGCTCTCTCATCAACAAGTGCATCATGTAAATCTGCATCAGAAATGGAACGATCTGCATCATCATATGAAACCTGCAAAGGCTGAGAAGTTGCCTCATTAGGACGAGCACTAGCCTGTCCACCTGTAAAAAGAGGCATCAAAGTATCATACATGTCTTTGGAGCTAACATATGTCTTCTTAGTACATGAAAGCAATGGCTGAATAGCATCTTCCACAAAGACAACATCACGGCTAACCAGAATGTGTTTAGTCTATGGATGATACAGACAATAGCCTTTACTTTCAGAACTGTACCCAACAAAAATACATTTTACTGCCTTATCATCCAATTTTCTACGATGTTGTTCAGGCACTAATGCATATGCCAAACAACCAAAAACACGCAGATGAGCAACAGATGGCTTGCGGTCATGCCAAGCCTCATATGGAGTGATAGACTGCAACGCTTTAGTGGGACACCTGTTCAGTACATATGCTGCACACATGACAGCCTCAAGCCAGAAACTATGAGGTAAAGCCTGACTCTTGACCATACACCTCGCCATCTCCATGAGAGACCTGTTCTTCCATTCAACAACTCCATTCTGTTGAGGTGTATACGGCACTGTACACTGGTGTTTTATCCCACGTTCAGCCAGAAATGCATTAAAATCTGAAGACATATTTTCCTCCCCTCGATCAGAATGGAGGGTGCCCATTTTATATGCTGACAGATTTTCAGCCAAAACCAAAAACTGTTTGAAGCACATGAACACTTCGGACTTTGCTTTGAGTGGATATACCCATGCATGCCTGGAAAAATCATCAATGAAAGTCACGAAGTAAAGGTAATTTCCAAAAGAGGGTGTCTGCATAGGACCACAGACATCACTATGTACAAGCTGCAATTTCTGCGTAGCCCGAATTGAACCATCTTTTGGAAAGGAAGAACGCTGCATTTTGCCCAAAATACAGCCTTCACAAACATGTTTTCCAGGTGCCTCAAGTTTGGGCAAAGAGGACACCATTTCAGATTTCTGCAGGCGTAACAAACTAGCAAAATTCAGATGACCAAAGCGTGCATGCCAAAGCTTTGCATTTGACATAGCCTGAGAATCATGAACTGCACATGCCGAATCATTCACAGATCTTTCATAGTCTATGAGCTTATACAGCCCACGACATAAAATGCCAGAAGCAATAATCACATCGCCATTTGAGAGATCATGGACTGTACACCTGTCATCAACGAATTTCACAACCAAGCCAATCTTGGCTAATGCAGAAACTGATAACAGATTCTCTTTGATCCCTGGCACAAATAAAGCATCTGACAAAGTGAAAGAAATACCATCAGCAATAGTCAAAATGATCTTACCAACTCCCATAACAGGATAAGAGGAGTTATTGGCGCATGTGACAGTATTCCCTGTAGGGGCAGGCTCAAGTGAAGAGAAGAAACTGCGCTGCGAGGTAATATGTTTGGTCGCCACACTGTCAAAGTACCAAACATCTGAGTCTACTGCAGACATGCACTGATCATGAGAAGATGGGTCAAAACTGCAGACAGTAGTAAACGCCCATTCTTCTTCCTGCACAAGATTTGCAGACTCCGTTTTTGGTGTAGAGGCCTCTGCAACAACCATTCCAGCCTCTTTCTTCTTTGCCTCTTTAGCAGCCAGTTTTGGACAGTTCTTTATGATATGATCATTGCCTTTACAATACTTACAAAACAATTTCTGCTTTTCTGATTTTTTCTCATCTTTGTCTTGGTTCTTTGAATGTGCAGCATTTGCAGATTTCTGCTTACTAGTAGAAGAGCTCCATTTTCCTTTGCCCTCCTGACTAGCCAGGAAAGCTTGATCTGCAACTCGCATAATGGACCTGTTCTGCCTGGACTGATCTTCCTGCAATAGAATAAAGAATAACTCCTCAAATGATAAGGCATTCGGATTGCCTTTCATCATCAACCGAAGAGTAGAAGCAAAACTCTGATATGAGTCAGGAAGACCATTCAAAACGGTCTGCACAAGTGAGCTATCTGTTATAACCTCATCAACAGAAATCAACTGTTCCTTCAAACCTTTGATCTTCATTAGGAAACTGTCCATAGAATCACCTTCATTCATGTGCTCACTCTCCAACTGTTTTCGGAGATAAGCAACACGAGCCTCATTCCTAGCTTGGTACAATGTGGTAAGTATATCCCAAGCATCCCTAGCTGTTCTGCAAGAGCGTATGTGAGGAATAATGGCACGTTTGATAGACAAAGCTATCAATGCATGTGCCTGGGCATCTCTGCCATCCCAACGAATCTGCTCTGCAGTAGGTGCAACAGAAACAGCAGCACGAACAGGAATCTGCACAATATCATCTTCGACACCATCTTCATCAGCTCCAACACCTCCAGCACCTGTATTTGTAGTACCTGTAGTCGCAGGTGTAACAGGACGTCTTTCAACACCCTGCACAATGTTCCACAGTCCTTTTGCAACCAATACATGTCGCATCATATAAGCCCATAATGGGTAGTTGGTACCATCCAACATATCCTCAACAGCCAACATACGGAATACATCACTGCTTTCAGCCATGGCCGGTGACTAAAATACCTTGATGCAGAAAATTGACTGTATCTCAAAAAGTTGAACAGAACTGCCCAGACGAGTTATGCTAGACCTGTAGCAGACTTCGAGACGCTTAAACTGGCGAACAGAAGCTAGTATATACCTTTGGCACAAAAGGACGAAATAGCCTGCACAAGCACTACGATAGTGCATTCGGAGGCCGAAACGAGCTCAGATCGCGATTTCGGCACCACAGAGCGAAGCAGTTTTGATCTCGGAAACACCGTGAGTATGCTCACCAAATTTCGTGCGAATCTGAGACTGCAAACGGAGGAGTGTTGACGGCGCCCTAGAAGAAGCGACAACCTGCTCTGATTCCAATTGTTGGAGATAGACGTCTACGGAAGCATGCGAACATCACAAGGAAGAAGAAGAAGCTTGGAGCACAAACACACAATACTGAATGTATTACTAGAGAATGTACAAAAGATCAGTAGCCCATTAGGGCAATAGGCGTATATACAAGCCGGGGGAAAAAAACCTCCTAAAGAGGGAAAAAAGTGCCCCGGCGGTCCTAGAGTGTTCACACACATCACTACCTAAATATATCAACACTAGTGCTTGTCCTAATGAGGCATATCTAATTAGCTTAGCAGGATAACTATTCCAAGTGTAATGATGTAAAAAGATCAACTATGCTCAGAGAAATCAATTTAGCAAATAAACCTTTACCCCCGATTTTTTAGGACTGTTGCAGACAATGACCAGTGATCACCTCGACGAGCTTTTCTCTGAAATTGCTTAATAGAATCTCTTCAAATTTTGACAGCGTGTAGAGAACTACGAGCTGAATCCAATAAGCTTTAGATCTTTGAATTTGGTGGAGAAATGACTTAGATATGGACTCCACAAGTAGTATGACAGAGAATTCAAAAATGACTAATGAGGATATATGTATTAATGAACACTTGTATACAAATGCATTGGCATGAAGATTATTGCCTAATGGTGTAGATAGGTGTGAGCTAGAGTGTAGGCTTCACACACACTCAGAATTGACAGTAGTGAGCTCGAGAATGATGAGTCTTAACCGTGACTTTTCATGTTCACTTTTATAGTGATTGAGTAAGAATTTGAATTCAAAGTCAAACTTTGGGCTCCCTATGATCAAGCTTCTATATTCTAGGAGATATTCCTTCAATCAAAGTTAACCTCTTTCCATGAATTCCTCTAGGTAGGTGTTTACAAAGATTCCAAGTCAAATATGACTTTTACAATGAGGTAAAGTGGCAATTAACCACTAGCATGAGTTCCTATGCTTCTCCATATGTGTATGGACTTCAAAGTATCCTTCAAGCCAAAGTATGGACTTCAAAGTATCCTTCAAAGTAAAGTGGTAATCAACCACTAGCATGAGTTCCTATGCTTCTCCATATGTGTATGGACTTCAAAGTATCCTTCAAGCCAAATGTGAGGGCATGTAACTTGCACCAACATGAGTTTCCATTATTTTTTATACCATTTTAAGCATTCATGTTCACACTTAAGATTTGGTCCTCTAACTTTTTAGGTTAAAAATAAATAATCTAGAGAGATATAAATGAAAATACCAAAGGTTGATATGACCTTGAGGAAGGCTCTTCCTCATTTCTAACAAAAATTGGTATAATTTACAATGGATAAAATACATGTTTTTGGTTCTTTCCTTCATAAGAGCTTCATCAAACGTAGCGCTTGGAAGCTCATTTTCCATTCATTCCAACAATATATATCATAGGATATGATTTATAAATCATTAAAGAGGGAATGTAAGGTGAAATATAAAAATATATAGATGTGAAAGTACAAAAAGTATAAATGAAGATGTGGTTAGGAAGAGTAGGCTTTGGTTGAACTTCTCTTTTTCTTTTACATGTAGAGATGTGGTTATGTGGATTGGATGAAGTATCTACTTACATGGGAAAGTGGGAATAGATTAGCGTTGAGTACTTTTACTTGATGGCAAGAAGAAAAAGTGACTCATGATCCCATAGAATACATCAAGAGGGTAATGTCTAGAAATAAGCATCCCTTTAATTATCATCTCAAGGGAAGAATAGTTCTTCTATCAATTTAGAAAAGATTCTATCGCTCAATAGATAGCATTTAAGTTTGGGAAATAAAGAGAAGGTTAACTTATAAGACTTTTAAAGTGTTGGAGTTTGAGGTTTGTGGAAGCACGCAAATAGAACAAGGAAGAAGAAGAAGCTTGGAGCACAACACAAGACTAAATGAATTACCAAAATGAATGTAAAAAGTGTTGATATATTTAGGTAGTGATGTGTGTGGACACACTAGGGCTATCGGGGCATTTTTTTCCCTCTTTAGGAGGTTTTTCCCCCCGGCTTGTATATATGCCTATAGGCCTAACGGGTCACTAATCTTTTTACATTCTCTAGGTAATACATTTAGTATTGTGTGTTGTGCTCCAAGCTTCTTCTTCTTTCTTGTGTTGTTCGCATGCTTCCGTAGACCTCAAATTCCAACAATTGGTATCAGAGCAAGTAGTTGCTTCATCTAAGGCATCGTTGACACCCCTGTAGTCATACTCTCAAAATAACACAAAATTTGGTGAGCATACTCTGGGCGATTAGGATTTGAAAATAATGTTGTTGTGTGGTGTTGAAATCATGATCTAAGCTTGTTTTGGCCTTTGAACACACTATTGTAGTGCTTGTGCAGGCAATTTTATTTATTTGTGCCAAAGATATATACCAGTTTTGGTTCGCCAATATAAGCACCTCGAAGTGTGCTATATGTTTAGCAAAACTCGAGAAGGTAGTTCTGTTCAACTTTTTGAGATACAATCATTTTTCTACATCAGGGTATGTTAGTCAGTGGCCATGGTTGAAAGCAGTGATGTATTCTATATTTTGGATGTTGATGATAATGGTACCAATTACCCATTATGGGCTTATATGATCATCATGTATTGGTTGAAAAAGAAATGTAGAATATTATGCACGGTGTCAAAAAATGTCTTATTACACTTGCAAATACACTTACTAAAGCTGATGCAGATGATGTTGAAGATGGTGATATTCTTCATGTTCCTATTTGTGCTACGGCTCCTACTGCACCTACTAAAGAGAAACTTCACTGGGATGGCAGAGATGCTCATGCACATGCTTTGATAGCCTTGTCTATCAAAGGTGCAATTATTCCTCACATCTACTCCTGCAAAATAACAAAGGATGCTTGGAATACACTTACCAATTTATACTAGGCAAGGAATGAGGCTCGTGTTTCTTACCTCCAAAAATAGTTGCAGAGTGAGCACATGAATGAAGGAGATTCCATGGATAGTTTTTGACAAAGCTCAAAGATTTGAAGGAGTAGTTGATTTTTGTTGATGAAGTCTTGCCTGATACTTCACTTGTGTAGATTGTTATGAATGGTCTTCCTGATTCAATCAGAGTTTTGCTTCTACTCTTTGCTTGATGATGAACAACAATTCAAATGCCTTAGCATTTGAGGAGTTAGGCTCTATTCTATTGTAGGAAGATCAGTCTAGGTAGAATAGGTCCATTATGCATGTTGTAGATCAAGCTTTCGTGGCTAATTAGAAGGGCAAAAGTAGATGATGCTCATCTACTAGTAAGTAGAAATCTGCTAATTCTGCACAATCAAAGAAGGATGACAAAGACGA
Organism: Ceratopteris richardii; assembly: GCA_020310875.1. NCBI lineage: Eukaryota > Viridiplantae > Streptophyta > Polypodiopsida > Polypodiales > Pteridaceae > Ceratopteris > Ceratopteris richardii. The sequence continues at coordinate 204,127,574 of CM035408.1, forward strand.
GAAGAAAATAGAAAAGCAAAAATTGTTTTTCTAATAGTGTAAAGGAAATGATCATGTCATAAATTGTTGTCAAAAATTGGCTACAAAAGAGGCAAAGAAAAAAGAGGTTGAAATGGTTATTGCAGAGGCCTCTACACCCAAAACAGAGTCTGCTAATCTTGTGTAGATTGAAGAATGGGCATTTACTACTATTTGAAGTTATGACCTATCTTCTCATGAACACTGTATATCTATAGTAGACTCAGATGTTTGCCAGCACGTTGATAGTGGGGCAACCAAACATAGTACCTCACAACATAGTTTCTTGACTTCACGTGAGCCTGTCCCTATTGGGAATACTATCACATGCACTAACAACTCCTCTTATCCTATCATGGAAGTTGGTAAGATAAGTATGAATACTACTAATGGTAGTTCTTTTACATTCTCGGATGCTTTATTTGTGTCAGGGATCAAGAAAAGTTTGTGATTAGTTTCAACATTAGCCAAGATTGGCTTGGTTGTGAAACATGTTGATGACATATGTACAATTCATGATATATCAAATGGTGATATCATTATTGTTTATGTGCTTGGTGTGAAAAGATACATGCCTACTTGATTGCACATGCTTTTGAGAACAATCCAACTAAGAGAACCTTATATGTTAAGCATGCCAATAATGTGCTTCTGATCATTGTTGTCTATGTTGATGACATGCTGCTCATTGGTCCTTATGAGAAGCATATTGCTGATTTTAAGGCTGGTTTGCATGCCTCATTTGAGATGTCAGATTTGGGGCATTCGCATCATTATTTGGGCATTTAGTTTATGCAAGTTGATGGTGGAATAGCTTCGTACCGAACAAAATATATTGACACATTATTGCAACATTTTGGCCTTGATGACTGCAAACGTATTGCGACTCCTATGGAGACATGTTTATAGTTGAGACTTCATGATGTTGGACATGCATTTGATGTTGTCTTCTATTAGCAGGCTGTTGGATGCTTGATTTACTTATGCATTACTCAACTAGATATTCAGTTTGCTATCTCACAGATGAGCATGTCTATGCATTGCCCATGTGTCAGGCATTGACAAGCAATTAAGCACATCTTTTTCTACTTGAGTGGTACCCGACTACTTAGATTGTTTTATCCCAAGGGGGATCACTAAGACCAAATTTACATGATTTCTTTAACTCTGATTGGGATCGTTGCTATGACACTCGTCTGTCCACAAGTGTTTTTTGCTTCATGCTTGGTAGCTCATGCATATCTTAGTCGAGCAAGAAGCAACCTACTTTGGCCACTTCTAGTTGTGAGGCTGAGTATAGGGTAGCTTTCATGACTGTTGAGTGTGTGTGGCTTAGATGCCTTATGGCTGATTTGGGTGTTGGTCAGTCTTTTGCTACCACCATGTTCATTAACAGTCAAAGCACATTGGAATTTGCGAGGAACCTTGTGTTCCATGCTTGCACTAAGCGCATTGAGGTGCACTATCATTATGTTAGGTTGAGGTTCTCTACTGGAGAGATCACTTTGGTATATGTGCCCACACAAGAGAATATTGCAAAATTTTTCACAAAGGCTCTACCTAGGGAGAAGTTTGAAGCTTTCCACAAAGCTTTGGGCTTACGTCCTTTTCTGGATTGATTCCACATAGCTTGGAACTTCCTTATACATGAGTTCCAACTCCTTGTTCACTGCATCACTCTCGGGGGGGATTTGCTGATATATTTAGGTAGTGATGTGTGCGAACACAATAGGACCACCAAGGCACTTTTTTCCCTCTTTAGGAGGCTTTTTTCCCCCCGTCTTGTGTTGGTGCAATTACTCCAAGCCTAAATTCTTGATCACTAATCCTAAAGTTCATATGTTCATTCATGTATTAGCACATGAATGATCTCTTGTAAAAGATTGGTTATTGCTCCTTGTAAAACTGCATAAGTGGAATCACTTCCAATTATGAGTTCTAAGGAGAATCTTTCCACAAATTATTTAGTGATGATTTATGGCAAATCAAGAGTCCTAAAACTTTGGAACACTTATAGGCAAACATTCAAAGTGAATCTTGAATCTTGGCTCCAACGAAAGGCTATAAAAGAGGACTATCTAGTCACATGGAGTAGGCAAGAGATAGCAGAGCTTTAGGAGGAATTTGTGTGGCATATTGAGCTCATATTATAGCTCTTCTATTGCCCACACATTGTGCAATCATTTATTGCCAATGTCAATGTAATGTATGTGCATTGATACATATAATCTTCCCATGTCTCATCTCTTCTACTCTATCATATACTACTCAGAATAGTGGGCTTCTCTGATCTATTTCTTAGTGTATACTTGATCATTTTAAGTGATTTAAGATGGCATAGATTCATTAGAGGGCCTATTTGTATATTAAAAAGTTTCATGTCAATTGCCTCAGCCATTCTTGAGATATTTTCAAAATATTGCTCTATGTTCTGCATACTGTTAACTCCCTAAAATGTCGAGATGCATCTCAATTTTTCTAAGCATCATTCTCTTAGCATAGTTGGTCATTTTAAGTGAAATAACTTGTGAAGGTCAGCTATCTTAGTCAGTTAGATATTCCAAAAAGGATTTTGTCCAATTTTTATTAGGGAAGGAGTACTGTTCATTTCCCTGAACAGGTGTAGTGATAAAAATAACAAGTTTTTGGCTCACAATGAAACTCCAAGTTATCTGTCTTGATCCAATGATTTGAGGATCATCTTCCAACGTACTTGGGAGATTATTTGTGCTCCCTAGAAAGCTCAAGAGGTCTACTTTGTAGTTCTCAACTCGGTTTTGGTTGGTGTGAAGTAATAATTTACAGCACCATCTCTTCTCTGGAAGGTGTCCACCATCTCCTCCAACAGTGGTATCAGAGCTACATCAAGGTAAAATGGGAGATGGATTTCCATCATTCATTGAAAAATTCGATAGGGCTAATTATCTAGCTTGGACCCTAAGGACAAAGGCTTACCTCCAAGGAAGAAGCTTGTATGGATATACATCTGGAGATGAAGAAATGCCAACCTTTAGAAGCAAAAAACAACCTACAAGAGAAGAGCACGAGAGACTAGCTGCATGGTGTGCAAAGGCTGCTCTAGCCAGGTCTTACATACTCAATTCAATAGCTGGCTTTTTGTTATCTCACATTAGGAATTGTAAGACTTCTCAAGGGACTTGGGAAGTACTATCTTCATACTTCTCATCAAATACAAGGGCCAAAAAGAACCAGCTTTGGGTGGAGTTCACAACCTTGAAGAAGCAATCAAAGCAAAATGTAGCTAACTATGTGACCAAGATGAAGGATGAGGGAGTACTGGAGAAGAAATAGAAGAGTAGCAGATAGTAAGGCAGATCATAAATGGCATCAAGGCTAATGACAAATGGGAGTCTTTTACCACAAAAATGGACCTATATATGGACATACAGAGACTTGACCTCAATACATTGATGGGGAAACTCTTCACACATGAGACAAAGCTCAACAAGAATGAAGACACTTCTAGAGGTGATCAATCTTTGACCCTTTACATAGATAAAACTAAGACTAAAAGGTAAGAAGAATGAAGAAGATGCAAGTACCTCTCAAGTGAATTTCATAGGTAGAGGAGGTACTAGAGGAAGGGGTAGAGGAAAGCAAGCAGGGGACAAACATACAGTTCTTCACCTTGCAACATTTGTGGCTTGAACAATCATACCACAGATGAATGCTTCAGGAACACAAAGAATCAGAGAGGAAGAGGCTTCCACAAAAGAAGCTATGGACAATCAAGAGGCAGGTTCAATAATGGAGGAAACAACTACCATCACAATTACAACCAAGGCTATAACAACAACTATCCAGGAGGCTTCAGAGGAAGGAGAGACTACAACAACTATACAGATGATCAAGAGGATTCCCTATTACTCATGAATATGACAACCAAGCAAGGTAAAGATTATGAGTAACTATTCTATATTGATTCTGATTGCTCCAATCATGTAGCATGCAATGTAGCATTATTGCCTGACCTTGAAGAACCCAAAGGAAAGCATGAGGTTCAGATAGTTGATGGCACTAGGCACTCAATAAAGAAGATTGGAAATGTTAAAGCATCTAATGGTAACATGAATCTTCTAAGCAGGGTATTGTATGTGCCAACAATAACCAAGAATCTAATCAGTGTTGGACAGATTGTTGAGAAGGGTTTATAGGTTAGATTTACAATGCATGGAGCATATGTGTAGATCCCTCAACAAGGCTTCAAGAGGATTTCAAAAGGTGAGAAATCTGGTAGACTTTTTACCTTTGAAGTTGAAGATACAAGAAGTATTGCTCTCTTCAATTATAAGGACCAAACCCTATCTGAATCGGAGATATGGCATAAGAGACTAGGTCATATAGGTGAAAGGACATTGAAGAAAATATGTAGGGATCAGAGTGTGCTTGGCATCCCAAATGTGTCCAAGCAACACATGATTTAAAAATGTGGAGCATGCCAATTTAGCAAGTCACATAGGCAACCATTCAACAAAAGAAGATACATGTATGGAGACTACTTGGCGCTTGTACACAGTGATGTGTGGGGTCCTAGTAGAGAGCCATCAATTTTAGGGTCAAGGTACTATGTTTCATGCATAGATGACTATAGTAGGTGGAAAATACTTTATTTTATGAAGCATAAAGATGAGGTCTTCATTTGTTTCAAGAAGTATTTGGAATTGGTTGAGAATCAAACGACAAAGGCATAAAGAGAGATACTACAATAAGGTACACTCCTGATCATAATGGAGTGGTAGAGAGAAGAAATAGATTAATAGTAGAGGCCGCATGATCAATGTTGGATGAGAAAAAACTCCCTAATTATCTATGGGCAGATGTTATTTCCACAGCCACTTACCTAATCAATAGGCCTCCATCCAAGTCTGTGGATGGGATGAAACCTTATGAGGCATGGAATGGTAGGAGAACTTCTTTAGATCATTGTAAGATCTTTGGGTGCGTTGCCTATGCACACATACCCTCACAGATTAGGGGAAAACTTCATCCAAAAGCTAAAAGATGCATATTCATTGGCTATGATTAAAATAAGAAAGGATATAGTTTATATAATCCCACTAAGAAAGGATTTATAGTTAGTAGGGATGTGGTCTTCCATGAAAATAAATCTTAATTTGAGGATGATTATAGGAAAATAAAGCTACCCTATTATTTGGAATGATTTTCCAAATCTGACCAAAGAATAACCACATACATCAGAGGATGTCAACTCAAAAGATGAAGAGCAAATTGATTTTGAAGCTTGGAAGTCCAAGGGCAAAGAAAAGTTCAAAAAATTGGAAGATAGTCCAGAGCCATCCAATCAAGCGCTTAGAAGATCTCAAAGGGAAGCAAGAAACCTATAAGGTATGGCTATGACACATCACAAGTCACCAAGCATTCTATATACATAGCTAAAGACTTTATATCAAAGGAACCATCTTCATTTGAGGAAGCCAATAAGGAAGAAGAATGGAGGAGAAAATTGAAGCACTTCAAGAGAATAGTACTTGGGATTTCGTTATGAAGAAACCATTCATGAAGATAATAGGATCCAGGTGGATTCACAAAGTGAAAAAGAATTCAGGTGGCACAATAAATATGTATAAAGCAAAGCTAGTAGCAAAGGGGTTTGCTCAAACCCATGGAGTGGATATGAGGAGACCTTCTCACCTATAGACAAAATGCCAACTATCTGAGTTTTAGTAAGTATTGCTGCTCCAAAGAATAGAACTTGTAACAATTAGATGTTAAAAATGCATTTCTTAATAGGTGGATCTTTGAAGGAGTCTACATGGCTCAACCAACAGGATATGAAGATAAAGAGAAACCTGATTATGTATGTAAATTAAGGAAGGCACTATATGGTTTAAAGCAAGCTCCTAGAACTTGGAACCATAGGCTGATCACATACTTGCAAGACCAAGGTTTGTTGCATGCAAGGCAGATTCTTCATTATTCATTAAGAAGACTAATTTAAAGGTTATTTATCTATGTGTTTATGTGGATGACATTATCATTACAAGAAATGATGCCAATGACATGAAGATATTAAAACCCAGATGAAGGAGGAGTTCAAGATCAATGATCTTGGGTTTCTTACATATTTTCTTGGTTTAGAGATTGTTTATACAGATCGTGGTGCTTTCATTACTCAAAGAAATTACATCCATGATATACTAGTCAAGTTTAAAATGGAAAATGCAAAAATTGCAGATACACCCATGGAATTGAATCACAAACGCAGTGCTCATGAAGGAGACTTTCTTGAAGACATTATAGGTTATCAAAGGCCTGTTGGGAGTCTCAATTATGAAACCCTAACAAGAGTAGATAAATGCTATGGGATGATTACATTGAGTCAATTCATGCATACATCAAGAAAACCTCACATGGAAGTTGCCAAAAGGATCTTAAAGTACTTGAAGGGTACCATAAATGAAGGGCTATTTCATCCATTTACATCTGACCTGGATATCAAGATATACTCTGATGCAGATTGGGTTAGCTCAAAAGATGACAGGCAAAGAACCTCTAGCTACTTATCTTTTTCAGGGTCTAAATTGATTTCATGGTCATCAAAGAAACAACCAATTGTGGCATTGTCATCAACTGAAGCTGAATATAGGGGCCTAGCAAATGCAACACAAGAGGCAATGTGGATAAAGCTACTCTACTTAGACTTGGGGCAACATACATACACTCCAATGATCTTTGGAGATAATAGTAGCTCACTACATTTGGCTGCTAATCTTCTATATCATGCAAGGACTAAGCACATTGAAGTGCATTATCATTCTAGGACATACAATTGTCCTATGTATCAACAAACTTGCAATGTGCGGATATGCTAACTAAATCTTTGGATGGAACTAAATTGAACATGTTCAAGATGATGATTGGATTGCAGGAGATTAAAGAGAATTGAATCCAAAGCATATTAGGATTGAGGGGGAGTTGTTGGTGCAATTACTCCAAGCCTAAATGCTTGATCACTTATCCTAAAGTTCATATGTTCATTCATGTATTAGCACATGAATGATCTCTTGTAAAAGATTGATTTCTACTCCTTGTAAAAGTGCATAAGTGGAGTCACTTCCAATTACGAGTTCTTAGGAGAATCTTTCCACAAATTATTTGGTAAGGATTTATGGAAAATCAAGTCCTAAAACTTTGGAACACTTTTAGGTAAAGATTCAAATTTAAACTTGAATCTTGGCTCCAACAAAAGGCTATAAAAGAGGACTATCTAGTCACATGGAGTAGGGGAGAGATAGCAGAGATTTCCAAGGAATTTGTGTGGCATATTGAGCTCACATTAGAGCTCTTCTATTGCCCTCACATTGTTCAATCATTCGTTGCCAATGTCAATGTAATTTATGTGCATTAATACATATAATCTTCCCATGTCTCATCTCTTCTACTCTGTCATATACTACTTAGAACAATGAGTGTCCACCATCTCCTCCAATAGCTTGTATATATGCCTATAGCCCTAATGGGTAACTAATCTTTGTACATTCTCTTGGTAATACATTCAGTATTGTGTGTTGCACTCTAAGCCTATTCTTCTTCCTTGTTTTGTTTGCATGCTTTCGTGGACCTGAAACTCCAACACAAAGATAAGTATTCTGTTAGGATTATAGGCATATATACAAGCTAGGGGGAAAAAAACCTCCTAAGAAGGGAAAAAGTGCCTCAATGGTGCTAAGTGTGTTCACACACATCACAACTAAAATATATCAACAAATCACCTCGGGAGTGATGTGGTGAAGACATTTGTCAAAATTTCACTTTTTATGGAAAGAGACAATCTTGAACTCTCGTAGTCTACCAATGGCAGGGGGGGGATCCACCGTGAACCCATCTATGCTTGGTGGTGGGCTCAAGCAGGTAGACTATATGACTTTTGATAAATGGTTTCTCACCTTTGCATCCGTTTTTATGGGTTGGAATAAATTGACCTTGTGGTGAATTCCCTTCAAACTTTCTTCAATATTTACCTCCTATGAATTTTATATCAAGAGAAAGGAGATAAGGAAGAGAGCTCACTCACACACCCTCAGACACAAAATGAGCACATACAAATTGAGGCAAGGAAGAATGATCTTCTTCTTCTTCTATTACATGAAAGGAATATACAAGAATGACCTAAAACAACAATACAACTAGTGCAATATATAAAGAATAGTACATAAGGAAAATCCTAATTTCCACGAATGAGTAAGCTAGCAAGAAACAAATGTGCCATCATTCTCCTTAGATAAATCTAGGAAATCTCACTAAAGTATCCCTGACATATATGAGCGTGACCACTATGCATATCAAAGAAACAAAAAAAGTCATACATGTCATCCTCAATCATCACATGTTGAGATTGATATCTCAACACTTCCCCTCAAGATCAACATCATGTCCTGTAATCCAAGCGTGTTCCGAAACTTCTTCAACTTCTCTATTCCAAGTGCTTTAGTAAAAATATCAGCAACATACTCATCTGTCCTCACATAAACAAGATCAATATCACCTACTAGTATCTTTTCTCTGATGAAATGATAATGTACATTGATATGCTTTGTTCTAGCATGAAAAAAAAGATTTCATGCTAAGTGAATGCTGCTTAGATTGTCACAATAAATGATGATAGAAGTTTTCACTTCCTCACCTGAATCTGCAAGTAGCATCTCTAGCCATGAAGCTTCACATGCTACCATTACAACACCTCTATACTCAGCCTCTGTACTGGAAAAAGCAAAATTGGGCTGCTTTATACTACTCGATGTAATATTTACACTTCCATGTGAGAATAGAAAGCCACTAGTCGATCTTCTATCGAGAATACTACTAGCCCAATCTACATCACTGTATCCATGAACCTGCAATTCTACACCACCTTCATAAAACAATGCATAATCCAATGTATCACTCACATAATGTAGAGTGCATCTCAGATAATCTAAATGTGGTTTTTGTTGGAGCAAGACACTAATCAATGGATGATTACATGAAGACTAAGAATGAGGAAGTGAAGAAAAGACTCAAGCTCAAAGCATGAAGTCAGGTGAAGAATCTGGAAGAAATGTTCTATACATTTATGTATACTGGCTTTGGAAAAATACTTGAAAAATACTTTGATATAATGATGAGTTCATACTCATATGTATATATACACTCATGTATAGTCATGACATAGAAGAGAAATGAAGCATAGATTAAAATATAGTCAATAGAATTCAAGTTTTCTAAGAGATAGATGTGCAGAGAGTTTTCTCATGAGTTAGCGACTAGTCTTTCCTAGAATTCTCTCAGCGTGATCATGTGGATCAGGACATCTTTTGTACACATCTAATTCAAAAGATAATCAAGCAATTACCAAAGTTTGATGATCTAATTCTCTTCAGGTTGTGTGTATGACAAGTAGGAACATTCATATGTAAAAGTCTGCAGGTGAAGTTCTCAGAATCACGCATTTTGCTATTCAGATATTTGCTTGCATCTCAGAGCTCAGTGTAAAGTTTTTTATGTTTGAGCATTCAAAATTTTAAGTAAGAAGGTAAGGAAGCTTTGGATAAAAGCATTTATCAAAATGGGTTAGATTCTGAGAGAAATCAACGTAAGGTAGTTTCTGACATAGGTTTGATCTAAGGTAGTCAAAGTCATCATTTTTGGAAGGTAGTTTCTGACATAGGTTTGATCTAAGTGATCAAATTAGAAATCTATGGTTCTTTTGAAGAACTAATGATCATTATGATTGTGCAAAGGTATTATGAATATGTGTGCATCACTTGAATGATTAAAGTCAAAGTCATATGCAGAGATTGAAACAGATTGTTGAAGCTGAAGGAAACTTTATACAAAGAAGTATTTCTTAATAAACTTCAAAGTTTGTGTAAAGTTTGATTTACTCTTGATATAGAGGAGTTCTTAAATCAAGATAGATCAGACATTTGGAGAATTAAAGGTCTCGAGGAGTGGTATCAGAGCAGAAAGATCAAATCAAGGTGAAGAAGAAGCAAGGAGAACCCCGACTGTTGCAGATATCAAAGATCTTGTGAATTGAAGGAGCAAAGGGTAAAGTCTTGAAGAAAACCTAAAGAAGAACAAAGCACGAGTTCAAAGGATCTAGAAGGACTAAAGCTTCATATCAAACGTACATTATATCACTATAGATCTTAGTAATTGCAGACACAAAAGTCAACAGATGGGAGAAAGCTTGCAGATTGACAAGCTAGATAGAGAGAACTATCCAACATGGTCCATGAGGATGGAAGCAAACCTCATGAGCAAAGATTTGATATCATTCATTACAAGAGTAGAAGAAAGACTTGAGTTTAAGGATCCAAGTGTTCCAACAAGAGAAGAACTTGTAGAATTGAAGAATGGGATGAAGAAAGATGCTCAAGCTAGGAGCATCATTTACATGGTTGTAAATGATTATCTTTTACCACACGTTAGAGGATTAGAAAGTGTAGCAGATGTATGGAATGCTTTGGAAGAACATTTCCAAAACACAACCAAATTGAGGAAGGCTTCATTATGGGCTGAATTTACAACTTTCAAAAAGAAAGGTTCTCAGTCAATCTCTGATTATGTTACAAAGATGAAGGACATTGCAGATAGTTTGGGAGTAGTAGATGAAGAAATTGAAGAAGACAAGTTGGTAAGGAAAATACTTACACGTCTAAGAGGAGATGAAAAGTGGAAGCCTTTCATATTATCCACATAATTATCATTAGATCATTTTACTCCCGATCTTAATCAATTGTTAGGACATATGCTAACATTTGAGCAGGAAATTAAAGGAGAGAATGATAGAAGTTCAAGGCTAAAGGCAAGCAAACAAATGATGAAGAATGATCTTCAAGTCAAGTAAACTTCATGAAAGGGAAGATGAATTTCAAAGGTAAAGGTAAAGGAGGTAAGAATAAATAAAATGCTAAAGCTTGTTGGATATGTGGAAGAACAAATCATTTGGAAAATGATTGCTGGTATAATAATCAAAATGGTGGAGGTCATAATCAGAATTTGAGTCCTAGAGGAAGAGGAGGCAGAAATCAAAGAGGTAATTTTAGAGGAAGAGGTGGTAGGACCTCATTTGCTAGAGGAGAAGGAATGAGTTTCCAAACTCAATCCTATAACAACACCTACTACAATTATGCTTCAGATCAGGATGAAGACTTGAATCTTATCTTGAATGCAACACATGAAGTAATCAATGAAGATCAAATGGTGTTTTATATTGACTCAGGATGTAGCAATCATCTGAGTGGCAATATCTCCTTAATGAATGATATGGAAGCTAAAATGAATAGACATACAGTTCAAATAGGAGACAACACCAAACACAAAGTTGAGGGCATTGGATCAGTGAAGACAAAGAGTGGAAGCACACTTCTAAGCAAGGTACTTTATGTTCCAACAATTCCTAAAAATCTAATAAGTGTGGGGCAAATTGTTGAGAAGGGATATGAATTCATATTTACAAGTGATGGTGTCTATGTTGAAGATCCAAGCCAAGGATATAAAAGCATTGTTACAAGGGAAAAAGGAAGGAAGATTAATCACTCTCAAAGTCCAAGGTAATGTGGGACATGCATTGTTTACTTATGGAAGTCAAAAGTTGTCTGAATTGGATTTATGGCACAAGAGATTAGGAAATTTGAATGAAAGGGGAATAAAAGAGATGACAAAGAATGACGTAGTGCTTGGTCTACCAAATATTGAAGGTCAACATATGAAATACAAATGTGAGGCTTGTCAGCTAGGTAAAGCTCACAAGAAATAATACAATAAGCAAGGATACAAGTATTCAAATATGCTTGAATTGGTTCATACAGATGTGTGGGGTCAAAGGACTATAGCATAAATGGATCAAGGTATTATGTGCTATTTGTTGATTATGCAACCAGGTGGATTACTCTATATGTAATCAAGGATAAATCTGAAGTGTTTGAGACATTTAAACACTACCTTGTTTATGCAGAAAGAATTACAGGACAAAAGCTCAAGAGATTGACATCAGATGGAGGGGGAGAATATTTTTCTAAAGAATTTGATGATTATAAGTGGAATGCAGGTATAAAACGAGAAGTGACTTGTAGGTACTCCCCACAACAAAATGGAGTTGTAGAAAGAACGAATAGAACTCTTGTAGAGTTTGCAACATCAATGATGAAGGAAAAAAGGTGTCCTAATTATATGTGGGCAGAAGCAATTAATACTGCAACTTATCCTGTGAATAGATTACCTTGCAAAGATTTGGAGGGAAGGACTCCTTATGAGGCATGGTGGGGTAAGAAACCTACTCTTGATCATTGCAAAATATTTAGATGTTTGGCATATGCTTATGTTCCATCTCAATTGAGACATAAGCTAGAACCTAAAGCAAAAAAGTATGTGTTCATTGGGTATGATGATAAACAAATGGGATACAGGTTGTGGACTCCATCCACAAAACAATTTTATGTTTCAAGAGATGTTACATTTGATGAGCAAAGCACATGGTTTACAAGATCAAACAATGTGTGCACAATCTTGAAGAAATCAAAAGAAAAGGAAATTTAAAGATGAAGGTATATGAAGATGATATTGATGATGATGTTTGTAGAAATGAAATGCAGGACAATTATGAAGATAGACCAAGGTTTGATCCAAAACAAAATGAAGGAGAGACTTTGAGGAGTGCAAAAATTAGAAGATCATCAAGAGATAGAAAACAACCTGTCAGGTATAGTTATGATACTTATTTCTTGACAACCAAAGATTATGCTTACATTGTGAAGATAGATGAAGACCCATCTACATATGATGAAGCTAGAGGAAAGGAAAATTGGGAAAAAGCAATGCAAGAAGAGTATGATGCTCTACTTGAGAATGAAACATGGGAATTGGTGCCAAGACCAAAGAATCAGAAGGTAATTGGATGTAAGTGGGTGTATAAGACAAAGAGGTTTGCAGATGGGAAAGTGTCTAGATACAAGGCTAGACTTGTGGTCAAAGGATATACCCAAACACATGGAGTGGACTATGATGAAACCTTTAGTCCAATGGCTAAGATGTCTACAATCAGAACTGTAATTGCTATTGCTGCTTGTAAAAGTTGGAAGTTATCTCAATTAGATGTAAAGAATGCATTTTTAATGGGTATATTGTAGATGAAGTATACATGGAGCAAGCAGAGGGTTTCAAAGAGGCAAATGGATCAAATTATGTTTGCAAGCTTAAGAGAGCTTTATATGGCTTAAAGAAAGCTCCAAGGGCATGGAGATACACAATGGTCAAGTTCTTGAATGAACTTGGATACCAAGCTTCAAAGGCAGATAGTAGTTTGCTAGTAAAAGCAAATGAAGATAGATACATTTATGTGTGTATTCATGTTGATGACATTATTATCACAGGTATAGATGCTCAAGGAATCAAGGAGCTCAAGAAGCAAATGGAAAAGGAGTTCAAAATAAGTGATTTGGGAAACTTGTCTTATTTTCTAGGGATGGAGATTATATACACTCAACATGGAGTGTATGTTACACAAGAAAGGTATCTGAAGAATCTTCTCATGAAGTTTAACATGGAGATTTGTAAACCTTCAACCACACCATTGGAGGTTAATCATAAATTAAGCAGGTATGGAGGAGAAGAGTTCAAGGACATGAAGACATATCAGAGTCTGGTAGGTAGTTGAATATATGCTACTTTGACAAGACCAGATCTTTCATATGCAGTTGGTGTCTTATCTCAATTCATGCATTGCCCAAAGCAAACTCATTGGATTGCAGCACAAAGAGTGCTAAGATATATCAAAGGGACTCTGAATGAAGGTTTGTAATTCACTTTTGATACTAGACTCAAAGTGTTTAGTGATGCAAATTGGGCAGGTAATTTAGAAGATAGAAGATCCACTTATGGTTACTTGTGTTATGTTTGAGATAAGCTAATTTCCTGGTGCTCAAAGAAGCAACATACAGTTGCATTGTCATCCATAGAAGTTGAATACAAAGGAATGGTGGAAGCTGTTGGAGATAGACGTTTGTGGAAGCATGCGAACAACACAAGTAAGAAGAAGAAGCTTGGACCACAAACACACAATACTGAATGTATTACTCGAGAATGTACAAAGATAAGTAGCCCATTAGGGCAATAGGCATATATACAAGCCGGGGGAAAAAAACCTCCTAAAGAGGGGAAAACGTGCCCCTGCGGTCCTAGTGTGTTCACACACATCACTACCTAAATATATCAACAAATCCCCCCTAGGAGTGATGCGGTGAACAAGGAGCTGGCACCCATGTATAAGGAAATGCCAAGCTATGTGGAAATCACTCCACAAAAGGAAGTAAGCCCAAAGCTTTGCGGAAAGCTTCAAACTTCTCCCTAGGCAGAGCCTTCGTGAAAAGGTCTGCAATGTTCTCCTGCGTGGGCACATATGCCAAGCTCATCTCCCCAGCAGAGAACCTCTCCTTGAAATAATGATAATGCACCTCAATGTGCTTAGTGCGATCATGGAACACAGGGCTCCTCGCAACTTCCAATGTGCTCTGACTATCAGTGAAGATGGTGGTGGCAGAAGACTGACCAACAACCAAATCAGCCATAAGGCGTCTGAGCCACACACACTCAACGGTAGCTGTGAAAGTTTCCCTATACTCAGCCTCACAACTGGAAGTGGCCACAGTAGGATGCTTCTTGCTCAACCAAGATATACATGAGCTACCAAGCATGAAGCAAAAGTCACTAGTGGACACACGACTGTCATAGCAACCAGCCCAATCAGAGTCAAAAAAAGCATGCAAATCTGGGGATAGTGATCCCCCTTGGGATAAAGCAACCCAAGAAGCTGAGTACCACTCAAGTAGCGAAAGATGCGCTTAACCGCCTGCCAATGTGTGACTCCTGGGCAATGCATAAATCTACTCATCTATGAGACAACAAACTGAATATTTGGCCGAGTAATGCATAAGTAAATCAAGCATCCAACAGCCTGCTGATAGAGAACAACATCAAATGCATCTCCAGCATCATGAAGACTCAATCGTAAACCTGTATCCATAGGAGTGGCAATAGTCTTACAGTCTTCAAGGCCAAAATGCTGCAATAATGTGTCAATATATTTTGTTTGACACAAAGCCATTCCACCATCAACTTTCATAAACTGAATGCCCAAATATTGATGCAAATGCCCCAAATCAGACATCTCAAATGAGGCATGCAAATCGGCCTTAAAATCAGGAATATGCTTCTCAATAGGACCAGTGAGCAGCACGTCATCAACATAGACAACAATGATTAGAAGCACAACATAGCACGCTTAACATATAAGGTGCTTTCAGTTGGACTGTTCTCAAAACCATGTGCAATCAGATAGGCATGTATCTTCTCATACCAAGCACGTGGTGCTTGCTTTAAACCATATAATGCCTTCTTTAACCTGCACACCTGGTTTTCATGTCCTTTCTACACAAAGCCAGGAGGCTGAAAAACATACACTTCTTCATGCAAGTCACCATTCAGAAATGTTGTTTTAATGTCCAACTGATGTACATTCCAACCATGATGGGTTGTAAGTGCACAAATGCTCTGAACAGTAGTGATACGGCATGTAGGTGCAAAGGTCTCATCAAAATCAATGCCTCTTTCGTGCGCATAACCCTTTGCAACAAGCCTAGCCTTATACCTGTCAACTGTACCATCAGGTTTATGCTTCAACTTGTATACCCACTTAGTGCCTATGGCCTTCTTGCCAAGAGGCAAGTCACATAAAGACCAAGTACCATTCTTCATTATTGCATCATATTCAGATTGCATAGCAGCCATCCAATTTTCTGAATTTTGTGCTCCATTAAATGAAACAAGCTCATTCTCATCACAGAGACTAGATGCAGCCATAGCACAACAATCTGATGCAAAAGAGGCACTATGACAGCCTGATCGAGTACGATATGACAAATGTGCATCTAATTTGCTATCACGTAAGGTCTGCACGAGCCATTTTGGCATAGTTCTTGCCTGCTCAATATCAGCTCTCTCATCAATAAGTGCATCCTGTAAATCTGCATCAGAAATGGAATGATCTACATCACCACATGAAACTTGCAAAGGTAGAGAAGATGCTTCATTAGGACCAACACTAGACTGTCCACCTGTAAAAAGAGGCATCAAAGTATCATACATGTCTTTGGAGCTAACAGATGTCTCCTTAGTACATGAAAGCAATGGCTGAATAGCATCTTCCACAAAAACAACATCACGGCTAACTAGAATGCGTTTAGTTTGTGGATGATACAGACGATAGCCTTTACTTTCAGAACTGTACCCAACAAAAATACATTTTATTGCTTTATCATCCAATTTTTTGCGATGTTGTTCAGGCACTAATGCATATGCCAGAAACCCAAAAACACGCAGATGAGCAACAGATGGCTTGTGATCATGCCAAGCCTCATATGGAGTGATAGACAACAGTGCTTTAGTGGGACACCTATTCAGTACATATGCTGCACATATGAGAGCCTCAAGCTAGAAACTATGAGGTAAAGCCTGACTCTTGACCATACACCTCGCCATCTCCATGAGAGACCTGTTCTTCCGTTCAGCAACTCCATTCTGTTGAGATATATACGGCATTGTAAACTGATGTTTTATCCCACGTTCAACCAGAAATGCATTAATATCAAAAGACATATATTCCCCCCCTCAATCAGAACGGAGGGTGCCCATTTTACATGCTGACAGATTCTCAGCCAAAACCAAAAACTATTTGAAGCACATGAACACTTCCGGCTTTGCCTTCAATGGATATACCCATGCATGCCTGGAAAAATCATCAATGAAAGTCACGAAGTAAAGATAATTTCCAAAAGAAGGTGTCTGCATAGGACCACAGACATCACTATGTACAAGCTGCAATTTCTGGGTAGCCCAAACTGAACCATCTTTTGGAAAGGATGAACGCTGCATTTTGCCAAAAATACAGTCTTCACAAACATGTTTTCCAGGTGCCTCAAGTTTTGGCAACAAGGGCACCATTTCAGATTTCAGCAGGCATAGCAAACTAGCAAAATTTAGATGACCAAAGCGTGCATGCCAAAGCTTTGCATCTGACATAGCCTGAGAATCATTTACTGCACATGCCAAATCATTTACAGATCTTTCATAGTCTATGAGCTTATACAGCCCACGACATAAAATGCCAAAAGAAATAATCACATCGCCATTTGACAGATCATGAACTGTACACCTATCATCAACAAATTTTACAACCAAGCCAATCTTGGCTAATGTAGAAACTGATAACAGGTTCTTTTTTATCCCTGGCACAAATAAAGCATCTGACAAAGTGAAAGAACTACCATCAGCAATAGTCAAAATGATCTTACCAACTCCCATATCATGATAAGAGGAGTTGTTTGCGCATGTAACAGTATTCCCATAGGGGTAGGCTTGAGTGAAGAGAAGAAACTACGCTGCAAGGTAATATGTTTGGTCGCCCCACTGTCAAAATACCAAACATCCGAGTCTACTGTAGACATGCACTGCTCATGAGAAGATGGTTCAAAACTGCAGATAGTAGTAAACACCCATTCTTTTTCCTGCACAAGATTTGCAGACTCTGTTTTTGGTGTAGAGGCCTCTGCAACGACCATTCGAGCCTCTTTCTTCTTTGCCTCTTTAGCAGCCAATTTTGGACAGTTCTTTATGATATGATCATTCCCTTTACAGTACTTACAAAACAATTTTTGCTTTTTTGATTTCTTCTCATCTTTATCTTCCTTCTTCGAATATGCAGAATTAGCAGATTTCTGCTTCCTAGTTGAAGAGCTCCATTTTCCTTTGCCCTTCTGACTAGCCAAGAAAGCTTGATCTGCAACTCGCATAGTGGATCTATTTTGCCTTGACTGATCTTCTTGCAACAGAACAGAGACTAACTCCTCAAATGATAAGGCATTTGGATTGCCTTTCATCATCAACTGAAGAGTAGAAGCAAAACTCTGATATGAATCAGGAAGACCATTCAGAATAGTCTGCACAAGTGAGCTATCTGGTATAACCTCATCAGCAGAAATCAATTGTTCCTTCAAGTCTTTGATCTTCGTTAGGAAACTGTCCATAGAATCACCTTCATTCATGTGCTCACTCTCCAGCTGTTTTCGGAGGTAAGCAACACGAGCCTCATTCCTAGCTTGGTACAATGTGATAAGTGTATCCCAAGCATCCTTAGCTGTTCTGCAAGAGCGAATGTGAGGAATAATGGCACGTTTGATAGACAAGGCTATCAATGCATGTGCCTGGGCATCTCTGCCATCCCAGCGAATCTGCTATGCAGTAGGTGTAGTAGAAACAGCAGCATGAATAGGAACCTGCGGAATATCATCATTGACACCATCTCCATCAGCTCCAGCACCTGTATTTGCAGTACATGTAGTCAGAGGTGTAACAGGACGTCTTTCAACACCTTGCACAATGTTCCACAATCCTTTTGTAACCAATACATTTTGCATTATATAAGCCCATAATGGGTAGTTGGTACCATCCAACTTATCCTCAACAGCCAACATATGGAATACATCACTGCTTTCAGCCATGGTCGGTGACTAAAATATCTTGATGCAGAAAATTGACTGTATCTCAAAAAGTTGAACAAAACTGCCAAGATGAGTTTTGCTAGACTTGTAGCACACTTTGAGACGCTTAAATTGGCAAACAAAAATTGATATATACCTTTGGACCAAAAAGACAAAATAGCCTGCATAAGCTCTACGATAGTGCATTCGGAGGCCAAAACGAGCTCAGATCGTGATTTCGGCACCACAAAGCGAAGCAGTTTTGATCTCTGAAACACCTTGAGTATGCTCACCAAATTTCGTGCGAATCTGAGACTGCAAATGGAGGAGTGTCGACGGTGCCCTAGATGAAGCGATGACCTGCTCTGATACCAATTGTTGGAGATAGACGTTTGTGGAAGCACGCGAACAACACAAGGAAGAAGAAGAAGCTTGGAGCACAAACACACAATACTGAATGTATTACTAGATAATGTACAAAGATAAGTAGCCCATTAGGGCAATAGGCATATATACAAGTCGGGGGAATAAATCCTCCTAAAGAGGGAAAAAACTGCCCTGGCGGTCCTAGTGTCTTCACACACATCACTACTTAAATATATCAACAGAAGCTCCAAAGGAAGTAATTTGGTTGAAGACTTTATTAAAAAGTCTAGGAATTGATTAGAGTGTACCAATCATATTTGGACACAATATGAGTTCATTGTATTTAGTAGCTAATCATGTGTTTCATGCTAGAACCAATCACATAGAAATTCAATATCATTTCTTAAGAGAAAAGGTACATGATAAAAGAATTGAAGTCATGTATACACCAACAAAAGAGCAAGTGGCAGATATGCTAACAAAAAGCTTGGATGGACCAAAGTTACAAAGGTTTAAAGAGGTGGAAGGTATAAAGAAGGTGAAGGTAATCACAATTGATGATTGAGGGGGAGCTATTGGAGCAAGAAAATCATCAATGAATGTTTACGTAAAAACTAAGAATGAAGAAGTGAAGAAAAGACTCAAGCTCACAGCATGAAGTCAAGTGAAGAATCAGGAAGAAATGTTCTATACATTTATGTAAAATAGCTTTGGAAAAATACTTTGATATAGTGACGAGTTCATACTCATATGTATATATACACTCATGTATAGTTGTGACATAGAAGAGAAATGAAGCATAGATGATATTATAGTCAATAATTCAAGTTTTCTAAGAGATAGATGTGCAGAGAGTTTTCTCGTGAGTTAGCGACTAGTCTTTCCTAGAATTCTCTCAGCCTGATCATGAGGATCATGAAATCTTTTGTACACATCTAACTCAGAAGATAATCAAGCTATGACCAAAGTTTGATGATCTAATTCTCTTTAGGTTGTGTGTATGACAAGTAGGAACATTCATATGTAAAAGTATGCAGGTGAAGTTCTCAGAATCACGCATTTTGTTGTTCAGAGATTTGTTTGGATCTCAG
The DNA here is from genome assembly GCA_020310875.1 of Ceratopteris richardii. Lineage (NCBI taxonomy): Eukaryota > Viridiplantae > Streptophyta > Polypodiopsida > Polypodiales > Pteridaceae > Ceratopteris > Ceratopteris richardii. The sequence goes on from CM035408.1 coordinate 204,147,606, forward strand.
TGCTCAGTATAAAGTTTTTTATATTTGAGCATTCAAAAATCAAGTTAGACGGTAAGGAAGCTTTGGCTAAAAGCATTTAGCAAAACAGGTTAGATTCTGAAAAAAATCAACTTAAGAAGTTGACCATGTCAAAGTCGTCATTTTTGGAAGGGAGTTTCTGACATAGGTTTGATCTAAGTGATAAAATTAGAAATCTAATGGTTCTTTTGAAGAAGTAATTATCATTTTGATTGTATAAATGTAGTATGAATATGTGTGCATCATTTGAATGATTAAAGTCGAAGTCATATGCAGAGATTGAAGTCTATTTCTGAAGGAGATTGTTGAAGCTGAAGGAAACTTCATATAGAGAAGTATTTCTTAATAAACCTCAAAGTTTGTGTAAAGTTTGATTTACTCTTGATATAGAGGATTTATTAAATCAATTTCATTAACGTGCTAGAGCAAGCCAATCTAAGACATCAACTTTTAGGATGGCAATGAACCGAAGGCTCATGGATCAATGCTTGGCATCAACCTACAAAAGCAAGCAGATGCAAGGCATCAAATTTGCAGATGGAAGTGTTAATGTGAATCATGCAAAGTCAATCTTTGGCATCAAATTGGGCATCCAAATCACTCTAAAATATCCAACTTTATCACCTAGGTCAATGCCAAGCATCAAGGGAACTTTTCTATATGATCAACCATCAACAATGTAATCCCAAAAGCTGATGCTTGACATTGGCTCGTGTAGTTTGATGCTTGGCATCAACCTCTTGAATAATTGTTAATCTAGTGCATATAAACCCAAGCAAGGAATTGAATCACACAAAGAAGCTGAAGTTGTTTTCACGTATCCAATCTTAGAAGGAAGAAAATATTGTTTGAGAGCATCCATTGATAACGTCTTAGGGTATTCGTTTCTAACTTCTTCCCAAGGAAAGTACGTGAGTTTCATAACATAGAGATCAAAATTTGGCACAAAAAAAATTGGCTGCTCACTTATTCATTTCAATAACCCTCTCATCGAGACTAAGGTTTTTCAAAAGCTTTTATTTTTAAATTTTTGAACCTTTACTTCATTCTTTGCCCACATATGAAAAATCTTCCCATGAAGCTCCCATACTTCACCTGATTGGAGGGAAAAATGAAACCATGGTTCATATTTTCTTATAGCATATGAGTTCGAGTTCTCTGCAAAAGTGGTGCCTACTTCAAGAAAACACTGGCTAATTAGATTAGGATGTAGTCTTAAACCGAATTCTCTATAATGGTCCATGTAATCATGGTGAAAAAGTGGTATCCTCTTGATATAGGATATCTTCTATCTATAGTCATTATCATTGTTATGGTCCCAAGCAAGTAATTTCCCTTTTTCAATAGTAGACCGACAAAAAATGAAATCTAAGTAACATGACCAATCTAGGGAGAGAAATGTAGGTATCCACTTGACCAAATCATTGAATATATAGCCCCAAGGCCAAGGGGTTAACTCAAGTACAAAGGACATGTGTATCTTCCATCACTTGGATGCCTAAGGTGATCACATGGTTTCCAAGCTTAGGAGATCATATGAAATCACATTTCTTCTAAAAGAAGACTCTTGAAGCTCTCATGTATCTGTCAAGTGGATAACAAAAGATTCCAATCAAGTCTAAGGTACTCAATCTTAGAAAATGATACCCTAAAGTTAAAGAACCTTCAAATAGGGATAAATATCCAATAAATCCAAAGGTTTCAGACCAAGAAACCCAAGGGTTCTACCTCTTATAGCCATGATATTTTACAACATTCTCCTCCCCTCAAAAGTATTTATATCCTAAAAAATGATTGGAGATATATACCATGTGGTATTCCATCGTGCCCCATGATTACTGTCCTCAATCATTATCTTCATCTCTTTGATTTGTCTCTTTAGTTAGAAGGGGATCCTATCTCGTACTTGATTCCAAAAGAGAAGAATCCATGTGTGGTCTGATTCTACCCGAATTATTTAAAACCTCATCTGACTGGAAAGAATGAAAAGGGTGGAACAAAAAATCCTTTCCTATTTCACTATTTTGTTATGTGCAAACTCGACATCCATAGTATAAACATGTGAATTAGGTTGATTTTAAGTATTTCCAACAAATTACTATCCTGGTTCATTTTTATGTAGCATTTGAGCAAGAAGCCAACGAATAGGTGGATCTGCTTAGCTAATTTAAGACTTCTTATTAGACTCATCCCAATGTCAAACCCTATCTTGATCTAAATGGAAGATGAGTATTTTCTTAATCTCCACCCAAATCACTTTTCTCATATTCTACCAAATGCACACATACTCTATATCTTTGAATTAGTGAAATGGGTGGATTTCCTTCACCGATTTCATCAACAAATCGCCCTTAATAGAGAGAAACCATCCATTCTCTTTAGAATGATACAGATGGATTAACTTTTTGTTTTGTGAAAGGGATATACTATCATCAATCTTAGGAGAGAATGTGGACAAATTACGTAAAGTGAGTTTTTATTGTTCTTTTCAAAGCCTTTTGTATTTTTAAGAGTGCACTTTAAGGGACTAAATTCTATTAAGATCATTATGGCTTTCGAAGACTCCAATTGGTTGAAATATATTTTTCAATTTGTTTGGGTTGTTCTTGCAAAAAGATTAAGATTTTTATAGCTTCCTTACGATTCCCAAAAATGTGAACCCATAGTTTTTGAAAAATATATATTACCTTTAAGATCACAAGTATTTGTAGGAATGGATGATTCCAACCAATTCTTCAAGATTCACATTGATAAGTAATCTTTATGGATCTTTAAACCATATAGATCTTCTTGATCTTTCCAAAAAGTTCTCTCCCTCTATAATGTGGATCTATGTAGCATGTCCTATGTTGAAATTGTAATTGGATCTCTCTTATTCTTCTCATACTTTTTCTGACCTTAGGTTCCAAAGATGACCTTTCTGAAATTTCTTCCAAGCCCAACCTTTCTTAACATTATCATTCTATTGCTTTGATTCAAGTCATACTTTTGGATGAAGCTTTAGAGTTTTGGTTTCTGGAGTTTACTTTCTATTGATATATTTTGGTAGTGATGTGTGTGAACATAGTTAGAACCATTGGGGCACTTTCTTCCCTCTTTAGGAGGTTTTTCTTATCGGCTTGTATATATGCCTATAATCGTAATGAGTTATTTATCTTTGTACATTCATTTTGGTAATTCATATTGTATTATGATCCACAATCCTTCTTCTTTCTTGTGTTGTTTGCGTGCTATTGTAGAATTCAAACTCCAACAATTGGTACCAGAGCAAGGCACCACTTAATCTAGGCCATTGTCAACACCACTACGATCACAATCTCAGCATCGCACAAAATTAGTGATCATACTTGCAGTGATTAAGAGTTCAAAAGAGCTTTTCTTTGTGGCATCGAAATTTTTATTTGAGCTCATTCTGGCCTTCAAATGCACAATCACGATGCTTGCATAGGCGATTTGTTTCCTTTTATGTCGAACATGTAAATAGGTCTCTTTGCTAGTACAAGAACCTCAAAATCTGATACATGTTTGGTAGAGCTCAACATGGTCATTTTGTTCAACTTTTAGAAATACAATCATTTTTCTACTTTAGGATATTTAGTCAGCGGCCATGGCTGAAAGCAATGATGTATTTTGTATGTTGGTTGTTGAGGATAGGTTGGATGGTACTAATTACCCATATATGATGCATCATGTATTGGTAGCAAAAGGATTATGGAATATGTGCACGGTGTTGAAAAACATCCTACTACACCTGCAAATACAATTATTGAAGGTGATGCAGATGGCATTGAAGATAATGATCTTCAAATTCTTATTCATGTTACAGTTCTTACTACACCTGCTATAGAGAAATTTTGTTGGGATGGTAGAGATGCTCAAATACATGCTTTGATAACTTTTTCTTTCAAATGTACCATTATCCCTCACATTCACTCTTGCAAAATAGCAAACAATGCTTGGGATACACTTACCACTTTATACCAAGAAAGAAATGAGGCTCATGTCGCTTACCTCCGACAATAGTTGGAGGGGGAGCATATGAACGAAGGAGATTCTATGGAAATTCTCTTGACAAAGATCAGATATCTGAAGGAGTAATTGATTTCTATTGATGAACTCTTGCCAGATAGTTCACTTGTGCAGACTTTTCTTAACGGTCTTCTAGATTCATATCAGATTTTTGCGTCTACTCTTCGATTGATGATGAAGCGAAATCCAAATGCCTTAACATTTGAGGAGTTAGTCTCTGTTTTCTTGCAAGTAGATTAGTCCAAGTAGAATAGGTCCATTTGATGAGTGAGTCTTTGTTTTGTTGTAAATCAAGATTTTCTTGCTAGTCAAAAGGGCAAAGGTAAATGGAGAACTACTAGCAAGCAAAAATCTACTAATACTGCACAGTTGAAGAAGGAAGACAAAGATGAGAAGAAAACAAAAAAGCATGTATAGTTTTGCAAATATTGTAAGGGAAATGATCATGTCATAAAGAGTTGTCCAAAATTGGCTGCAAAAGAGGCAAAGAAGAAAGAGGCTAGAATGGTTGTTGCAGAGGCCTCTACACCTAAAATAGAGTTTGCTAATCTTGTTCAAAATGAAGAATGAGCATTTACCACTGTATGCAGTTATGACTCATCTTCTCATGAGCAATGTATGTCTACAATAGACTTAGATGTTTAGTACTTTGATAGTAGTGCAACGAAACATATCGCCTTGCAGTGTAGTTTCTTCAATTCACTTGAGCTTGCCTCTATGGGGAATATTGTCACATGTGCTAACAATTCCTCTTATCTTGTAATGGGAGTTGGTACAATCAATTTGACTACTACATATGGTAGTTCATTCATATTGTTACATGCTCTGTATGTGCTAGGGATCAAGAAAAATATGTTGTCAATTTAGCATTAGCCAACATTGGCTTGGTTTTCAAATTTGTTGATGACAGATGTACAGATCATGATCTATCAAATGGAAAAGTTATTATTACTTTTGGCATTTGATGTTGTGCACTACATAAGCTCATAGACTATGCAAAATATGTGAATGATTGAGCATGTGCACTTCAATATTCTCAAGCTATCTTAGATGCAAACCTTTGGCATGCATGCCAAAGTCATCTGAATTATGCGAGTTTGTTATACCTACAAAAATATGAAATGGTATCCTCTCTGTCCAAACTTTAGGCACCTTGTAAAAATGTCTTTGAAAGCTATATTTTAGGAAAACATTGGCATTCTTCCTTCCCTAAAGATGGTTCATTTCAAGCTACCCATACATTATAGCTTGTTCATAGTGATGTCAGGTGTCCTATGCAAGCACCTTCTTTTGGGAACTACCTTTCCTTCGTGACTTTCATTGATGATTTCTCTAGGCATGCATTGGTGTATCCATTGAAAGCATAGCCAAAAGTTTTTATGTTCAAATAGTTTTTGGTTATGGCTAAAAATCTATGAGGATGTAGACTGAGCACCCTGTATTCTAATTTAGGGGCATAATACATGTCTTCTGATTTCAATGCACTTTTGGCTGAGCATGGGATAAGACATTAGTGTACAGTGTCATAAATACCTAAAAAATGGAGTTGTTGAAGGAAAGAATAGGTCTCTCATGGAGATGGTGAGGTGTACGATCAAAATCGAGGCATTGCCACATAGCTTCTAGCTTGAGGTTGTTATGTGTGCAACATATAAACATAACAGGTGTCCCACCAAAGAACTGCAATCAATCACTCCATATGAGTCTTGACATGGTTTCAAGCTATCTATTGCTCATCCGTGTTTCTTTGGTTGTCTGGCATATTCATTAGTGCCTAAACAATAACACATGAAATTGATGATAAAGAGGTGAAATGTATTTTTTTTGGTACAATTCTAAAAGAAAAGGCTATCATTTGTATCATCCATAAAATAAACGCATTTTGGTTAGCGCTGATGTTTTTACGAAAGATGCAATTCAACCATTACTTTTATGTACTAAGGAGACATCAGTTAGCTCCAAAGATGTGTATGACACCTTGTTGCCCCTTTTTACAAGTGGATAGTCAAGTACTCGTCCAAATGAGGTAATTTTTCAGCCTTTACATGTTCCACACACTACAACACATCGAGGGTATACCGAGGCTGCTACCGAGGAAATTGAACGGGCGTGATTTCTTCACGACATCGGTGTTGCAATCGGTATAGGTGTCGGAAAGAAAGTACCGGTATGGCGCCGGTATAGTCGTCGGTATAAGTGTTGGTATAACCGTCGAAATTTCCGACGCTTATACCGACGTCTGCGCTGGGCATACCGGCGCATATACCGACGACCATACTGGAGCTACCGGCACATATACCGACGATCATACCTGCATAAATTTTTTTGGGCAGTGTGTTGTCTTTTGCTACAACATGATGTTGTTTAGCAAAAGAAAATACACTCTACCCAACTGAGTACATGTGTTATGTACTCTAATGGCAACCAAAACATAAACTTATATGAGCAAAAATGAACAATGATTCATGTACAGAAAGTCGTATATTCCATAAATGAAAAATGTACAAAAGTGTGGCAAAGCATTTCCATATAGGAATCTAATACAAAATTATGGTACATCATTGCCACATAGGAGTGTAATACAAAATTGTGGCAATGTGTGTTGATATATTTAGGTAGTGATGTGTGTGAACACTCTAGGACCGCCGGGGCACTTTTTTCCCTCTTTAGGAGGTTTTTTTCCCCCGGCTTGTATATACGCCGATTGCCCTAATGGGCTACTTATCTTTGTACATTCTCTAGTAATACATTCAGTCTTGTGTGTTGTGCTCCAAGCTTCTTCTTCTTCCTTGTGCTGTTCGCGTGCTTCCGCAGAGGTCTAACTCCAACAATTGGTATCAGAGCAGGTCGTTGCTTCTTCTAGGGTGCCGTCGACACTCCTCTGTTTGCAGTCTCGTTTCGGCCTCCGAACGCACTATCGCAGTGCTTGTGCAGGCTATTTCGTCCTTTTGTGCCAAAGGTATATACCAGTTTCTGTTCGCCAGTTTAAGCGTCTCGAAGTCTGCTACAGGTCTAGCAGAACTCGTTTGGGCAGTTCCGTTCAACTTTTTTAGATACAGTCAATTTTCTGCATCAAGGTATTTTAGTCACCGGCCATGGCTGAAAGCAGTGATGTATTCCGTATGTTGGCTGTTGAGGATAAGTTGGATGGTACCAACTACCCATTATGGGCTTATATGATGCGACATGTACTGGTTGCAAAAGGATTGTGGAACATTGTGCAGGGTGTTGAAAGACGTCCTGTTACACCTGTAACGACAGGTACTCCAAATACAGGTGTTGGAGCTGATGAAGATAGTGTCGAAGATGATATTCCGCAGATTCCTGTTCGTGCTGCTGTTTCTGTTGCACCTACTGCAGAGCAGATTCGTTGGGATGGCAGAGATGCCCAGGCACATGCATTGATAGCTTTGTCTGTCAAACGTGCCATTATTCCTCATATTCGCTCTTGTAGAACAGCAAAGGATGCTTGGGATACACTTACCACTTTGTACCAGGCTAGGAATGAGGCTCGTGTTGCTTACCTCCGAAAACAGTTGGAGAGTGAGCACATGAATGAAGGTGATTCGATGGACAGTTTTCTTACAAAGATCAAAGACCTGAAGGAACAATTGATTTCTGCTGATGAGGTTATACCAGATAGCTCACTTGTGCAGACCGTTCTGAATGGCCTTCCTGATTCATATCAGAGTTTTGCCTCTACTCTTCGATTGATGATGAAAGGCAATCCGAATGCCTTGTCATTTGAGGAATTAGTCTCTGTTCTGTTGCAGGAAGATCAGTCCAGGCAGAACAGGTCCATTATGTGTGTTGCAGATCAAGCTTTCCTGGCTAGTCAGAAGGGCAAAGGAAAATGGAGCTCTTCTACTAGTAAGCAGAAATCTGCAAATGCTGCACAATGGAAGAACCAGGATAAAGATGAGAAGAAATCAGAAAAGCAGAAATTGTTCTGCAAGTACTGTAAAGGAAATGATCATATTATAAAGAACTGTCCAAAACTGGCTGCTAAAGAGGCAAAGAAGAAAGAGGCTGGAATGGTTGTTGCAGAGGCCTCTACACCAAAAACAGAGTCTGCAAATCTTGTGCAGGAAGAAGAATGGGCGTTTACTACTGTCTGCAGTTTTGACCCATCTTCTCATGATCAGTGCATGTCTGCAGTAGACTCAGATGTTTGGTACTTTGACAGTGGGGCGACCAAACATATTACCTCGCAGCGCAGTTTCTTCTCTTCACTTGAGCCTGCTCCTACAGGGAATACTGTCACATGCGCCAATAACTCCTCTTATCCTGTTATGGGAGTTGGTAAGATCATTCTGACTACTGCTGATGGTAGTTCTTTCACTTTGTCAGATGCTTTATTTGTGCCAGGGATCAAAAAGAATCTGTTATCAGTTTCTGCATTAGCCAAGATTGGCTTGGTTGTGAAATTTGTTGATGACAGGTGTACAGTCCATGATCTCTCAAATGGCGATGTGATTATTGCTTCTGGCATTTTATGTCGTGGGCTGTATAAGCTCATAGACTATGAAAGATCTGTGAATGATTCGGCATGTGCAGTTCATGATTCTCAGGCTATGTCAGATGCAAAGCTTTGGCATGCACGCTTTGGTCATCTGAATTTTGCTAGTTTGTTATGCCTGCAGAAATCTGAAATGGTGTCCTCTTTGCCCAAACTTGAGGCACCTGGAAAACATGTTTGTGAAGGCTGTATTTTGGGCAAAATGCAGCGTTCTTCCTTTCCAAAAGATGGTTCAGTTCGGGCTACGCAGAAATTGCAGCTTGTACATAGTGATGTCTGTGGTCCTATGCAGACACCCTCTTTTGGAAATTACCTTTACTTCGTGACTTTCATTGATGATTTTTCCAGGCATGCATGGGTATATCCACTCAAAGCAAAGTCCGAAGTGTTCATGTGCTTCAAACAGTTTTTGGTTTTAGCTGAAAATCTGTCAGCATGTAAAATGGGCACCCTCCGTTCTGATCGAGGGGGGGAATATATGTCTTCAGATTTTAATGCATTTCTGGCTGAACGTGGGATAAAACACCAGTGTACAGTGCCGTATACACCTCAACAGAATGGAGTTGCTGAACAAAAGAACAGGTCACTCATGGAGATGGCGAGGTGCATGGTCAAAAGTCAGGCTTTACCACATAGTTTCTGGCTTGAGGCTGTCATGTGTGCAGCATATGTACTGAACAGGTGTCCCACTAAAGCGTTGCAGTCTATCACTCCATATGAGGCTTGGCATGACCGCAAGCCATCTGTTGCTCATCTGCGTGTTTTTGGTTGTTTGGCATATGCATTAGTGCCTGAACAACATCGCAGAAAATTGGATGATAAGGCAGTAAAATGTATTTTTGTTGGGTACAGTTCTGAAAGTAAAGGCTATCGTCTGTATCATCCACAGACTAAACGCATTCTGGTTAGCCGTGATGTTGTCCTTGTGGAAGATGCTATTCACCCATTGCTTTCATGTACTAAGGAGACATCTGTTAGCTCCAAAGACATGTATGATACTTTGATGCCTCTTTTTACAGTTGGACAGGCTAGTGCTGGTCCTAATGAGGCAACTTCTCAGCCTTTGCAGGTTTCATATGATGATGCAGATCATTCCATTTCTGATGCAGATTTACATGATGCACTTGTTGATGAGAGAGCTGATATTGAACAGGCAAAAACTATGCCAAAATGGCTGGTGCAGACTTTGCGTGACAGCAAATTAGATGCACCTTTGTCATATCGTACTCGTTCAGGCTCTCATAGTACCTCCTTTGCATCAGATTGCTATGCTATGGCTGCATCTAGTCTCTGTGATGAGAATGAGCCTGTTTCTTTTGATGAAGCACAAAATTCAGAAAATTGGATGGCTGCTATGCAATCTGAATATGATGCTATAATGAAGAATGGTACATGGTCTTTATGTGACTTGCCTCCTGGCAAGAAGGCCATTGGCACTAAGTGGGTATACAAGCTGAAGCGTAAACCTGATGGTACAGTTGACAGGTATAAGGCTAGGCTTGTTGCAAAGGGTTATGCGCAGGAAAGAGGCATTGATTTTGATGAGACCTTTGCACCTACATGCCGTATGACTACTGTTCGGAGCATTTGTGCACTTGCAGCCCATCATGGTTGGAATGTACATCAGTTGGACATTAAAACAGCATTTCTGAATGGTGACTTGCATGAAGAAGTGTATGTTTTTCAGCCCCGTGGCTTTGTGCAGAAAGGGCATGAAAACCAGGTGTGCAGGTTAAAGAAGGCGTTATATGGTTTAAAGCAAGCACCACGTGCTTGGTATGAGAAGATACATGCCTATCTGATTGCACATGGTTTTGAGAACAGTCCAACTGAAAGCACCTTATATGTTAAGCGTGCTAATGATGTGCTTCTGATCATTGTTGTCTATGTAGACGACATGCTGCTCACTGGTCCTCTTGAGAAGCATATTGCTGATTTCAAGGCTGATTTGCATGCCTCATTTGAGATGTCTGATTTGGGGCATTTGCATCACTATTTGGGCATTCAGTTTATGCAAGTTGATGGTGGAATGGCTTTGTGTCAAACGAAATATATTGACACATTATTGCAGCGTTTTGGCCTTGAAGACTGTAAGCCTATTGCCACTCCTATGGAGACAGGTTTACGATTGAGTCTTCATGATGCTGGAGATGCATTTGATGCTGTTCTCTATCAGCAGGCCGTTGGATGCTTGATTTACTTATGCATTACTCGGCCAGATATTCAGTTTGCTGTCTCACAGATGAGCAGGTTTATGCATTGCCCAGGAGTCACGCATTGGAAAGCGGTTAAGCGCATCTTTCGCTACTTGAGTGGTACTCGGCTACTTGGGTTGTTTTATCCCAAGGGGGGATCACTACCGCCAGATTTGCATGCTTTTTCTGACTCAGATTGGGCTGGTTGCTATGACACTCGTGTGTCCACCAGTGGTTTTTGCTTCATGCTTGGTAGCTCATGTATATCTTGGTTGAGCAAGAAGCAGCCTACTGTGGCCACTTCCAGTTGTGAGGCTGAGTATAGGGCAGCTTTCACAGCGACTGTTGAGTGTGTGTGGCTCAGACGCCTTATGGCTGATTTGGGTGTTGGCCAGTCTTCTGCCACCACCATCTTCACTGACAGTCAGAGCGCATTGGCAGTTGCGAGGAACCCTGTGTTCCATGCTCGCACTAAGCACATTGAGGTGCATTATCACTATGTCAGAGAGAGGTTCTCTGCTGGGGAGATCAGCTTGGCATATGTGCCCACGCAGGAGAACATTGCAGACCTTTTCACGAAGGCTCTGCCTAGGGAGAAGTTTGAAGCTTTCCGCAAAGCTTTGGGCTTACTTCCTTTTGTGGAGTGATTTCCACATAGCTTGGCACTACCTTATACATGAGTGCCAGCTCCTTGTTCACCGCATCACTCCCAGGGGGGATTTGTTGATATATTTAGGTAGTGATGTGTGTGAACACTCTAGGACCGCCGGGGCACTTTTTTCCCTCTTTAGGAGGTTTTTTTCCCCCGGCTTGTATATACGCCGATTGCCCTAATGGGCTACTTATCTTTGTACATTCTCTAGTAATACATTCAGTCTTGTGTGTTGTGCTCCAAGCTTCTTCTTCTTCCTTGTGCTGTTCGCGTGCTTCCGCAGACGTCTAACTCCAACAATGTGACAAAACACTTCCATATAGGAATCAAATACAAAATTATGGTTCATCATTGTCATATGCGAGTGTGATACAAAATTGTGGCATTGATCAAAATATTTACACCTACAATCCTGCAACAAAACATATGTATAAAATAAGACCAATTAATATGACATTTATAAACAACAACTAGAAACACGAAACCAAGATATAACTTTACCTAATCAAGAATATTCTCCCATGAGATGATTGCTCCGCGTCCCTCTAAGTCTTCTAACAGTGAAGTCAGTTCATGTCGATATCCATATGATTCTTCAGTTCGCATTGGAGGACGACCCACTGCCAACTCCTATAGTAAATATGTAAAATGTTAGATGAATATACATAATGTACTTAACACAAACAACTTCAATAATTAACATCATACTTACAAATTGGTAGCACATACTGTCGTATCCGCCGCTACCTAAATGCGACGTTCCAACCGTATCTAAACGTGTGGCCGCCACATCTCTCTGTTGACGATACCGATCAAGAGTATGTTGATGCTCATCCTGAATCGATTCCCATTCTTCGGCATCTAGCCATACAGGCTTCGGTAAGCCTGTTTTGAAAGCATCGCGAGCTTCCGATCATCGATGCGACATCACTTCGCGTGCTGTATGTTGAATCCAATCGAAACTCACAATAGGATTGCCAGGTGCTGGCCGGTACTCTTCATATATGCATTGTGTGATATGATTTTTAGAGTCTCTATCCTATTCGATCCATTTTAACATTACTGAATGAACGAATTCGATATAGCAGAGTTGTCGTATACGTTGACGCATTGACTTCCCCACCGCATCCATAACTGGAGCTCCATTACGGATATGATATATCTTCGATTCGTCATGATCATGTGCACCCCAAGGTGTACGTGGAGATCCCATCTGATGCAATATGAAGATCTCATCTCATCCAATGTATATATATGCATGCTTAAGCTTGTATACATATGCATTCATGTATACATATGCATATGCATACATGTATGCATATGCATTCATGTATGCATATGCTTGCTTGTATGCATATGCATGCTTAAGCTTGTATACATATGCATATGCTTGCTTGTATACGTATACATGTATACATATACATATACATATGCTTGCTTGTATGCATATGCATTCACGTATGCATATGCATTCATGTATGCATATGCATTCATGTATGCATATGCTTGCTTGTATGCATATGCATGGTTAAGCTTGTATACATATACATACACATATGCTTGCTTGTATGCATATTCATTCACGTATGCATATGCATTCATGTATGCATATGCTTGCTTGTATGCATATGCATGCTTAAGCTTGTATACATATGCATATGCTTGCTTGTATATGTATACATGTATACATATACATATACATATGCTTGCTTGTATGAATATGCATTCATGTATACATATGCATATGCATATGCATACATGTATACATATACATATGCATATGCTTGCTTGTATACATACATGTACATATACATGTATGTATATGCATACATGTATGTATATGCATACATGTATGCATATGCATATGCATTCATGTATACATATACATATACATATACATATGCATATTAGAAAATAAAAATATAAAGATTCATGTATGCATATCCCTCATGCATGTATGCATATGCATGCATGCATGCATATAAAAATTCATGTATGCATATGCATATGCATGCATGTATGCATGCATATGTATATATATATGCATGCATGTATGTATGTATGTATATATATATGCATGTGTGTATGTATATATATGTATGCATGTATGTATGTATATATGCATGCATGTATGTATATATGCATGCATGTATGTATGTATGCATGCATGTATGCGTATAAAAAAATATATAAAAATTCATGTATGCATACAAAAATATAAAATTTCATGTAGGCATATATGTATATATGCATATGCATGCATGCATGTATGTATATATGCATGCATGTATGTATGCATATCCCTCATGCATGTATGTATGCATATGCATGTATGCATGCATGCATGTATGTATGTATGCATGTATGCGTGTGCATGCATGCATGTATGCGTGTGCATGCATGCATGTATGCGTGTGCATGCATGCATGGATGTATGCATATGCATGCATGGATGTATGCATATGCATGCATGTATGCATATGCATGCATGTATGCATATGCATGCATGTATGCATATGCATGCATGTATGCATATGCATGCATGTATGCATATGCATATGCATGCATGCATGCATATGCATATCCCTCTCTCTCTCTCTCAAAAAAAAATAAAGAGAGAAGATATTAGAAAACAAAAATATAAGGAAAGATAAAAGACTGATATATGTTTTATTTACATTGATGTAATTTTTGAATCAAAGTTGTCAAAATCCCCTTGAAGTTCTCCTTCGTTGAATTTCCAAAGATTTGATCTCAAAAATCTCTTGCAAAACTAAAGAGAGAAGATATTAGAAAAGCAAAAACATAAAGAAAGAAAACAGAGTGATACAATATGTGTGATCTACTTACCAAAGCGTCAAATCTATAAAAATAGAGGTGTGTTTAGAGAGAGAGAGAGGAGAGGGAAAGAGAGAGAGAATTGTTTGAATCATCGTCGAAATCCACTTGAAGTTCTTCTTCGTCGAATTTCCAAAGATTTGATCCCAAAATCTCTTGCAAGACCAAACAAAGAACATATTAGTAAAGAAAAAACATAGAAAAATAAAAGAGTGCTACACTATGTGCGATCTACTTACCAAAACTTCAGATCTATAAAGATAGAGGTCTGTTTAAAGAGAGAGAGAGAGAGAGAGAGAGAGAGAGAGAGGGAGAGAGAAAGAGGGAGAGAGAGGGAGAGAGAGTGAGAGAGAGAGAGGGAAAGAGAGAGAGAGATAGTGAGAGAGAGGAAGGAAGAGAGAGAGAGAGGGAGAGAGAGAGAGAGAGGGAAGGGAGGGAGAGAGAGAGAGAGGATGACAAACAGAGCTCTGTTGTTGGCGCGCGCAAACCCAAAAGGAGAAGATCTAGATTCAAAACGCTCAAAATGACGAATTTCGGGTTCGGGCCCGATTAAAAAGAGAGCGTCGGTATAAGCGTCGATATACGCGTCGGTAGTTTCAGCAAATTACCGATGCGTATACCGACGCGTATACCGACGCTTATACCGACGCTTTGTTTCCGAGGCAAAGCGCCTTTCCCAAATTCTCCGAGGAGTATACCGACACTGATAGCTGCCCGTCGGTACACTGACCGTCGATATTCCCTCGATATGTTGTAGTGACATGATGATGTAGATCACCATTTCTAATGCAGATTTACATGATGCACTTGTTGATGAGAGGGCTGATATAAAGGAGGCAAAACCTATGCCTAAATGGTTGGTATAGACTTTGAGAGATGGCAAATTAAACGCACCTCTTGCAATTGTACTTTTCATATTGTACTTGTTTAGGATCTCATAGTGGTTTTCTTGCATCGGATTGCTATGCAATGGTTGCCTCTAGTCTTCATAATCAAAATGAGCCAATTTTTTTTGGTGAAGCACAAAATTTAAAAAAATGGATGGCTAACATGCAATTAATATATGACACTATTATGAAGAATTGTAATTGCTCTTTATGTGATTTGCCTCCAAGCAAAAAGATCATCATCACCAAATGGGTATACAAGCCGAAGCATAAACCTGATAGAACAATTGACAGATATAAAGCTAGGCTTGTTGGGAAAGGTTGTGCTCAAGAGAGAGGCATTGATTCTAATGAGATTTTTGCACCCACATGCCAAATAACCACTATTCATAGCATTTTTGCACTTGTAGCTCGTCATGGTTGGAATGTACATCAGTTAGACATTGAAACTGCATTTCTGAATGGTGACCTACATGAAAAAGTTTATGTATTTCAGCCTCATGATTTTGTGAGAAAAGGGCATGAAAACAAATTATGCATGTTGAAAAAGGCATTATATGGTTTGAAGCAAGCACCATGTGCTTGATATGAAAAGATACATGCCTACTTGATTGCACATGGTTTTGAGAACAGTCCAACTAAGAGCACCTTATATCATTAGGGAAAAAAGTGAGCCTTGCATGGGCCTTGTAAGGATCCCTAATTTTTAGGGATTAGAAGGATTAATTTATGAGTTTAAGGAGCCACATGAAACCACTAGTGGTATTGTGAATTAAAATAATATAGATAAAAGTATGTGTTTGGTCTCTCATCCATGAGCAAACATGAGCCTTTGGATTGGTCAAATCAATGGCCTATTTTGAATTGCACAAGAATCTAGAGAGAGAATCCATTTAAACTCGTGGGAATAAAGGCAAGAGTGTGCAGAGTCTCTGCACAAATCTTGGCCATCAAATTTATGTATGATCCAACGGATCCCCGTGAATGGGGCTGATCCTTTTTCGGGAATGCATCTCGGTCATCCGATTTGAAGATCATCTGATGGCTGCCTTTAAAAGGTGCCTTCCTCTTTAATGGGATGCATTTAGACCATCAGATCGAGGCCCAATCCAAAGGCTAGAAACAAAGGCGCCTAATCTTCCAAGAATTCAAGCAAGACCGTCCGATCAAAGAGCCAATCCAAATGTTCATTGCAAAAGGCGTTTTTCCTCAACATTGCTTTGTTCCAAGCCATATGGCTCAAGCCAATCCAAGGGTCCACATTCATAGACGCCTTGACTTTTGGCATTTAACCTTGACCCTTAGATATTTGAAGAATCCAGCGGATGTAAATGTTTTTCGACTTTTCCAAAACCATTCTCTAAAGAATCCCACTGATTTTAGATGGTTTTTGGATCTTTGACCAGACAAAAACAAGGGAAGCCTATGCATAGCCTATGTGTTTAAGGGACTAGACTGTCTCCACCACCCTCTTCTCATTGGTCCATGGCTAATCACTCCTTAATTTAAAAGGCCCATGAAGGGTTCATTTTTTCCCCTAATGTGTTACACGTGCAAATGATGTACTTTTGATCATTTTTTGTGTATGTTGATGAAATGTTGCTCACTATTCCTAATGAGGAGCACATTACTAAATTTAAGGCTGATTTGCATGCCTCGTTTGAGATGTTAGATTTGGGGCATCTACATCATTATTTGGGCATTAAGATTATGCAATTTCATGGGGGGGATAGTTTTGTGTCAAACAAAATATATTGACAACTTATAGCACCAACTTGGCCATTAGTATTGCAAACCTTTTGCCACTCCTATGGAAAGATGTTTACGGTTGAGTCTTCATGGTGCTAGACATGCATTTCATGATGTTATTTATCTGTTGGCTATTGGATGTTTGATTTACTTATGCATAACTCAGTCTAATATTCAATTTTATATATCTCAAATGAGTAGGTTTATGCATTGCATAGGTGTCAAGCATTGGCAAGCAGTTAAGAGAATCTTTCCCTACTTGAATGGTACCCATCTACTTGGATTGTTTTATCCCAAGAGGGGACAATTACTGCCATATTTACATGCTTTTTGACTCAAACTGGGTAGTTGCCATGACACTCGTGTGACCATTAATCGTTTTTTCTTCATGTTTGGTATCTCATGCATATCTTGGTTTATGCAAGTTGATTGGGGAATAGCAGTGTCAAACAAAATATATTAACACATTGTTGCAACATTTTGGCCTTGATGATTGCAAACCTATTGCTACTCCTATGGAAATATGTTTATGCTTGATGAAGATTGGTGGTGCATTTGATGTTGATCTCTATCAATAGGTTGTTAGATGCTTGATTTATTTATGCATAACTTAGCCTAATATTCAGTTTTTTGTCTCACAAATGAGAAAGTTTATGCATTGCCTAAGTGTCAAGAATTGGTAGGTGGTTAATCGCATCTTTCACTACTTGAGTGGTACCCAACTACTTGGATTGTTTTATCCCAAGGGGGCGTCACTACCACCAAATTTACATGCTTTTCCTAACTAAGATTGGGTTGGTTGTTGTGTCACTCATGTGTCCATGAGTGGTCGTTGCTTCATGCTTGGTAGCTCATGCATATCTTGATTGAGAAAGAATGAACTTATTGTGGCCACTTTTAGTTGTGAGGTTGAGTAAAGGGTAGCTTTCATAGAAAATGTTGAGCATGTGTGGCTCAAAAGCCTTTTTGCTGATTTTGTTTTACTACTAGATGATATTTCCTTGATATGCTTACATGAGTAATCCAAATTCTCTTTGGGGTCTTTAGTCTAGTCCATAAAGCTAATGTCTATGCCTAGATAATCACTTGAAATTATAAGCACCCATCAATGCTTCCTCATGAAGCACATCTGATGGATCCCTTTTAATTGGTTTCCCAAGTCGTTGAGTAGTGTGTACTTCACCATTTTTAGTGAACTTGTGATATCCCAAAGTCTTATCTCTATATTACAAGAATATGTTTGAAGGTATTATTAATACGTGACTTCCATGCACTTTTCATGCCAAAGTTGCAAATTTCTAATATGGTTAGACTTATGTACACAGCCTTCTTGAAGAACATTTATATTCTTCTCCTTCATATTCCTTGGACTCTTAAAATATAAATTCGATTGAAGTTATCCAAACACGTGCATCTAGCTCTTATATCTTAACTCATGCACATATCGTATCAATAGATATCTTGTCCTTGCCTTTCTTCCGCTCAATCAATTGGACCAATAATTTTGTTGCAATTCTTATGTCTATGTGCACAGTATGTTATTTTCATTCTACATGGCACATGTATGTGCCCCTAAGCCATCATGGTGCATCTAAGGTGAATGGGTCTAATGTGAATAGAGTCACAACTCAATGATGAAAGTGTTTCATCACCCACCCATATCCATCCCCTTTTAAATACACTCCGTCTAACTCCCATATAATTAGTAGACCTTATTTTCCTCCTCGCCAATAATACATCCCATCTCCATGGTTCCTCTATAGTGAACCCCTATATAGAAGTATGTCCACTCATAAATTGTGAAGTTACAAAATTTGTGCAATAATAAAACTAATCTAAAGTACCAATCATGGATTTCCTTGACCTCACTAGTAAATTTCAAAGCATAGTGGAAAATTGTTGATGAAGTCACCAATGATACACCGAGCACCACCAAAAAGAGATATTGGAAATTGTTTCTTGATCCAAACCGCTCAAATCTCCTTCCATTGTAGCGAAAATTTTATCCTCTCAAAGCATACATGATAATAACTTTTCATAAATAAAAAATCTCTAAAATGTGAATCTAAAGGAAAGAACAACATGCAAGTTGACCAGCTACTAAGCAATGACCAATCGAAAACTATGTTTGGATGTGCCAATGTCTAAGTCCACCAAGAGACTATGGGGGATAGTTTCTCAATTTTGAACCTATAACCCTATAGTTTAAGCTCCAAAAAACACATGAGGAAAAAATTCAATGAAGCTAGACAATGTTTGATACCTTAGATGAGGGCACGAAGATCCCTCCTTACATGATTTGCTATCTTCATAAATAGAACATCTTGGGAGCTTGGAGACATCCTTTAATTCTTACTTCTTGGTATTTTTTTCCATGCTTGCCCTTTCTCATCTTCTTCTCCTTCTCAATGATCATTGAGATGCATCTTTTTCTTGTCTTCTTTGCTCTTTTTCCATGAACGTCTTCATGGAAAGAATGTGCGAGAGATGAGATAACAAATGTGGAGAGAGAGAGAGAGAGTTTGAAGGAACAACTTGAACATGCATGAGAAATGGGTCTACTCTTCATCTTCCCTATATTCTAGTTGCTCTATCTTGCCTTCCTATGATTATAAAATCTTGCCACTATCTCATGAAAGCTTAAGGAAAAGACTAATCTCATTCTTCTTTTATATTTTATTTTCCCTCACCGAAGGATCTCTTCTTCGTAAAGACAAGAACCCCTAACCTCTCCTTTCTTTTTGTCTTCTCTTACTCCTTGTCACTCCTTCCCTGATCACCCTCATGGAACATGATGCTTGGGCATACATAAGTTATAGCTTGAGGATTTGAAGCTCAAGGTGAAGAAGTGGCACATACAATTAAAGGAATGATGTATATCCCAAGGCTTCTTAGCCTTGGATCTATGCATTAACGTCTTAGAATTTACTTTATGGCAATGAAGCTCAAGTCAAATTCATTAAAATGAGGATTAATGGAATCAAGGAGTGTCTTAATACAAATCAAGAAGTTGGAAAGAAACATACTAACAACATTGAGAGGTTTCAAAGGGCATCAAGGGAGCCTATTCCTCCACTTTTTGATGCTCTAAATGAAATGATTGACCTTCATCAGGATGAGGATCTTATGAATGTAACTAATGGTTGGGCCTAGTGGTTGGGCCTCTCACCTCTTGAGGCGGGGGCAAGGGTTCAATTCCTGGCAACATGTAAGGGACATGTAATCTGGAAAGATGTTGCATTGTGGCTGAGTGCCACCGTTTGTCTATCCCTGCGATAGTGTTGACCACCGTTTAACCCAGTCTTGTAAACCCCTGTTCTTGTGGGATAAGGGGGGTCCATGGGTACTATGCCCTTCCTTGTACAGTTGCAATTTCAAAGTTAAAGTCCGGGGGAGTAGGCCTCGGTCGAACCTCCATTTAAAAAATAATAATAATAATAATATAATAATAATAATAATAATAATAATAATAATAATAATACTGGTGAAGACGAAAGAGAAGAAAGCCCAAAGAATCAAGATGAGGATGTACTACCTCAAATGGAAATTCTGTCATTTCACATATGTTGTAATGACCGATCATTGTCCAACTCTCATTCTATATAACTCAACATGATTTTAATGAGTCTTTTTTATTCATCCCTTCATTGTCTTTGTGATGTTTAATATGTATCTGTGCATATCTATGCATGAGAGAGAGGCATGTGATTAAAAAAGTGAAAACAGAGGGAAATAAGTGAAAGAGAGGTAACGATAAATCTAAGTGCATTTCAAAATTATTTGAAAGTTTGTGCTGAGTGTGTATGTATGTGCGAATACCTGTACATGTGTGTGTGTGTGTGAGAGAGAGAGAGAGAGAGAGAGAGAGAGAGAGAGGCGTCATTAGCAAAGTGAAGAAATGCATTTCAAAATTATTTGAAAGTTTGGGCTCAGTGTGCATGTATGTGCGCATACCTGTACATATGAGAGAGAGAGAGAGACGTGAGAACAGAGGGAAATGAGTGTAAGGACAGGGAAATATTAATCCAAGTGAACAGCTGCAGAATGGAACAACACTACTCATATATGATATACAATCAAGTGTGTGGTTAAGGGACGATAGACTATGTGTATATTCTGCTGTTAATAAGATCACGAAAGGCGATGCATTAGAGAGTAAGGCGATGCTTTAAAACACCTGAATTTATAGCACGAGCTGCCTTCCTCGTTATCTGGGAAATTCCTCAACAGATTAGCTGGAATTTTGTCAGAAATTACCTTCTTCCACATTTCCGTTCCCAAGCCTAGTGATTTCTTCTGTAAGCCTTCCTACCACTTACAGTGCGGACACATCATGAGGCCATTCTCATTGCAGTCTGGACATCGTCCTGTTTCATCCGCACTGGAAAACAATCTACAGCTCCCGCAGCAAGTTGTGCAAGGTACAAATCTAATGCCTCGACAAGCATGGCATTCTTGTCTCGCGCTGCTACTCAAACCCTCCAGCATTTTCACTAGAATACCTTCCTCGTGAAGTTGCTCAACCTCCTCAGCGCCTCCAATATGTCTACCTAAAATGAATAGCCTGGGCACTGGAACGTTCTTACCCATTATATCAGTAAGTTCCTTCCTGAAGTTGGAATGCATCCACACATCCCTCTCATCAGCATGAACTCTTAAGCCCTGAAGAATTGATCTGATTAGAGCGCAATTGCGGAAGGTTCTCCTCACTGCGCGCAAGCTGGTGAAGTAAAGAACCACCTTATTCTCGCCACCTGGGGGGCAAACAGTGTCAAACCTGTTGAGGTAGTCTTTTCCCCTCCAAGTCTCATGGTTTCTAAGAGCAGAAACCCTTGAGAATGAGATCTCTTCGCTCAAGAAACTATTGGCCTTCAGATACGTTCGGTTACTACGCGTCCTTTCATCCTGGCAATCTACTGAATCTAATGTTTCATAATCGTAAATAGCCTCTTGATGCGAATGAAAGTTCTCTAAGTCGGAGCTGGATAAGGATCCTGAACCCATAGAGCTGTTTTCATTGGCAATCGAATCTGAACACTCACGGCTAGCATCAGATTGGCAATCGAAGTTTATGGGACTTTGATGGTCATCGATGACTGCATACTGGAGGGCGTTCTCGAAGGCAGCTAGAAGCGACAGGTCAAATAGGGGGCTACCTCTAGGTTCTGCTGAAACTTCAGGGCTAGTGTGCATGTGCGAATCTGAGAAGCCACAAGATGTAACGTAACAGTTTTCCTTTTCATTTTCAGAATCTGTCTTTGATTTGTTATTACTCTCGACAGGCAAAACAGTTGAGTCGCTGAACCTTGTACAAACGCTGTTCATGTCATGGCTATCTTCATGGAGCTGCGAATACGAGCTCTCTTTAGGGGTCAATGCTCTGACGTGTCTCTTAGGGGACGCAAATCCATATGTCGGCATAAGAACTGGATTAAGCAGAGATCTCAAACCGATACTTCTCTCCACAAGTGTGTCCATGCAGGTCAAAATATCAAAGGTCGATGCAAAGTTCCGACTCATAGAAGTATCATTAAGAATTCTTATGTCTGCCCCTAATGACTCTTTCCTTTGGCTGTTTTGTAAAATAAATCCAATGAGCTCACGGTTGAGGACGCTAGACAACTGGAAAGAAAGGATTTCCCCAAGTTTTTTCTGAATCTTATTCGTTGCAGTTCTTGAGAGCATGATCTGCTTGTGTTTCGACTCTGGCTGGTTCACCTCGACTACTTCCCAATCTTCTTCTATTTCTTGATGTAGGCGAGGCGTCCGGCAGCAACTACTCTTGAGAGAGCTTTTCCAATTCGTAAGACTCGGGATACGAGAAAACTTAGACGTCCATAAGCCTCTGCCATCCTCTACAGCACCATGTGGGTTCGTTTTTGTAGAAAGATTCAAGCAACTCAGAGGAACATTCCGCGTATCTTGATCAGAAACCTGCTTTGAGTGAGAGCTCCCCATGATATATTCAGCTACTCGGTATCAGCCGCAGGTAATCTCCTTTAGCAAGCATGATCCCAGCAAATGCATTATGGAACTTTCCTGCGGAAAACTTACCAGAGTCCATGCAACGAGGATATTAAGCTTTTCCCATACCTTTTGAACCTTCTGTATGCATAAGAGTTCTCGGTGCGCGTCGCTGTCTTAGCCTTCTGTTTGCATACGAATTCTCGACGCGCTTCGCTGTCCTAAGACAGCAGAAAATATCTACACTTTCAGAAAACAAATACTACATACGAATTCTCGACGCGCTTCGCTGTCCTAAGACAGCAGAAAATATCTACACTTTCAGAAAACAAATACTTCGATGGCTGCCTGTGAGAATAAAACCCTATACCTGCAGATTGCACGCGTTGCACTCAGACGTGAAGCATTCCGACTGTCCCATTTCCAAGCCTCTCATTCATCCGCTCGTCTAGCATTACGGCCCAGGCTAGGGTGGTTCTTCTTTTCCGGCCGCGGTTAGCAAGCGCGACTCTGAGTGATGTACATCAT
Organism: Ceratopteris richardii; assembly: GCA_020310875.1. Lineage (NCBI taxonomy): Eukaryota > Viridiplantae > Streptophyta > Polypodiopsida > Polypodiales > Pteridaceae > Ceratopteris > Ceratopteris richardii. Next base: position 204,170,985 of record CM035408.1, read on the forward strand.
GTACGTGTATCAATATCAAAATGTGCATGTGTGTGCGCATGCGCCACGAACGAGATACTTCGTAGGCATACGTGGGTCTGTTCATGCACGGAGGCCTCGTAGACAAAGATAGCGGGTGCGGGTAGCAAGCTTGCTCGCGAGTTGTGGGCTTTGGTCAGGAAATATCGAGAGCATTGCATGATGGACCTGCTAGGCGTTGCCACCAACAGCGACGCTTCGAATGCTCCATACTCGACGACGCCCGTTCCATTGCAAAGCTTACGAAGTGACATTGTCAAGAAAAAGCGGTCCGAGGCCCGCGCCTACTGACGGCCATCGTCACTTCTGCCGTTCTCTCAATGCTGCCCAACGACTCAATTTCGAATTTCCTAAGGGAGGTAAGGTAGTACGGTCCAGTGTTGTATTTTGACGGCCTACCATGCCCTTCAATTTTGAAGGTTATCTACAATCAATACTTGTTTTCCAGATTTTCAGTATAATTTTTGAAGGTCTAAAAAAAATTGTAACCTTGTTTTACGGTCCAAAATGGCCAAAACGGGCAATACGGCCGTCAAAAATCAACACTGGTTACTAGTACCATTTGTCTGTCGATGAACTTGCTTTTTCTTTTTTAACTGAATAATTTATATTAAGAAAATTCCTACACAAGGACGGGTGTAGGGGATAATGAACATTAACAATTGTACAAGTGAAGATGGTTATAGTACCGATGGTCAAAGCTTACTCTCTCGAATATCTTGAATCAATGGAAAGAACAATTGTACAAATGAACGTGGATATAGTACCGATGATTTCCTTGTATCCCACAAAGCAATGGTTAGCCATATCAGGTTGCCCGAAGGCTACAAACTAGCCTAAAGTCGATTGTCATTGGACATAAAATTAATCTGCAATCCCATAGGAAGATGAACCCAACATTCTAATGACCGAGGAGTCCTCAAGTCAGCAAAGCATCAATAAAGCCCTTGTAAATTATAGGAGTTTCGTTACAACTCCCAAAAGGTAAAAAACTCGCCCTTTTTATGAATAATGGCCCTACATGTGTGAACAAGGTCATAACTTGACTGATTTCTACAAAAAGCAGCTTGTGCTCTTTTTGCTAATACTCTAATGTGAACAAGGTCATAACTTGACTGATTTCTATAAAAAGCAGCTTGCGCTCTTTTTGCTAAGACTCTAATGTTAGGAGTCTTGAAGCATTAATCGACTTCCATCCTTTTCATCTTGCTTGTTCTTCCTACTTTGTGGGATGCGGGGGGTCTCATGGGTACTATACCCCTTCATCTGCACAATTGTTTATCCCCTACTTTGTGGGATGCGGGGGGTCTCATGGGTACTATACCCCTTCATCTGCACAATTGTTCTTTCATTCTAATTCAAGCTATAAGGAAGATTAGCCTTCGATCGAACTTCCTCTTAAAAAGAAAAGAGAAGTCTATGCACAACAAACTAGTGGTTGAACTTTTGTAGTACTCCTTGGGTTTAGTTAGTCATCCATATTTGAAAGTTGGCAAAACATCTTAGTGATCATGGAGTTATATATATATATATATATATATATATATATATATATATATATATACACACACACATGCATATATATATATATATATATGTGTGTGTGCACTTGTTTTTATTGGAGTTCAAGGTCTATGGAACCACATGAACAACACAAGGAAGAAGAAGAAGCTTGCAACAGAATACAATATTGAATTTATTATCAGGTGAATCTACAAAGATAAGTGATCTGTTATGTTAATGTTAGTGTCCATGTGAAAGGCCAAATGGCCATCGGACACTTCTTTATATATGTTCTTTAATAAAACATATAGTGGCCTGGTCAGTCAGAGACTATAAGTTCGACCACATTTGTAAGACCTAAGAAGTCTGTCTTCGTGCTCCCTGTGTAATGTGTTTCTGCGTATTCTACAGCCTCTCTGTCGAGTACTGTGTGCGGCTTAGGAGCTCGAGTTTCTACTCCGAGGATATTATCGTGGAGCTCTCAAGAAGGAGAGTGCACCGTGGTGCATCGCCATCGAATTATTTCATTGGTATCAGAGCAGTTCGACGCAAAAGCCCTCCCCCCTCCCCCCACCTCCCTTGGCTTTCTCCAAGGCTTACGACTAAGGCGGCGACCAAGGCATAGACCTTGGCATACTTTGTCATCCGAGTCACTGAAGTCACCGTTGGCACCGTTGGTTGTGCGCGAGGGAGGACCTCAATGATCAAGGAAGATAGAGGTTCCTTGTACTTCCCGGGAGGTCACCCATCCCAATATTGTTCCCCCCATAGCTCGCTTAACCGTGGCAATCTCTTGCCACTAAGCTACACTCTTGTGGTGTTTGAAGAAGGGGAAAGACTAAGGTTAACATTAATATGTTAGTACTTGAAGTTTTACAATATTTTGACACTCGTCATATGCTCATTTTGCAAAGGATACTCTAGCAAAATTTTTCTAGATTTTTGGTTTAATGAACTATACAGTGGTCGATTTACTCCTTGATACACTTACTCGTTGGTGTTTGGACTCTTCTAGCTCCATTATCATTCTATTCAGTTCTCTACCATCAAGGCATCAGAGATCTTAGGCACATTTGGTGGATCAGGGTCTAGTGCCAGTGTTTTGAGGAGGAGCTACAACTTGCAGGGCAAAGACCATTTTGAACTCTGAAAATTTGATGGCATAAACTTTGCTCTATGGAAGAATTAGCTTAAGATGTGTGGATTCGAAGGAGGCAATGGAAGCCAATAAATGGGATTTCAAAGAAGCATGCTGACATGGATGAAGATGACTGGGATGAGTCAGATGAAATGGCCAGGTCTACCAGCTTGCACCTGGTAGATAATGTTTACTTTACAGTATTAGACTGTGAAGGTGCAGAGGAGCTTTGGAAGAAGTTATGCAATACATATGAAAAAGAGATGATACCAAATAAAGTGTATCTGATGAGAAAATTATATGACCTTCGCATGAAGGACAAAGATAGTGTTGTTGCTCATCTAAACGAGTTTGATGCTATATTCTCTCAATTATAGGCTCAAAAAATGGATAAGGATAATGAAATGAAAGCAGCATTGCTGTTATGCACCTTGCCATCATCATGGGATACATTTTGCACAGCTATTAGCAATAGTGCACCTGGTGGTAAACTCATCTATGATGACATATGTGGAGCACTCTTGAGTGAGGAGATTCCTGAAAAATCTATGATTGGCACTCAGAGTGGAGATGCATATAGTGTTCATGATTCTTACCAAGGAAAGAATCAGCAATGTGGCAAGCGCAAGAATAAGGAAAAGAATGGTCAACAAAATAAGAGTAAAACTAAACCAAGGAAGAGGGATATTGAATGCCATTATTGTCATAAGAAAGAACATATGAAGAAAGATTGTTATGCATTAAAGAATGCTAAAGGTAAATGACAGAATGTTGATGGGCATGTTAAACAGTTACCTGCATCATCTACTTTGACAGTGAAGATTGAAGAAATTAATGCTATTTCTGATGATATTGATGTGTTGACACTTGATAGTACTGTGCCAACTGAGGCTCTTATGGCTGATTCTCTCTCCCACACGTGGCTGCTAGATTCTGGTGCTTCTTTCCATGTGACACCACATAGAGAATGGATCCCTAATTATGCAACAAAGTCTCTTGGTATTGTGAAACTTGGTGGCTCTTACCAATGTGATATTGTGGGGATTGGAGATGTGGTTGTGCAATTCATCGATGGTTCAAAATTTACTATGCATAACGTACACCATGTACCTCAGTTCTCATGTAATTTGATGTCAATTGGTCATATTGATGACCTTGGTTACAAAGTGGTCTTCTATGCTCAATCCTTTCGTATATCAAAGGGCAATATGGTTATTGCAAAAGGAAGCAAAGTTGGCTCACTTTATCCTTTATTTGTATCACAGAAAGAACACTTGTTAGTTGTTACTGAACAACTTATGGCTTGTATTTGGCATGGTCGTTTGGGCCATATATCCCGTAGTGGAATGGATAATCTTTCTTGTTTTGGCTACTTACATGTGTTACCTTTCTCTGATTTTTCATTTTGTGAGCATTATCAATATGGAAAGCAAACTAGAAATGTGCATAGAACACACATTGACTCTTCAATTCATCCTTTAGATCTTGTTCATACAGATGTGTGTGGTCCTATGCCCACTAGGTCCTTAGGTGATTCTCTTTACTTTCTCACTTTCATAGATGATGCTACCAGAAACGTTTGGGTATATCCTATCAAATTGAAGGATGAAGTATTCCCTACTTTCAGAAAATGGCTTGCTTCAATTGAGACTGAAAAAGGAACTAAGCTTAAGGCTTTACGTTCAGATAATGAGGGTGATGTTGAAGAATCACTCACAAATTTGACATACATACAGATATAAAGACGAAGAAAGACAAAGAGAAGCAGAAACAAAGTCATTCAGGAAAATCAAAGCCTTAGTGAAGGGACAAATTCACGTCTGTAATATACAGCATAGAAGTTTCTAGAATTACGAGTTTGTTGAAACCCGGATCAAAAATTGTATATAAGAGAGCTGAGAGATATAGAGAATATATAGAGGAAAGAGAAGACGCTAGAGATTGCATATGTAGAGATGAATAATAGAACCTGAACTGTCGGGTATTCATCTAAGAGAGATGGTAAGGAATAACTACTCAGAGTAGGAGAGTTTTCCATAGCTATGAGCAAAGTGAGGCCAAGCTATTTTGTACACATCTTCTCTAATAGAAAACACATGTTCATGTGGAAATTTTGAGCGCATTCTTCGTATGTGAAGAAATCTGAGTAATTTCATGTTACTGTGAAAGTTAGTTAACAGTTACAGTTTTCTCAGTAAACATTTTCCGGTACTTCTGAGAGTTAGATCTCGTAACATAGTGTGAAGGTTTTCATGAGTTATAGCTCATCTTGAAGCTAGGAGTCTAAACTACAAATTGATCAAAAGAGTTTTGTGAAACGGAACATGTACACAATACAAAGTATAACCGTAAAAAGGCATCTTGAACTGGTGAAGTTTTTTCTTAAACTTCAGAAAGAGTTCATTTACTGAAGGAAGCTCAGGTATTACTTCCTTACTTCATCTATAATCATTTGAAGTAATTATAAATAGAATTGTACTTGATTTCGGTAAGATTCCGATAAGATTACGGTGACATTCCGGTGATAGTCTGGTGAAGTTCCAGTGAAATTTCGGTGAGTTCAAATACAGTTGTAAAGTTTTCAGTTTCAGAAAATTTGCTAAGCTACTGATGATTATAGAGGTGTTCTAATATCGCTCTAGCTTAGTTCTTGTAACGTGGTGAATTCCGCAATTGAGCTTTAGCTAGTTAAGCTCACTCACTGCGTTAACAAGTAGTACAAGAGCTCAACAGTTGTTGATGATTCATTAGAGCTCAACAAGTGGAAATTTTCCGCAGTCTTGTTAGTGAACAAGCTTTTGTCACGAATCAACAGTGGTATCAGAGCAGAAAGGTTCTGAAGAGCAGAAAATGTTTCATAGAAGTAGAAATGAAAGTAAAGATACAAGAGAATTCAAAGAACTTTCACAAGAAAGGTGAAAGCTAAGATGATCAACAACAAACGGCGTCAATAAATGTTCCGAAGTAATTCTCAAGGGTAAAGGTTTGTAAAAGGTAAAACCTTTTAACATTACACTCACCAAAAGTAACAGAAACAAGAAGATTATGGCAGATCATATCTCTATTGACAAATTGGACAGAGATAATTATCATGCATGGGTAATGCGCATGGAAGCTTTACTTATGAGTAAAGACTTAATGATATATGTGATAGGAGAAGAAAAGAAGCCGACTTTTGAAGATGACAGTCAACCGAAGAAAGAAGAGTTAGAAGCCTTGAAGCTGTGGCAGAAGAAAGATGCAACGGCAAGAGCTCATATCTACAATACAATTACAGATCATCTACTACCGCACATTAGAGGTCTGGAGAAAGCGGAAGACATATGGAGTGCATTGGAAGATCATTTCCAAAATACGACGAAAGCTAGGAAGGCTATCTTATGGTCAGAGTTTACAACGTTCAAGAAAAAGCAAAGTCAAAGCATTAGTGATTATGTCACTAAGATGAAAGACTTGGCGGATAGTCTTGGATCTATTGATGAAGATATCGAAGATCACAGGTTGATAGCACAAGTGCTTGCAGGATTGAGAGGAGATGAAAGGTGGAAACCTTTCGTACTCTCAACTGAACTGTCTTTAAATCATTTTGTACCACATTTAAATCAGTTGCTTGGACTAATGTTAACGTTTGAGCAAGATTTGAAGATAGATGGAGATAAAGGACATAGTTCGGCTATGTATGCAAAGAATAAGAAGAAAGGTGATAAAGGTAAAGAAAAAGATGAAGAAGAGATGTCTACTCAAGCAAATTTTGCAAAAGGAAGAGGCCAGAAGTAAAAGTAGAAGTAAAGGAAGAGGTAATCAGACTAACAACAAGAAGACTTGTTGGATCTATGGATTAAGCATTGGCTCATGATTGCTGGCATAATTCTCAAGGATCAAGTCAGAATCAGAATAATAATAGTAGAGGCACAAGCAGAAGATATCAAAGAGGTAGACAAAGCCAAAGAGGCGGATATGGTAGAGGTGGAGCAATAAGTTGGGCGCATAATCAGTCTCACAACACTACCTACTACAATTATGCGAATGATACGCAGAATGACAGTCATACAACGTTGATGATGAACTCGATAAGTGTGATAGAAAACAAAGACCTCAAGGTATTCTATATTGACTCTGGTTGTTCAAATCATTTTTCACGAAATATAGAATTGTTATCAGAACTTGAAGGAGGTATTTCAAATCATACAGTACAAACAGGTGATAACACAAAACATAATGTAAGGTCAATTGGAAAAGTAAAGTGTAAGAATGGAGCTGACCTACTAACAAATGTTTTGTATGTTCCAACAATCCCAAGGAATCTGATCAGCGTGGTATGATCTACATTTGTATTTATGTAGATGACATAATAATCACAGGAACCTCAGATGAAGGAATCAAGGAGGTAAAAAGATTGCTTGAAAATGAGTTCAAGATCAGTGACCTAGGAAAGTTATCATACTTTCTTGGAATGGAAGTTACATATACAGATCATGGCATATATGTTTCGCAAGAACGGTATCTCCTAAACTTACTGAAGAAGTTTAATATGGAGAATTACAGAGAAGCTTCAACACCGCTTGAAGTAAATCATAAACTCAGTAAATATGGTGGTGCAGAGTTTAAAGATATGAGGAAGTATCAGTTGTTATTGGGAAGCTTAATTTATGCTACAGTACTAACAAGACCGGATCTCAGTTATGCAGTGGGAGTTCTATCACAGTTCATGCATTGTCCGAAGGATCAACATTGGGTTGCAGGACAAAGAGTTCTTAGATATATCAAAAGAACTATAAAAGAAGGATTATATTATCCTTTTACGTCAGATATACAGCTGAGAGCATACAGTGACTCAGATTGGGCAGGAAGTCAAGATGACAGAAGGTCAACACATGGGTATATGATATATCTAGGAGATAAGCTTATAAGCTGGTGTTCAAAGAAGCAACACACAGTGGCTTTATCATCAACAGAAGCAAAATATAAAGGACTTGTGGAAGCAGCTAAAGGAGTGATATGGATGCAGACCTTGTTCAAAAGCATGGGTATTGATCAAGGTATACCTATCATACATGGAGATAATATGAGCTCGTTGTATCTTGCAGCAAATCTAGTATTTCATGCAAGAACAAAACACATAGAGATTCAATATCATTTCCTGAGGGAAAGGTAATGGAGAAAGAGATTGAAATAGTATACACTCCGACAAAAGATCAGATTGCAAAGATTCTGACAAAGAGCTTGGATGGAGTAAAAACAAGTAGATTCAAAGAAATGGCAAGAATAAAAGAAAGAAGAATATATGAAAGATCAGAGAATGCAAATTAGTGATTGAGGGGGAGATGTTGAAGAATCACTCACAAATTTGACATATAGACAGATATAAAGACGAAGAAAGACAAAGAGAAGCAGAAACAAAGTCATTCAGGAAAATCAAAGCCTTAGTGAAGGGACAAATTCACGTCTGTAATATACAGCGTAGAAGTTTCTAGAATTACGAGTTTGTTGAAAGCCGGATCAAAAATTGTATATAAGAGAGCTGAGAGATATAAAGAATATATAGAGGAAAGAGAAGATGACAGAGATTGCGTATGTAGAGATGAATAATAGAACCTGAACTGTCGGGTATTCATCTAAGAGAGATGGTAAGGAATAACTACTCAGAGTAGGAGAGTTTTCCATAGCTATGAGCAAAGTGAGGCCAAGCTAGTTTGTACACATCTTCTCTAATAGAAAACACATGTTCATGTGGAAATTTTGAGCGCATTCTTCGTATGTGAAGAAATCTGAGTAATTTCATGTTACTGTGAAAGTTAGTTAACAATTACAGTTTTCTCAGTAAACATTTTCCGGTACTTCTGAGAGTTAGATCTCGTAACATAGTGTGAAGGTTTTCATGAGTGATAGCTCATCTTGAAGCTAGGAGTCTGAACTACAAACTGATCAAAAGAGTTTTGTGAAACGGAACATGTACACAATACAAAGTATGACCGTAAAAAGGCATCCTGAACTGGTGAAGTTTTTTCTTAAACTTCAGAAAGAGTTCATTCACTGAAGGAAGCTCAGGTATTACTTCCTTACTTCATCTACAATAATTTGAAGTAATTATAAACAGAATTGGAGTTGATTCTGGTAAGATTATAGTGACATTCCGGTGACATTCTGGTGAAGTTTCGGTGAAATTTCGGTGAGTTCAAATACAGTTGTAAAGTTTTCAGTTTCAGAAAGTTTGCTAAGCTACTAATGATTATAGAGGTGTTCTAATATCGCTCTAGCTTAGTTCTTGTAACGTGGTGAATTCCGCAGTTGAGCTTTAGCTAGTTAAGCTCACTCACTGCGTTAACAAGTAGTACAAGAGCTCAACAGTTGATGATGATTCGTTAGAACTCAACAAGTGGCAATTTTCCGCAGTCTTGTTAGTGAACAAGCTTTTGTCACGAATCAACAGGTGAGTATACCTCAAATGAATTCAGCCTTTTCTGTCAGTCTAGAGGGATTCGTAGAGAGTTTACAGCCCCTTATATCCTAGTACAAAATGGTATAGCTAAGAGGATGAATAGAAATATTCAAGATAGAGTAGTTTCTATGTTGCATCATGCAAACCTGTCACAAGGCTTTTGGGTAGAAGCAGTATTGATTGTAGTTCATGTGATTGACCTTTCACTTAGTACTGCCAAAGGTCTGAAAGTGGCAGAAGAGATATGGACAGGGAAGCCACCATATTATGATCATCTTCGAGTTTTTGGGTGTGAAGCATATGTTCATATACCCAAGAGTCTTAGACAAAAGTTTGACCATAAGTCAAAGAAATGCATTTTGCTTGGATATGGTCAAGAAGGACAATTTGAATATTGCTTATGGGATCCTGAAGCATGGTCAGTGATCAAAACTAGTGATGTCATTTTCAATGAGTCTAAGATGCATAAACAGCCCAGTAGGGAGGTTGAAGTGAGAAGAGTGGTGCTTGAGGATACTGGTCCTCCAGTTAGCATGCATAAAAATGTTGGACATAGGGACGTTCAAGAGAATGTCTTATCAGATCAGTCTGCACATGTTCCTGTTCAGCAACCATTGTGATGCTTTACACTAGATATGTTCCATGTTTAGATTTTGTTATGTTAACAAATGCCAATGAGTCTTCTTGTTATAAAGAGGCTATGCAGACAGAGGATCATGTCAAGTGGGAGTGTGCCATGAAGAGTGAGTTGGATTCTGTTCACAAGAATGGTACTTGGGATTTAGTACCTTTGCCAAATGGTAGGAAAGCTTTACAAGGTAAATGGGTATATAAGCTAAAATTCACATCAGATAGGCTTCTCCAAAGTATAAAGCACGGCTTGTTGCAAAGGGTTTTAAGCAACAACATGGTGTTGATTTCGAGGAAATCTTCTCTCCAGTGGTCAAGATGACTACTCTGCGCATGTTGCTTGGCTTCATTGCAATGGAGGAATTAGAGCTAGTCCAAATGGATGTGAAAATTTCTTTCTTGCATGGAGATCTTACAGATGAGATCTATATGGAAGAACCAAAAGGCTATTAGTTCCTAGCAAGGAAAGTCTAGTTTGTAAGCTCAAGAAGAGCTTGTATGGACTTAAATAGACCCCTAGACAATGGTACCAAAAGTTTGATGCTTTTATGAAGTCTCAAGGCTGTTCTTGAAGCAATGAGGATCATTGTCTCTACACAAAGAGATGCTCAGATGGCAGCTTGATATGCTTGATACTTTATGTCGATGATATGTTGATTGCTCGGAAGTCCTCTTATGACTTGTCAATTTTGAAAAATAAGTTGAGTCAGATATTTGATATGAAGGATTTGGGGGATGCCATACATATTGTTGGCATGTGCATTACTCGTGATAGGAGTAAAAGATGCATATACTTGTCTTAAAGTGATTACATATCCAAAGTACTTCATAGGTTCAATATGTAGGGGGGAAAGGCATTGAGTACACCTTTACCCACATATGTGAAATTGAGCAAGGATGATTGCCCCCAATCAGATGAGGAAAACAAATTCATGACCAAAATTCCCTATCAGTCTGTTGTTGGTAGTCTCATGTATGTTGTGGTAGCTACTAGACCAATCATTTGTTGATATATTTAGGTAGTGATGTGTATGAACACTCTAGGACCATTGGGGTATTTTTTTCCCTCTTTAGGAGGTTTTTTTCCCTCGTTCTTGTATATATGCCTATAGCCCTAACAAGTTACTTATCTTTGTACATTCTAGTGGTAATACATTCAATTATCTTGATATGAATTAGCGCTTCTAGTTTTACACATTCTGACAACTGAGTATATCACATGATGATCATATCTTTATGCGCGGACACTGATATGTGTGAATCTCAACGATAAAATGTATAAGCATACTCTCCATTGGATAGGATGAGTTGTCGTACGCAGTGGACAGAGATCAAATTTCACAGATATGAGAAGATACGCAACAGGGGGTTGACGTAAGAACATAACAATCTAACAGAACAAAGAGGAGAAGATAAATAGTAGGGGGTCGACATAAGCATATAACAGTCTAACAGAATCATCCCAACTTTTCATTGAAGTATAATGCTTTATATACAATGATGTCAAGTGGCAGAACTCATCGCGAGTGAGCTTCTTTCTAAAAGAAGTGTAAGTTAATTTCCTTGATTTGAGGATAATATCCGTCTGTCATCGTGCAACTATATGATGTCCTTGATTTAAGGAATGACTATACAAATTGCCTACTGCGAAGAGAATTACTTTTTTACTTTATTTTTTATATGCGATGGGTCATATGCATAGTTCATAGAACTAAGGCCATATGGGCAAATATTGATGGGATGGACCTTTGTTGAGTCTAGAGCCATATGTGAATGTGTTTGATGGGCCGTGGATTTGTAGATTGTTTGCTCCAACAGCTCCCCTTCAATCTTCAAATTCACGCTATCATATTTGATGTTGTCTCCTTTCTCTCTTTGTTTTGTTTTTCTTTCTGGTATCCCCCCTTTGATCTAATTTTTCATTTGCCTTTGAATCTTCTCTTCTATTGTTGGTTCTACTTCCTTTTTTTCTAATCTTTGCTTAATGCTCTTCTTGGATATATAGACTCCTTGATATTGATGTAGTTGTTGATTGAAGTGATGTCCTTTCCTTTGTATTGATTATCTTCAAGAATTTTTGTTGATGATGTCTTCTTTCTTGACAGTGATCATTTGATGTAGAGAGCTCCTTTTGATTGTTGATAGAATCCTTTGATTCATTGTTGTCTTCCATCTCCCCTTGTAGATGCCCTTTTGATCTGAAGTCGTCCATCGATGAATTCCTTACTTCATTGTGGTTTGATGATGTTCCTCTTTGTGAATAGCTCCTTGAAATTGCTTTTGATCATTGAATCTTCTTCAAATGTAGAATAACTTTTGTGCTCCTTTTGAAGTGTCTTTGTTTTCCATATGTTTGATGTCTCCAAGCTTAGTTTTTCTTCTCTTGTTGATGTCTTTTCTTCTTGAGTTGATGTAGTCCATTGATGTAGTCCTTTGCTCCATGTAGCTGATCTTCTCTTTGTCCTTTGCTTCAAAAATAGCTATATTTTTTGTTGATAACGTCTTCTTCCTTGAATGCTTCATGTTGATGTAGAACCTTTCTTCAAGAATATCTCCCCTTCAATTTGAGAACCCTTTTATGTGATCTTTAAAGGATATAATCTTTTACATAGTACTTTGGATAAGGAAGTACAAGAGCTTGAATACATGAGCTCTTTTCATCATAATACATATGGAGGTTTCAAAAAAGTTACAAAGCTACAAAGTGCTTTATCTATGGTTATTGCCATTTATGTATAACAACTTAACTTTGTCTAATGCAAAGTTCAGAGGTTGTGGTTTTCTCTCACTCATCTTGGAGCGAGCATTGCTTTAGCTCTAGAGTGATTCTATTCCTTCACTTATTTGAAGACTTCTTTTACATAAGGAAATGAAGTTAATCAAGATCCCAGCTTCTTGATTATTCTCCATTTTGATCTCACCTTCTATGTGTAGAAACAAGTGCTCACACCACTTGTGATGTGGTCAACTATTTTGTGTTACAATGGTTGATATGAGGGGATTTGAATGCTTTTTTTTTTAGCTTTTACAAAAGATATAATGGTATGATGATATACAGCCTTTGAGTGACTCTTTATAAATGAGAGTCCATACAACTTGAATTTTTTGTATATGAATGCAAGTCACATTGACTTATGATAGCACATCTAAGGTGCCCATATCCTTCGCGGTGGAGTAGAACAACTTTTTACCTTTGTTTGAAATTTGTTGAGTACACTTTCCTTTTCTTCCTTTTGTGAGGAAGTCTTCTTCTTCATCTTTGAGTGCGTTGAATGCACTATCTTTATCTTCCTATGGTAAGGAGGTCTTCAAGAGTGCATTGGATGCACTTTCCTTCTTTACTTTAATTCTTACAATTGAAATGGAGAAGTGAGTGAGCTCTTTGAGTAGTGACATCCACGGTCCTTGCCTCAGTCACTTAAATCTTCTTCTTTTCAATCTTCTTCAATGGTGAAAGAGTGCTTAGATAGCACTTGGCTGCAAATGCAATGAGCTTGAATAGCACTTGACTATAGATACAAGCTTCTTATGTTTTGTACATATCTCAATATGGAGAACAATGGATCTTGAGGGGTACATACCAATGGACATGAGATCTGTGTGATCTCCTTTTTTATATAAAAGTATACAATAGAGACTCATTCTAAGAGTGGGTACCTTTTGATGTGATAAGAGAAGGCTTAGAAATAGATTGATGCTAAAGAATGGGTATTTCTCAAGATAGAACTATAATAGCATTGATCCTAACCGGTTTTAAGTGCAAAAGGATCTTGAAGAATGAACACTATCAAGAGAAAAACCATATTACCGAATGAATGTTTCCATTGAAGAATGCCTTCTTGTTGCTGAAATGGAGTCTTTTGGAAATGATAGCTTTTGATCCTCAGGAGCTTTGCCAATAGTAGCTTTTGAATTTTGATTCTCGATCCTTGGCTTTATGAGTTGTGTAAATCTTCTTTATATCTTCATTTGAAATTATTTGTAGTTGATGACGAGCCTTGCCTTGAGCCTTGATTTCCAACCCTTATTTGTTCTTTGAAAATGGTCTTCTAATGTTGAGTCCTTTGAGCTTTCATCTTCATTCTATGCTTTCTTCATAACTTGATGATGCTATCTTCATTGATGCCGATTCTTCAATGCATTGCTTCACGGCCTTCGACTTTGCTTGATTCGTCTTCCAAGCTTCAAACATCACCTAACATAGTAATCATAAAATACATTCTAACAACATACATGAGAGATAGCTTAATCTTTGCTCTTCCTTGAATTGTTGAATTGAATATATCACATATATGATATCTCAATTGCTTGGTACAAGAGATACAATGGAAATACTTTCCAAGAATAAGGTTTCATAAAGATTCTAGCATAAGTAAGTTTGGACACATGTTTGAAGGTCACTTGGTGGAAGAATAGCCTTCATTCTTTTTTATGCTTCCAAATAGCGGTTTGAAATGTAAGTGTAGCTCGAGGGCTTGAAAACTCTTCATCCTCTTGCATGGTTGATGTTGCAAGAAGGTAAACCTGCATCATATATTATCTTCCTTTCCAAAATTATATTGCTTCTAATATCATGGAACAAAACAAATTGCTTCACACTCCCCTTGATTTTCAATATGGGTGAGTTGTGTAGTCAAATCTGTTTACTACAAGCTTCATGAACATAAGCTTTTACATGCCTCAAGTATAGCAAGTATAGTATACAATGAAGTGCTTGGTTGAGGCCTAAAGTACCCTCCAAGTTACAAATCATGTAGCCATAACATAATAGAATTACACAAATGATGCATGAGTATGAATAAATCAAGAGACTTGGCTTTAGAAGATGATCATGAGCATGATCATATACTCTCTCACATGAATATCTTCCCACCAAGCTGCATCCACTTGTATGTCCACTTGAGTTGAATCCATGTAAGGTATGTGTAGCATGTAGCACACGTAGCATAGATCATTGATGCATTTGAAATCGTTTCTTCAAATTCTTCTCTTCATAAGCCGATTTGAATACCTTCCTTCAATGAGTGTTGATCCACTTGCTCCATAGACAGGTGCCAAATATTGAAGTGTTGACGAGGGTTGTCAAAGACTTGAAGTAGCTCTCGATGGCTTTGGATGGCTCTGATACCACTGTGAGAGAGTGAAAAATACACTCTGATGCGGAAACATGTATATGAAAGTACAATATGAATTTGCTTTGAGAATTGCACATAGGTAAAAAGCATGATCCCATTTGATTTGGATCTAAGTGACCTTCAATACGATGTAATTGAAACATGCGCAAGAGCAAGCTTGTAAAACATGTGAACATCTTCAACGTAAATACACTTCATGACTTGATGAACTTAATGTGATCTGCAGGATAGATGGAGCCGAACAACATATTACTCCCTTAAGGAGAATAGCAATGTACAACTTGCATATTATATTTGAATTCACATTCTGTCAACTGAGAATAAGCAAATGAATTCATCTCTGCAGCTCGCACACAGTATATCTCGGATGTATGTCATTTGTAATCGATACTTCATCCTCTGCAGCTTGTACACGGTATATCCCGACTGTATGTGATTTGTAGTCGATACTTCATCCGAAACTTCAGCGATCATCTTTTAGTCTATCGTACATGGCAGAAGTCAACAATGAGTATCATATATAAATAATGTGTGGCACTCATAGATGAATCGTACAACATAGTGATTGGCATCGATAGTATCAACTTCCTGTTGACATGATCATAATGATCAGGTTCTCATGACCTCATATGATCACGTTTTCATAGATCGGAGTTCATACTCAGATAAAAGGAAAAATGACACACGCATGCTCGGAACCAATGTAAACAGACTTGCAGATGGTTTGAGATCCAATCAATCATAAGAAGATGATCAGAGATCTATCTTCAAATGATGAAGATACATACGTCATATATATCACGTTCTTGTGTACGTTAGCATAGATAAAACATTGTATAATAAATACTTTCATGAGTATAGAGATTGTTGATATATTTAGGTAGTGATGTGTGTGAACACACTAGGACCGTCGGGGCACTTTTTTCCCTCTTTAGGAGGTTTTTTTCCCACGGCTTGTATATATGCCTATTGCCCTAATGGGCTACTTATCTTTGTACATTCTCTAGTAATACATTCAGTATTGTGTGTTTGTGCTCCAAGCTTCTTCTTCTTCCTTGTGTAGTTTGCCTGCTTCCGCAGACATCTAACTCCAACAATTGGTATCAGAGCAGGTCGTTGCTTTATCTAGGGTGCCATCCACACTCCTCCGTTTGCAGTCTCAGATTCGCATGAAACTTGGTGAGCATACTCAGGGTGTTTCAGAGATCAAAACAGCTTCACTGTGTGGTGCCGAAATCGCGATCTGAGCTCGTTTCGGCCTTTGAAGGCACTATCGCAATGCTTGGGCATGCTATTTTGTCTTTTTGTGCCAAAGATATATACATGTTTCTGTTCGCCAGTATAAGCGTCTCAAAGTCTGCTACAGGTTTAGTAGAACTCGTCTGGGCAGTTCCGTTCAACTTTTTGAGATACAGTCAATTTTTTGCATCAAGGTATTTTAGTCACCGGCCATGGCTGAAAGCAGTGATGTATTCTGTATGTTGGTTGTTGAGGATAAGTTGGATGGTACCAACTACCCATTATGGGCTTATATGATGCTACATGTTTTGGTTGCCAAAGGATTATGGAACATTGTACAGGGTGTTGAAAGATGTCCTGTTGCACCTGTAACAACAGGTACTACGAATAGAGGTGCTGGAGCTGATGAAGATGGTGTCGAAGATGATATTGTGCAGATTCCTTTTCGTGCTGTTGTTTTTGTTGCACCTACTGCAGAGCAGATTCGTTGGGATGGCAGAGATGCCCAGGCACATGCATTGATAGCTTTATTTGTCAAACGTGCCATTATTCCTCATATTCTCTCTTGCAGAACAACTAGGGATGCTTGGGATACACTTACCACATTGTACCAAGCTAGGAATGAGGCTCGTGTTGCTTACCTCCGAAAACAGCTGGAGAGTGAGCACATGAATGAAGGTGATTCTATGGACAGTTTCCTAATGAAGATCAAATATTTGAAGGAACAGTTGATTTCTGCTGATGAGGTTATACCAGATAGCTCACTTGTGCAGACCGTTCTAAATGGTCTTCCTGATTCATATCAGAGTTTTGCTTCTACTCTTCGGTTGATGATGAAAGGCAATCCGAATGCCTTATCATTTGAGGAGCTAGTCTCTGTTCTGTTGCAGGAAGATCAGTCCAGGCAGAACAGGTCCATTATGCGTGTTGCAGATCAAGCTTTCCTGGCTAGTCAGAAGGGCAAAGGAAAATGGAGCTCTTCTACTAGTAAGCAGAAAACTGCAAATGCTGCACATTCGAAGAACCAAGATAAAGATGAGAAGAAATTAGAAAAGCAGTACTGTAAAGGGAATGATCATATCATAAAGAACTGTCCAAAATTGGCTGCAAAAGAGGCAAAGAAAAAGGAGGCTGGAATGGTTGTTGCAGAAGCCTCTACACCAAAAACAGAGTCTGCTAATCTTGTGCAGGAAGAAGAATCGGCGTTTACTACTATTTGCACTTTTGACCTATCTTCTCATGAGCAGTGCATGTCTGTAGTGGACTCAGATGTTTGCCAGTACTTTGACAGTGGGGCGACCAAACATATTACCTCGCAACGCAATTTCTTCTCTTCACTCGAGCCTGCCCCTACAGGGAATACTGTCACATGCGCCAACAACTCCTCTTATCCTGTTATGGGAGTTGGTAAGATCATTCTGACTACTGTTGATGGTAGTTCTTTCACCTTGTCAGATGCTTTATTTGTGCCAGGGATCAAGAAGAATCTGTTATCAGTTTCTGCATTAGCCAAGATTGGCTTGGTTGTGAAATTTGTTGATGACAGATGACAATTCATGATATGTCAAATGGTGATGTTATTATTGCTTCTGGCATTTTATGTCGTGGGTTGTATAAGCTCATAGACTATGAAAGATCTGTGAATGATTCGGCATGTGCAGTTCATGATTCTCAGGCTATGTCAGATGCAAAGCTTTGGCATGCACGCTTTGGTCATTTGAATTTTGCTAGTTTGCTACGCCTACAAAAATCTGATATGGTGTCTTCTTTGCCCAAGCTTGAGGCACCTGGAAAACATGTATGTGAAGGCTATATTTTGGGCAAAATGCAGCGTTCCTCCTTTCCAAAAGATGGTTCAGTTCAGGCTACGCAGAAATTGCAGCTTGTACATAGTGATGTCTGTGGTCCTATGCAGATACCTTCTTTTGGAAACTATCTTTACTTTGAGACTTTCATTGATGATTTTTCCAGGCATGCATGGGTATATCCATTGAAGGAAAAGTCCAAAGTGTTCATGTGCTTTAACAATTTTTGGTTTTGGCTGAAAATCTGTCAACATGTAAAATGGGCACCCTCCATTATGATCGAGGGGGGGAATATATGTCTTCTGAATTTAATGCATTTTTGGATGAACGTGGGATAAAACACCAGTGTACAGTGCCCTATACACCTCAACAGAATGGAGTTGTTGAACGAAAGAACAAGTCACTCATGGAGATGGCGAGGTGCATGGTCAAGAGTCAGGCTTTACCACATAGTTTCTGGCTTGAGGCTGTCATGTGTGCAGCATATGTACTGAGCAGGTGTCCCACTAAAGCGCTGCAGTCTATCACTCCATATGAGGCTTGGCATGACTGCAAGCCATCTGTTGCTCATCTGCGTGTTTTTGGTTGTTTGGCATATGCATTAGTGCATGAACAACATCGCAGAAAATTGGATGATAAGGTAGTAAAATGTATTTTTGTTGGGTACAGTTCTGAAAGTAAAGGCTATCGTCTGTATCGTCCACAGACTAAACGCATTCTGGTTAGCCATGATGTTGTTTTTGTGGAAGATGATATTCAGCCATTGCTTTCATGTACCAAGGAGACATCTGTTAGCTCCAAAGACATTATGATACTTTGTTTCCTCTTTTTACAGGTGGACAATCTAGTGCTGGTCCTAATGAGGCAACTTCTCAGCCTTTGCAGGTTTCATGTGATGATGCAGATAATTCTATTTCTGATGCAGATGTACATGATGCACTTATTGATGAGGGAGCTGATATTGAGCAAGCAAGAACTATGCCGAAATGGCTGGTGCAGACTTTGCGTGACAGCAAATTAGATGCACCTCTGTCATATGGTACTCATTCAGGCTCTCATAGTGCCTCTTTTGCATCAGATTGCTATGCTATGGCTGCATCTAGTCTCTGTGATGAGAATGAGCCTGTTTGATTTGATGAAGCACAAAATTCAAAAAATTGGATGGTTGCTATGCAATTTGAATATGATGCTATAATGAAGAATGGTACTTGGTCTTTATGTGACTTGCCTCCTGGAAAGAAGGCCATTGGCACTAAGTGGGTATACAAGCCGAAGCGTAAACCTGACGGTACTGTGGACAGGTATAAGGCTAGGCTTGTTGCAAAGGGTTATGCGCAGGAAAGAGGCATTGATTTTGATGAGACCTTTGTAGCTACATGCCATATGACTACTGTTCGGAGCATTTGTGCACTTGCAGCCCATCATGGTTGGAATGTACATCAATTGGACATTAAAACAGCATTTCTGAATGGTGACTTGCATGAAGAAGTGTATGTTTTTCAGCCCCGTGGCTTTGTGCAGAAAGGGCATGAAAACTAGGTGTGCAGATTAAAGAAGCCATTATATGGTTTAAAGCAAGCACCACGTGCTTGGTATGAGAAGATACATGCCTATCTGGTTGCACATGGTTTTGAGAACAATCCAACTGAAAGCACCTTATATGTTAAGCGTGCTAATGATGTGCTTCTGATCATTGTTGTCTATGTTGACGACATGCTTCTCACTGGTCCTATTGAGAAGCATATTGCTAATTTCAAGGCTGATTTGCATGCCTCATTTGAGATGTCTGATTTGGGGCATTTGCATCACTATTTGGGCATTCAGTTTATGCAAGTTGATGGTGGAATGGCTTTGTGTCAAATGAAATATATTGACACATTATTGCAGCGTTTTGGCCTTGAAGACTGTAAGCCTATTGCCACTCCTATGGAGACAGGATTACGATTGAGTCTTCATGATGTTGGAGATGCATTTGATGTTGTTCTCTATCAACAGGTTGTTGGATGCTTGATTTATTTATGCATTACTCGGCCATTTATTCAGTTTGTTGTCTCACAGATGAGCAGGTTTATGCATTGCCGAGGAGTCACGCATTGAAAGGTGGTTAAGCGCATATTTCGCTACTTGAGTGGTACTCGGCTACTTGGGTTGTTTTATTCCAAGGGGGGATCACTACCGCCAGATTTGCATGTTTTTTCTGACTCAGATTGGGTTGGTTGCTATGACACTCGTGTGTCCACCAGTGGTTTTTGCTTCATGCTTGGTAGCTCATGTATATCTTGGTTGAGCAAGAAGCAGCCTACTGTGGCCACTTCTAGTTGTGAGGCTGAGTATAGGGTAGCTTTCACAGCAACTGTTGAGTGTGTGTGGCTCAGACGCCTTATGGCTGATTTGGGTGTTGGCCAGTCTTCTGCCACCACCATCTTCACTGACAGTCAGAGCGCATTGCCAGTTGCGAGGAACCCTGTGTTCCATGCTCGCACTAAGCAGATTAAGGTGCACTATCACTATGTCAGGGAGAGGTTCTCTGCTGGGGAGATTAGCTTGGCATATGTGCCCACACAAGAGAACATAGCAGACCTTTTCACGAAGGCTCTGCCTAGGGAGAAGTTTGAAGCTTTTCGCAAAGCTTTGGGCTTACTTCCTTTTGTGGAGTGATTTCCACATAGCTTGGCACTTCCTTATACATGAGTGCCAGCTCCTTGTTCATCGCATCACTCCCAGGGGGGATTTGTTGATATATTTAGGTAGTGATGTGTGTGAACACACTAGGACCGCCGGGGCACTTTTTTCCCTCTTTAGGAGGTTTTTTTCCGCCAGCTTGTATATACGCCTATTGCCCTAATGGGCTACTTATCTTTGTACATTCTCTAGTAATACATTCAGTATTGTGTGTTTGTGCTCCAAGCTTCTTCTTCTTCCTTGTGATGTTCGCCTGCTTCCGCAGACGTCTAACTCCAACAGAGATGCGCAACTATCAACTGAATTGGCTCGTTAAAATCATCATTGTTTTCATGTGATCCACACTGTTGTATGGCATAGCATGGTATAACACTAATTATACGATGGCATGAGACAGTGCTTGCTGTGAGATAGCGCTTCTACTTATACACATTATGACAACTCTACACATCACATGATGATCATAACAAAGGATGGTATGTGACAGGCTTTATATGAATTAGCGCTTCTAGTTTTACACATTCTGACAACTGAGTATATCACATGATGATCATATATTTATGCACGAACACTGATATGTGTGAATCTCAACGATAAAATGTATAAGCATACTCTCCATTGGATAGGATGAGTTGCCGTACATTGTGGACAAAGATCAAATTTCACAGAGATGAGAAGATACGCAGCAGGGGGTTGACGTAAGAACATAACAATCTAGTAGAACAAAGAGGAGAAGATAAACAGCAGGGGGTCGACATAAGCATATAACAGTCTAACAGAATCGCCCCAATTTTTCATTGAAGTATAATGCTTTATATTCATAGATGTCAAGCAGCAGAACTCACCGCGAGTGAGCTTCTTTCTAAAAGAAGCGTAAGTTAATTTCCTTGATTTGAGGATAATATCCGTCTATCATCGTGCAACTATATGATGTCCTTGATTTAAGGAATGACTATCCAAATTGCCTACTGCGAAGAGAATTACTTTTTTTCTTTATTTTTATATGCGATGGGTCATATGCGTAGTTCATGGAACTAAGGCCATATGGGCAAATATTGATGGGATGGACCATTGTTGAGTCTAGAGTCATATGCGAATGTGTTTGATGGGCCATGGATTTGTAGATTGTTTGCTCCAACAAAGCTTATCTTTCCTTATTCGAATTCGGCTATAATAGTGCCAATATTCATCAATCAAATTCATATTAAAGGCTATGTCTTTTTTAGGGAAATCTCAAGCATATGTTTTTCACTAAATAACTTCATTTGAAGCTTTTGAATCTTAGGAAAGCTTCAACCTTATCCAAAAGGAGGCATTGAATCACGAAAAGACACTCCAATGAAGAGACAAAGTCATAAGGCAGCTAAAGAGACAAAGAGGGCATGTGAAGAGACATGGAGGACATATGAACAGTCATGGAAAGCTTCCATGGCTATTTAAGCACCATCAAAGCTCATTCTAAGTTTGTGTGGATGGTAGGAAGCCAGGATGCTGCATTTCTTTCTTTATTGGCCTCTCTCGAACCCTATTAGGAAAACTAGTCTATCTTGTGTGGTTGTGTTAACTACTCTATAGGTGTCCAATTCTAGTGATTGATAGCTCATTAGAAAGCCTTAGTGTCCAGTTTATGTGGCCAAAAGTGCTTTTTTACTTTATTTGAGAGTTGAGAGGTATACCAATTTCAGTGAGTGCTGGTTTGAGAACAACTAGGTCTTGGTCAGGTTCCAAGCTTCTTGTTGTGCATAAGAGGAGAAATCTTCCATCAGTGGTATAAGAGCACATCAAGCTAAGTGCAAGAAGACTCGTTTGAAGATGTGAAGTGAATTAAGACAACAAGGTGAAGTACTTGAAGGGTAGATCAAGGGAGAGAATCTAGAGGAGTGCTCACCATCAAAGGAGCAAAGCTATCTACAGATTCTATAGAGGTAACACACACCTATTTTTAACATGGCTGATAATTCCAATGCTATTGAGAAGCTTGAGAAGGACAACCACAAGCCTTGGAGGTTTAGGATGCTCGATTTTGTATTAAGCAAAGATCTATGTGGCATCATTGATGGATCAAATGTCAAGGAAATACCATTGGATCCTATGGCACCTACCACAGTTGAGTTGAATGCCATGAAAGATTGAGAGGTCACAAAACAAAGGTAATGTTCATGATCTCAGAATTTGTTAGTAATACCATGATTGGTCATATTCATTCAATGTAGATAGCTAAGGACATGTCGGATTACTTGGAGAGGATGTTTACAACTAACACCAGAGCTAGGAAGGTGTAGCTCAAGAATGAGCTTAAAAACCTCAAGAATCCAAGTAATCTATTAGTCTATAAGTACATTATGAAGACCAAAAACATTAGGGATTCCCTTGCAGCAATAAGTACCCAAGTGGATGATGATGACATGGTGGCCTATTGTTGAATGGTCTCAAGGACGATGACAAATAGAGATTATTCACTTCTTCTTTGTATGCTAGAGAGAAAATTCTTGACCTTGATCAACTTGCCACACTTTGATGAATGAGGAGACGCTTCAAGGAGGACACAAAGGTAAATGTTCTCAATCTATGCTATATGCATGAAATATAGGAAAATGTAGAGACAAGGGAAGAGGCTGAGGAAGGACAAATCAATCCAAAGACACAAATGAAGATAAAATTAGCACATCCTATGGCAAAGGCAAAGGAAAAAACCAAAGAGGTAGATGGAGAGGTGGTTACAACAATCAAGGTAAGAAAGTTGAGTGCTATTCATGTGGAAAGCAAGGCCATTGCACAAATGAATGCACTTCAAAAAAGAATTAAGATAATTAAGCTTGTAATGAAGGTAATGACCAAGTGTTAGCCATGAGCCATGCCTATAGGGATCATTTGTAGCAAAAAGATGAAAAGTGGTACATAGATAGTGGTTGTAGCAACCACATGTCATGTATGACAAATATGTTCACTAATTTGTAGGTTCCAAAGGACAAAGGGTATGTTGAGACAAATGATAATATTGAGCATGTCATTAGACATATTCGAGGCATCAGATTTTAGAATGGCAACAAAAGCACTACACCTAAAGAGGTATTGCATGTTCCCACTATTACTAAGAATCTGAGTTCAGTTGGACAGATGGTAGAGAAGGGTTACTAGTTCAATGTCAATGAAAAACGATGCTTCATAGAAGGCCCAGTGAATGGCATTAAGATCATTTTCAAAGGTGAAAGGAAAGGGATGATGTTCACACTTGGAGTCAAGGCAGATTCTAGTAAGTATATGTTCATTGCATGTGGCCCATCTGAAATTGCAGCTCTTGATGTATGACACAAAAAAATTGTTCATCTTAATATTGAGAAGCTCAAGAATATGCAGAAGGTTGAATTTGTTAGAGGAATTCCAAGCTTCACCACACCTAACTTGCATGAGGTATGTGAAGCATGTTAGTTTGGGAAGCAGACTAGGAGGCCTTTCAAGCCATCAAGCTATGTGGCTCCTAGGGTTCTGGATTTGTCCACACAAATGTATCGGGACCATCAAGAGAGCCATCACATGCAAGTAACATGTACTTTGTAACCTTTATTGATGATTGCTCTAGAAAGATTTGGTTGTATATCATCAAGCACAAGAGTTATGTGTTTGACACATTCAAAAGGTTCAAGGCACTCTCAATCAACTCTCACTCTCAATCAAAAGGTGATCTGATTTTCGGTCTAGTTTTGCTTGATGCTGCAAATCTACTTCAAAACAGAGTTTATCATCCCTAAGGAAATGCGCGATACACCAAATATGGAAAAATTTTGCTCTCCCCATGTTGCATGCTAAGCTTTTGCAAAAGCATGTGTTTGTAGTAGTCGTGTGCTTTCTTTAGCAGTACCTATCCAAAAATAGAAGAAAACCAACAAAAAGATATATCCGAAGAATCTGTAAGTGTGCATGGCAACATATATGCTTCAAAACCATGGATTCCAATAGAAATAGAGAAGCCCACTTTTTTTTGTTTTCAAGTACCTAAGAAAGTGGCACTTTTCTAAGCCCTATAACTCAAAAACGGTGAGAAATTAGCTTAAGCTTGTGAGAGATAAAAATGTTCAATTCCTCGATCTGCAAAATAGTATTATAGATTGCCTAGGT
The DNA here is from genome assembly GCA_020310875.1 of Ceratopteris richardii. NCBI lineage: Eukaryota > Viridiplantae > Streptophyta > Polypodiopsida > Polypodiales > Pteridaceae > Ceratopteris > Ceratopteris richardii. The sequence continues at coordinate 204,195,690 of CM035408.1, forward strand.
CCAAATCTGCCTCCAACTATCACTTGTAAGCCCTACAAGTTTAGAATTTCTAGAGAGACAATAAAATCAAGGCATTTTCTTATAATGAACTAAATATAGAGCCTTAAACAAGGTACTTAAAACATGATTCACAAAAATTTCACAAAGACACTTTTATTCTCTCATGCATGCTCTACCTTTCTCTCATACAACATTTCTCTTAATTATTTCATCTTCACATTCAATTTTCAACGAGAAGACATGAAGCAGATAAGATATAGAGAGAGAATATAAAACATTTCATCCCCAAATCTTCTGTGCATGCATAAAATGACCTAATTATGCATTCTAAACATTATCTCCACAATCTAATTCGAAAAGTTCAAAATGAATTATTTCACTATCAAAAGGCCTATTACAATTCTTCTCCCCTTTACAAAATATGTCCTCATAGTTGGAAAGAAGGATAATATGCCAAAAAATAATATAAGTTCACTGAAGTCAAATCTTCAATTGGATATGTGTGCCATTTCACCAAAATCTCTATTGTAGATCTATTTTTAAGTAATCTTTTCCTGCTATCTAATACTATTTCAGGTCAAAGCTCAAAAGATCCATCATCTTTATGTTGATATATTTAGGTAGTAATGTGTCTGAACACATTAGGACCAACGAGGCAATTTTTTTCCCTCTTTAGGAGGTTTCCTATCCCTAGCTTATATATATGCCTATTACCCTAATGGGCTACTAATCTTTGTACATTCTTTTGGTAATACATTCAGTATTGTGTGTTGTGCTCCAAGCTTCTTCTTCTTCCTTGTATTGTTTGTGTGCTTCCACAGATCTCGAACTCCAAAAATTGGTATCAGAGCAGGTTGCCACTTTATCTAGGGCATCGTCAACACCCCTCCGGTCACAATCTCAATATCGCACGAAAATTGGTGAGCATACTCAGGATGCACTATCACGTTCTTGTGTAGGCAATTTTATCTTTTTGTGCCAAAGATATATACAAGTTTTGATTCACCCTAAGAGGATTTTTTCCAATTCCTACTGTGCTGGTCATACTGAGCAAAAGATCCAGCAGGTGTCAAGACATAAATAGAAGATTTTTTTGAGATCTTGAAGTCCAAAGTTATCTGTTTTGATTTAATCTTTACACACATCATTTCCAAAGTACATAGGCCGTTTTATGGTGTCATTGGAAAGCTAAGGAGGTCCACTTATCAAGTCTGAAACATTAGGGGGCTGGTACAAAGTAGGTTTTGGAAATACCTACTCAATCTCTTGGAGTATCCATCCATCTTTCACAGCAGTGGTATCAGAGCAAAACTAAGGTAAAATGGGAGATGGTTTTCCTTCATTTATTGATAAATTGGATAGGAACAACTATCAGGCATGGTCTCTAAGGATGAAGACCTACCTACAAGGAAGGAGTCTCTATGGCTATATCTCAGGAGATGAGGAATTTCCCTCATTCAAAACAAGAGGATTTCCAACAAAGGAAGAACATGAAAAGCGCAACACATGGTGTGCAAAGGATGCATTAGCAAGGTCTTATTTACTCAACTCCATCTCTGATTTTCTTTTGCCACACATTAGGAACTGTAAGACATCCCGAGTGTTGGTGCATTTTACCCAAGCCTACATGCTTGATATATTTTATATTAACTTTTAGGATACATGTTCCAAAGTACTTGGCTGATATTTTGGTGGATTTAGGAAGCTTAAAGGGTCTACTAATCAACTCTGAAGTCTCAGTTGGCTGGTGTGAAGCTGGTTGTAGCAGCACCTACTCATCTTTGGATTGCATCCACCATCTCTCTTCACAGTGGTATCAGAGCATAGTCAAGCAACATGGGAGATGGATTTCCATCAAAAATTGACAAATTGGATCGAAACAACTATCCGGCATGGTCTCTAAGGATGGAGGCTTACCTTCAAGGGAGGAATCTATATGGATTCATATCCGGAGATGAAGCAATGCCAACCATGAGGAACAAAGGGCAACCATCACATGAAGAAGTGGAAGGACTTTCGAATTGGTGTTCGAAGGATTCACTTGCAAGGTCCTATATTCTAAACTCAATCTCTGATTTTCTTTTACCTCATGTCAAGGGATGCAAGACATCAAGAGAGACCTGGAATGCACTTGCTTCTTTCTTCTCTTCCAACACTCGAGCGAGGAAGAACCAATTGTGGATGGAGTTCACAACAATGAAGAAAAGCCCGAAGCAAAATGTGACTGATTATGTCACAAAGATGAAGGAGATTTCGGACCAGCTTGGAAGCATTGGAGAGGTAATTGAAGAGGAGCAAATCATTAGACAAATCATGAATGGAATCAAAGCAGACGACAACTGGGAGTCATTCACAACAGCCATGGATTTATACATGGATATGCATGTACCCGACCTCAACACACTCATGGGCCAACTCTTCACTCATGAAGCAAAGATTAGCAAAGGTGGTGAGTCCTCAAGAGGTAATCAAACTTCTGCCTTATACTTTGATAAAGCTAAGGTCAAGGACAAGTCAAAGAATAGGAAGAATGAAGATGAAGGTAGCTCTTTCCAAGCAAACTTTGCAGGTAGAGGAAGAGCTAGAGGAAGAGGCAGAGGTGGAAAGCAAGGCAGGGGGAGATTCCAATCATCTCAACCTTGCAACATATGTGGCTTATCTAACCATACTACTGAAGAATGTTTTAGGAACCCGAGGAACTCAAGAGGAAGAGGATTCAATAGAGGTGGCTATGGATCAAATAGAGGTAGATACAATGGAGGCTACAACAACAACAACTACTACAACAACAATTACAACAACAACAACAACAACAACAACAACAACTATCAAAGTGGCCATAGAGGAAGAAGAGATTACAATAACTATGCAGAGGACCAAAGTCAAGAAGATTCATTATTGATTATGAATCTATCAGCGAAGAAGGGTAAGGATGATGATCACATATTTTACATTGATTCGGGATGCTCGAACCATGTAGCAAGAAATGTAGCTTTACTTTCTGATTTGGAAGATCCTCATAACAAGCATGAAGTGCAGACAGGAGATGACACAAAGCACTCAGTGGAGAAGATAGGTAATGTGAAGACATCAGATGGGAATATGAACCTCTTAAGCAAAGTCTTGTATGTCCCTACAATTACCAAAAATTTAATAAGTGTTGGACAGATTGATGAAAAAGGATTGCAGGTTGGATTCAATCGATTTGGAGCATATGTTGAAGACCCAAGGCAAGGCTTTCGAAGGATTGCCAAAGGAGAAAAGACAGGAAGGCTTTTCACTTTTGAAGTGGAAGATACAAAGAACATAGCTTTGTTTAGCTATGGATCTCAAACTCTAATAGAGTTGGAGATATGGCACAAAAGGCTTTCTCACATTGGTGAGAGGACACTCAAAACAAATTTGCAGGGACCAAAGTGTACTTGGTTTTCCTAATATCACAAGGCAACACATGATTTATAAGTGTGAAGCTTGTCAAATCGGCAAGGCTCATAGACAACCTTTCAATAAGAAAGGATATATGTATCAAAATCCTTTGGATCTAGTGCACACGGATGTGTGGGGTCCAAGTAAGGAGCCATCTATATCAGGCTCAAGATATTATGTGTCTTTCATAGATGACTGTAGCAGGTGGACCATTCTATTTTTCACGAAGCACAAGGATGAAGTGTTTAATTGCTTTAAGAAGTATATTGCTCTTGTTGAAAACCAAACAGGTAGGACTTTGAAACGACTCAGATCAGATGGTGGAGGAGAATACTTCTCTTCTGAATTTGATGCCTTCTTGCATGAAAGAGGCATTAAAAGGGAAGTCACTACATGGTATACACCCGAACTCAATGGTGTAGCAGAGAGGAGGAACAGAGCTATTGTCGAAGCTGCAAGGTCCATGCTCAACGAAAAGGGATTGCCGAACTACCTATGGGCAGAGGCTGTGTCGACAGCCACATATCTCATAAATAGACTTCCATCTAAGTCACTAGATGGAACCACTCCATATGAAGTGTGGAATGGAAGAAGACCTAGTCTAGAGCATTGTAAAATCTTTGGATGCTTAGCCTATGCTCACATTCCTTCTCAAGTAACAGGGAAATTGGATCCCAAGGCAGAGAAGTGTGTATTCATTGGTTATGATCAAAACCAAAAAGGATATAGATTGTACAATCCAACCAATAAAGGATTTTCTGTGAGTAGAGATGTAATTTTTGATGAAAACAAATCGTGGTTTGATGATGACAGGAAAGTGAAGCTGCCTTATGACTTGGATGAAGATTTTCCATCACTTCAACCAAAGGAGCCGAAGCAGATTGAAGAAAGTGATTCGGAGATTGACCTAGAAGACTTGGAAAGACTAAAGCTATGGAAGAACAAAGGTAAAGCAAAGATGCAGGATGCTACATATGGACCCGAGAGCTCACATCAACCACTTAGAAGGTCTTCAAGGGAGAAGAAGAAACCAGAGAGGTTTGGTTATGATACTTCTTTGGTCACCAAGCACTCAGTCTACATTGCAAAGGATTCAACCAATGAAGAACCTACCACATTTGAAGAAGCACAAAGCAAGAAAGCTTGGAGAGATGCAATGGATGAAGAAATGGAAGCCTTGAAGGAGAATGACACTTGGGAGCTTGTACCTAACAAGCCATATATGAAGGTAATTGGATCTCGATGGATATACAAAATCAAGAGGAATCCAGATGGAAGTATAAATAGACACAAAGCAAGGTTAGTTGCTAAAGGGTTTGCTCAAACCCATGGTATTGATTATGAGGAGACTTTCTCTCCTGTTGCAAAAATGCCTACAATTAGGGTTCTCATTAGTCTTGCTGCATCTAGAAATTGGAATCTTTATCAACTTGATGTAAAGAATGCTTTCTTGAATGGATGGATTTCTGAGGAAGTGTATATGGCACAACCTCCTGGATATGAGGATGCACATCATCCTAACTATGTATGCAAACTAAAGAAAGCTTTGTATGGATTGAAGCAAGCTCCAAGAGCTTGGAATTTCAGATTGGTGACTTATTTGCAGGACCAAGGATTCAAAGCTAGCAAGGCGGATACCTCTTTGTTCATAAAGAGGAATGGATCTGAAGTGATCTATTTATGTGTGTATGTTGATGATATTATTATCACAGGCAATGATCTTGAAGGAATCAAATAGGTAAAGAGTCAAATGAAGGAGGAGTTCAAAATAAGTGACCTCGGACCACTCACTTATTTTCTTGGATTGGAGTTGATCTACACAGATTCAGGTATATACATCACACAAAGGAAGTATGTCCATGACATGCTCGTCAAGTTCAAGATGGAAAATACCAAGTGTGCAGGTACACCTATGGAGAAAAATCATAAGCTTAGTGCTTATGAAGGAGGGCCAATTGAAGACATCACAAGCTATCAAAGCTTGGTTGGAAGTTTGAACTATGCAACACTCACAAGGGTGGATATATGCTATAGTGTTAGCATATTGAGTCAGTTTATGCATAAGCCGAGAAGACCACATATGGAAGCGGCCAAGAGATTCCTCAAGTACCTAAAGGGGACCATGAATGAAGGTTTGTTTTATTCATATACTTCAGATATTGAGCTAAAGGTCTACTCAGATGCAGATTGGGCCGGATCTAAAGATGATAGAAGAAGCATATCCGGGTATATATCATTTGCAGGTTCAAAAATCATTTCTTGGTCATCGAAGAAGCAACCAACCATGGCATTATCTTCTACTGAAGCAGAATATAGAGGTTTGGCTAATGCAACTCAAGAAATCATGTAAAGTCTTTGTACACAGATCTTGGACTTCATTCTTCAACACCTCACATTTTTGGTGACAACACAAGCTCACTACATCTAGCAGCTAATCCGGTATACCATGCTAGAACCAAGCATATTGAAGTCCACTACCATTATGTAAGGGAGAAGCTAATGAGCAAGGATATTCAACTATCCTATGTCTCTACAGATATGCAATGTGCAGACATGTTGACTAAAGCTCTTGATGGTACAAAGTTAAGTAGATTCAAGTTTATGATTGGCTTGCAGGAAATCAAGGACAATTGAAGACTTATTTGAAGGCCAAGCATGTTAGGCTTGAGGGGGAGCTGTTGGTGCATTTCACCCAAGCCTACATGCTTGATATATTTTATATCATCCTCATTTGTAAGTCACATGAGTAGTCATGTGAACACCTCTTGTAAAAGAGTTCATTTTTATCTCTTGTAATTGAAAAAGAAAAAAGGAAAAGGATGGCTTACCTCATCCATGATGTAAAAGCAAATTCGTGGCTCTAACTACCTAAAACCACGAAATTTAGAGCTGAGGGAATCTCTCCTAACTTTGGGGATCACTTTTAGGTGGAGCCATTCGAATTCGAATTCAAAACTCCCTCCAAGAATAGCTATAAAAGGAGCAAGAAGGAAGAGGCGATTAGCAAGCCTTGTACGTGACCACTTGATGTATTTTGTAGAGATTGAAGAGCTTATTCCATAGCTCTATCATTCTACTCCCATTGTGCAAAGATTCATTGCCAATGTGGTTGTAATCATATATGAATTTATACATTTATCATCATTCACTTCTCTGTTTTGTTCTCTGCTATACTCACTCAGAGCAGTACCTTCAGAAGGTCATATCTCGAGTTGTACTGATTCGTTTTCAGTGATTTAACATGCGTTAGATAGTTCTTACTGTCTAGTTTTTGCATATCAATTTTCAAGGTCATTGGATTTATAGTTTTGGAGATATCTGCATTTTACTGCTCACTGGTCTATCTCTGCAGAGCCCCGAGAATGGTGGGCATGTTCCAAAAATTGATGAAACTTGTTCTCAGTGCTCAGTCCATCATTTGAAGCATTTTAACTTGGGTTGGGAAGCTTGCTAAGTCTATTTGCTATGCCCAAAAGGAATTTTTCTAATTCCTACCAGGTTGAGAGCACTGTTCATTTTTTCCAGCAGGTGTATGTCCAAAAATAGCAAGTTTTGGGAGCTAGTCATTTTGCAACTAGTCTGTCTTGACTTAAACTTTTGGGATACATGTTCCGAAGTACTTGGCTGATATTTTGGTGGATTTAGGAAGCTTAAAGGGTCTACTAATCAACTCTGAAGTCTCAGTTGGCTGGTGTGAAGCTGGTTGTAGCAGCACCTACTCATCTTTGGATTGCATCCACCATCTCTCTTCACACCGAGAGACTTGGGAAACTTTGTCATCTTATTTGTCTTCCAACACAAGGACTAGAAAAAATTAGTTGTGGATTGAATTTACCACATTAAGGAAGCAACCTAAGCAAGCTGTTTCAGAGTTTGTGACCAAGATTAAAGATGTAGCAGATCAGTTATCAAGCATAGGAGAAGAGATTGAAGAAGAGCAAATTGTAAGGCAATTGATCAATGGGATCAAGGCTGATGACAAATGGGAAAGCTTCACCACTGCTATGGACCTTTATATGGACATGCAAATTCCAGATCTTACAAAACTCATGGGAAAATTGTTTACTCATGAAGCAAAGCTCAACAAGAATGGAGACACACCCAAAGGTAATAACTCTTCTGCCCTATACACTGATAAGAAGTCTAAAGATAAAGGCAAGAACAAGAAGGTGGAAGATGAAGGCTCTACCTCCCAAGCCAACTATGCAGGGAGAGGTAGATCATCAAGAGGAAGGGGCAGAGGAGGTAAGCAAGGAAGGGGGAGATCCTATAACTCCTCACCATGCAACATTTGTGGTTTATCAAATCATACTACAAATGAGTGTTTTAGGAATTACAAAAATCAGAGAGGAAGAGGATACCAAAGAGGTGGATACTCACAGTCAAGAGGTAGATTCAACCATCACCAAGGCTACAACAACAACTACAACAACAATTACAACAACAATTACAATGGCAACTACCAAGGAGGATTCAAATCCAGAAAGGACTACAACAACTATATAGAAGAGCAAGATGTTTCTCTTATGATCATGAACATGACTTTAAAACCAGGTACAAATGATGACCACCTATTCTACATTGACTCATGATGCTCAAATCATGTGGCTAGCAATGTAGCACTACTCTCTGATCTTGAGGAACCAAAAGGTAAGCATCAATTCCAAACAGGTGATGACACCAAGCACTCAGTAGTTAAAGTTGGAAATGTTACGACTTGTGATGGAAATCAGAACTTGTTGAGTAGGGTACTCTATGTACCAACCATTACCAAAAATCTGATGAGTGTTGGACAGATTGTGGAGAAAGGTTTGCAGGTTAGATTCAATCAATTTGGAGCATTTGTGGAGGATACTAAGGAGGGGTTCAAGAGGATTGCTAAAGGAGAAAAATCAAGTAGACTTTTTACTTTTGAGCTAGAAGATACAAAGAACATTGCACTATACAGTTATAAAGATCAAACACTCTCAGAGCTTGAGATTTGGCACAAAAGATTAGGGCATATAGGAGAAAGAACCTTGAAGCAGATATGCAGGGATCAATGTGTAATTGGAATACCCAATGTTTCCAAACAACACATGATATATAAATGTAGTGCTTGTCAATTTGGGAAGTCTCACATGTTACCCTTCTCAAGGAAAGGTTACATGCATGAAGACTACCTAGAACTTGTTCATACAGATGTATGGGGACCAAGCAAAGACCCCTCAATCTCAGGATCTAGGTACTATGTATCTTTTATTGATGATTATAGCAGGTGGACTGTATTGTACTTTATGAAGCACAAGGATGAGATGTTTAATTGCTTTAAAAAATATCTTGCACTTGTTGAGAATCAGACAGGGAAGAATTTGAAGAGACTAAGGTCAGATGGAGGAGGTGAATACTTCTCCAATGAGTTTGAAGACTTCTTGCAGGACAGAGGCATCAAAAGAGAAACCACCACAAGGTATACTCGTGAACAAAATGGGGTAGCTGAGAGAAGAAATAGGTTGATTGTTGAAACAACTAGGTCTATGTTGAATGAGAAAAAGTTACCAAACTATCTATGGGCAAAAAGTGTTTATATTGCCACTTACCTTATAAATAGGTTACCATCTAAGTCCCTTGATGGGATGACACCCTATGAAGCATGGCATGGGAAGAGACCCTCACTAGACCATTGCAGGATATTTGGATGTGTAGCATATGTACACATTCCTTCTCAGATAAGAGGTAAGCTAGACCTAAAGGCTGAAAAGTGCATCTTTATTGGATATGACCTAAATAAAAAAGGTTACAGGCTTTACAACCATTCCAATAAGGGATTCATGGTTAGTAGAGATGTTGTCTTTGATGAAAATGATTCTTGGTATGAGAATGAATGCAGGAAGTTCAAATTACCCTATGACTTGGAAGAGGAATTTCCAAGTCTTGCTAAAGAGGAACCTACTCCGATTGAAGACTCAAATTCAGATGATGAAGACATTATCAACCTCGAAGTTCAAGGCATGGAAGTCCAAAGGGAAATTCAAAATGAAGAAGCTTGAAGACATACCTGAATCTTCAAATCAGTCAATCAGAAGATCACAAAGAGAGAGCAAAAAACCTATCAGATATGGGTATGATACATCTCTTGTTACTAAACACTCTGTTTATCTTGCCAAAGATTTGTCAATTGAAGAACCAGGATCAAATGAAGAAGCCATAACCAAGACAGAATGGAAAGAAGCTATGGATGAGGAGATTGAAGCACTCAAGGAAAGTGATACATGGGAGTTAGTACCCAAGAAGGAATCCATGAAGGTAATAGGATCCAGATGGATCTATAAACTCAAAAGAAACTCTGATGGGTCAATTAATAGGTACAAAGCCAGATTAGTAGCCAAGGGTTTTGCACAAACCCAAGGCATTGACTATGAAGAGACTTTCTCTCATGTGGCCAAGATGCCAACAATCAGAGTGTTGGTAGTTGTGGCTGCATCAAAAAATTGGAACATGTACCAATTGGATGTCAAGAATGCTTTCTTGAATGGATGGATTTCAGAGGAGCTATATATGTCACAACCTCCTCGCTATGAGGACCCTAAGAAGGTAACATATGTTTGCAAATTGAAAAAAGCTTTATATGGATTAAAGCAGGCACCTAGAGCATGGAATTACAGGTTAACTACATACCTCCAAGATCAAGGTTTAGTCATGAGCAAGGCAGATACTTCTCTATTCATCAAGAGAAGTAATTTAGAGGTAATATACCTTTGTGTTTATGTTGATGACATCATACTTACAGGTAATGATGTTAATGGAATCAGACAAATCAAAAGCCAGATGATGAAGGAGTTCAAGATCAATTATCTTGGTCTACTAAAGTATTTTCTTGGACTTGAGTTAGTCTATACTAACTCAGGGATATACATTACTCAGAAAAAGTACATACATGATATGTTGAAGAATTTTTATTTGCAGGATGCCAAAGTTACAAGTACTCCAATGGAGGTAAACCTAAAACTAAGTGCCCATGAAGGTGATGAAGTTAATGATATTACAGGGTATCAAAGTATGGTGGGTAGCTTGAACTATGCTACCTTAACAAGGATAGATATTGCATATGGAGTTAGTGTGCTAAGTCAATTTATGCACAAGCCAAGAGTACCTCACCTAGAAGCGGCCAAAAGGATTCTAAAGTATCTCAAGGGTACACAAAATCATGGTTTGTATTTTCCTTACACTTCAGATATTGATGTCAAGATCTATTTAGATGCAGATTGGGTAGGATGCAAGGATGATAGGAGGAGCACCTCTGGATACATTTCATTTGCATGTGATAAACCAATATCATGGTCTTCAAAGAAGCAACCTACTATTGCTTTATCCTCTACAGAAGCAGAGTATAGAGGATTGGCTAATGCCACACAAGAAGCCATATGGATCAAGCTATTGTATACAGACTTGGGTTTATATACTAGGTCACCAATAATCTTTGGAGACAATACAAGCTCACTTCACCTTGCAGCTAATCCTATCTATCATGCTAGGACCAAACACATAGAGGTCCATTATCATTATGTGAGAGAAAAGTTATTAAGCAAGGACATTCAACTAACCTATGTATCAACCAATATGCAGTGTGCAGATCTGATGACTAAAGCTTTGAATGGAACCAAACTTTGCAGGTTCAAGGCAATGATTGGATTGCAGGAGATACATGAAGATTGAAGATGAAGACCAAGCCAAAATTTTTGGCTTGAGGGGGAGCTGTTGGTGCAAGTTACAAGACCTCACATTTGGCTTGAAGGATACTTTGAAGTCCATACACATATCATGGAGAAGCATAGGAACTGATGCTAGTGGTTAATTACCACTTTACCTCATTGTAAAAGTCATATTTGACTTGGAATCTTTGTAAACACCTACCTAGAGGAATTTGTGGAAAGAGGTTAACTTTGATTGAAGGAATATCTCCTAGAATATAGAAGCTTGATCATAGGGAGCCAAAAGTTTGAATTTGAATTCAAATTCTTACTCAATCACTATAAAAGTGAACATGAAAAAGTTGTGGTTAAGACTCATCATTCCCGAGCTCACTACTATCAATTCTAAGTGTATGTGAGGCCTACACTCTAGCTCACACCTATCTACACCATTGGCAATGATCTTCATGCCAATGGGTTTGTATACAAGTGTTGAATAATACATATATCCTCATTAGTCATTTCTGAATTCTCTATCATACTACTTGAAAGTTTGTCAACTTGTGGAGTTCATATATCAGTCATTTCTCCACCAAATTCAAAGATCTAAAGCTTGTTGGATTAAGCTCGAAGTTCTCTACGTGCTGTCAAAATTTGAAGAGATTCTATTCAGCCATTTCAGAGAAAACCTCATTGAGGTGATCACTGGTCATTGTCTGCAACAGTCCTAAAAAATCAGGGGTAAAGGTTTATTTGCTAAATTGATTTCTTTGAGCATAGTTGATCTTTTTACATCATTCCACTTGGAATAGTTAGCTTGCTAAGATAATTAGATACCCCTAAGAGGAATTTTTCCAATTCCTACTGTGTTGGTCATACTGAGCAAAAGATCCAGCAAGTGTCAAGACATAAATAGAAGGTTTTCTTGAGATCTTGAAGTCCAAAGTTATCTGTTTCGATTTAATCTTTACACACATCATTTCCAAAGTACATAGGCCATTTTATGGTGTCATTGGAAAGCTAAGGAGGTCCACTTATCAAGTCTGAAACATTAGGGGGCTGGTACAAAGCAGGTTTTGGCAGTACCTACTCAATCTCTTGGAGTATCCATCCATCTTTCACAACAACTCATTTGTAAGGAGAGTTGCTCATTTTGTGAATAGAAGAAGTTAGAGCGCTCTTCCAAAACCAATCTCATCACATTACTTTCTCAGTATTTTTTAAGTGAGTTTTGTGAGTATTTTCATGGATTTATCTTCCACATCTGTTGTTTAATGTGTTTATTATGATTTCATTGTCTATTCTTAGTCTAAGTGCCTAATTCTAGAAGTTAGAGGATATTTTTTAACGACTATCTACATGCTAAGCGGAAATTAATCATATAAACCTATTCGTTATGAAAAATAACACACCTTGGGCACCTGAATCATTGAAAAAACTTATTTATATCATAAGATATGATCAAAAGAAGATTTATCAACAAAAATGGTGGGTTCTTGAATTATCTTTCTTGGATTTTATGGATAAGTCATGAATATGCAAATATTTTTTTGTTATTTCTTAAGAATCGTTGATTAGAAATGGGTTAGGGTTATTGGATACTTCTCGAATTGAAAATTTGATGTTTTTGGTCTTTGTTCTTTTATCCTATAATGATTGGAGAGGAAAACACCAAAGTAGAACAAACATATGGTACCCAATTATGAGAGCAAGGACTAAGGTACTTGAATGTACCATATCTAATCACTTACTATTCAAAAAATGTATACTTGATCTTATAAGTCTATGACATGAGGGTCTGATAGGTTGATATGATCTCATATCAAACATCATTTGGACATTCAAGTGTAGGGCAGAAGTCTCAAGAGTAGACTTAATATGCTCTCTAGGCAATTAAATGTGTTTGGCCTAGTGTTTAAGTCATATGGATGAGAAGGAAGAGGTCTTGGGTTCATCCTATGAGAGTTATGGGAGAATGTTTTGCCCCAAGAGCTCTAGAGCCTTCTAGAAGCATCCAATTGAGCTAGCTCTAATTAACTAGGACGCGGTGTACATGTAGTTACATGGCCGACACTTGGATGATTAGTATCCACCAGCCATAGTAGGCAATCCCTTGGAGAGAGCTATATATAGAGGCATATGGTTGGGAGGAAAAGAGACACATCTCTCTGTGTGGTCATCATAATGCTTCATTGGTATCAGAGCTTAGGCAAGCTTCTATGGTGGCATTGGTGACTCATCATCTTCCCCAAGGTTCCATGGAGTCCTTGATGAGTTCATCATCATCTCCCTAATGTTGAACATCCATGGAGATTTTCATAGGGCTACTCTCTTTCTTTCTCTATGATTTGGAAGAAAATAATTTTCTCAATGGAGAAGCATAATTCTACCTCTATCTTTGGATTGTGGTAGAAGCAGAAGGATGATTTTTTTCAACAAATCATGGATGAATTTGTCGGGAATCAAACTACAGACCTCACACATGGGAAAATGCTTCTCTAGCCAAGAATCCATATCACAGTGCATGTTAAAGTGAACAAAAGATTTTTGTTTTACTTCTAATAGTTATGAAACAATCATTTTGAGGTGTATCAAGAGATTCCAACTCAGAACATCCCTCTCACGGATGAACTGCCTCTATGCTACCATCATAGTGTGTAACATAAATATTTCTTTGTTTAGCTTGTTCTTGCATGATCTTTGGATTGGGATTGTCATTTATAAAAAGAAAACGGGCTAACAGTAGTAATTGAACACACGACCTTCAAATATGGAATAGAGCACTCTATCCATTTAGCTATAGAAAATTTCATGAAGGAGCATACAACTTCTAATGGCATTCTATCGAGGCTGAATCATCTCCAAATTTAATGCATCATAGATGTATAGCAAAGCCAGATGACAACCTTAATTCTTCTTCCTCATCATCTTTACTCTCACAAAGAGAGAGAAAAAAGAGAGCAGGGGTTCTTATGCAAATTGTTGTCTTTTATTGTGTGTGTGGATGCTTTCTAAGCGAAATAGAAAGAGAGCTGTATCTCTATATAATGCACCAAAAAGAACAACGTCACAACAACATGGATTGATGGCCTTACGTTTATAATTTCTCTAAGTAGCTTTGTAGCAAAAAGGATATGCTATATTTTTCTTATGTGCATTTTGTTCGTGATATATTGGATATACATCCAGATTCTTGCAGCCTCACCTCTATGTAAGTAACAACAGGACATATCAATCAAGTATAGATATGAGCTATGTGGAGTATCCTCCTACATTCCATTAAAAAAACCTCCATGAAAATGTAGAATATTGCACCTATTTCATTGATTTGGTAGGGCATTCTTTTCCTTCTCATGATGGCATCTATGAAACAAGCTTTTCAAGCTTCTAGTAAATTGCTTGTATTCTTGTTAGTTTGTAAAAGTAGGAAATTCCCACTTAATCTTGTAATTTTGTATATTTGGCACGTGTTGTTGCCTTAGGAACATTCATATATTTGCACATGATGGTGCGCTTGTAAACATTTATTATTATGCCCCAATAATGAGGGGAAACATTATATTTGCTTTGTAAGATAGAATGAGGATAGGTAGAGTAGATGCAAGTGCATATCAAGGCATCAAGCACTATCAAAGATGAAATGCTCAATGCAAAGCATCTCCGATAATATTGAAGAGCCATTGGATCATTGGATCATCACAAGGAAGACCCCTTTACTGTTTATTTCTTGTTTTCTCTTATTTGATTTGGTTGTATGATGCATAGTTTATGCATGGTTATCAAAAAGAATTGGATGATCTTTACATTATTTTTATTTAGGCATTAATGAAGGAATTATACGTCTTTATTTTAGGAAACAAAGGACCAATATGCATATCTCCCATGAATCTTTGCAAAGTTACCCATGGTATGCTAATTTTAAAAAATTAAGGAAAAACAAAGAAGTAGCATACACACTTATTAAGTAGAGGGATATTATTTGATATCCAGATCTTTATCTTTATATGATGGAAGATAATCATACGCATTTCCACCTGAGAGAAGATCATTTGAGTCTCATGGATTATTTTACGCAGACTAAGGCGCCCATATGATAGGAGCTCAAAGAGTGATCAAGTTAACTCTATAGCTAGTGATGGTAAGTAACCTTAAAAGAGAGTATCTTAGTACTAGAGACTATGGGATGTTTATATAAATACCCATAAGGAGTCGTATTCTAAAAATTAGGAAGGCAAAATAGTCAATAGACAATTTGGCTAGCTATTCTAGATGGCATAGCCTAGATGGATACCACTTAGGAAAGTTGGCATCATAATTGGGTATCACAAGGAGCATTGATGCATGCTCACATGACTCACTTAGGGCTTAGTATTAACCTTAGCTCACTTATGAGAAATGGATTCCACTAGAGAGGAATTTAGATAGGATGTCATGTAGTAAGGGAGTCTAGTAAGTACCTGTATTGGTACTTAAGAACTAGCTCGACTCGGTAGGTTGAGGATCTTAGTATCATCCAAACCAAGCTAGTCTAGTTATAGCATATGGGGTTCATGAGAATCCACTAGATAGGATATATTAAAGCTCCATCTTTGTTATGGGAACTAGATAAATGAATTTTTTACTGAAGTCATTCTCACATAGGTTGGAGATGAGAACCACTAGTATGGGACAGTGGGGACTATCTCCCTTTGAGAAATCTTCTTCTATGCGCATGGACAAAAGGCTTCATTATCCATAGAGTATGATTTCTACTAGAATCAGAAGAGATATTTAGAGTATTCATTTTCCTTCATATGGGAGTTTGATTCTCCACTGGTTAGGAAGCGAAACAATTTGAGAGTTTATATGTTCTCCTATATGGAGAGTTGATCCAAATAAATATCTGTTTTAAGGGAAAGGGAAAGGAAAGTGGAATAGATTCACTACTAGATCCTTCCTGAGTAATCAAGAAGAGATGATGAGATTATTATGCTCTCTAGATTGTCTAGATAGGGTGGCACTCTTCTATCAAAGGCAGTAGGGAGATCAGATAGTCAGATGTTAGATTGAGACATGATTGAAAACTCTAGAGAGAAGTGGTTATGTCTATTTCCAACAAGGGTCTATTGACATTTGAGACTAGGTGTAAAGTAATGACTCCTCTCTTTAGGGTTTTTAGGAGATAGGGATAGATCAAACCTATTGGGTTCCCAAACTTTTAGTTGATACGTTATCATGAGGATGATGATCGAGCATCAATTGGGAGAATAGGTATGTATGGATTATCAGAATCTTGAGAAAGAATGTTTTGCATTCATATGGCAAAGTAGAAGGAAAAGAAAAAAAAAATAGAGATTGCATTAGTTCTATTTGATGATCCTCAAATAAAACAATTGTATTATTTGTTCAAGATGTAAGGGTCATGTGACCTTACCCCTATATTTATATATATACATCATATATAGTGCATTGCCTCAAGAGAGATCATTATGTGGGTTTCAAGGCTCCCACGCATCTGTGTGCATCTCTCCTCTTCTCTCTCTCCTTCCATCTCCTCCTTGTACCTCTTGATCTGCACACCAAAACCCTTCATTGGTATCAGAGCATGCTGAAGGCTTGTGTGCAAGAAGCTTCAATGGAAGCTTAGGTCACAAGAGCTGAATGTGCAGGTCGGCACCTCTCTGTGAAGAGATGGATAGGTATGTGCTTGAAGATGAAGAGGTGTTGCAAAATCCTTGATCTACACCAGCCAAATGAACTCCAAGAGTATGTGGTGGGCCCTTTTAGCTTGCCAATGGATGTATTAGACACCCTATGTACCTTGGAGTATCACTCTCAAAAAGATAGATCAAAACAGATAAGTTGGAGTTAGCTCAGAGGTGAAAAACTTGCTATTTTGGTTCATACACCTGTCCAGTGTTTTGCATAATTATCTAAGCACAGAAGCAATTAGCTTAATTCCTCTTGGGGAAGTCTAGATAACTTAAAGAGCTAACTTGAAAGAGTAATCTCATCAAAAATAATGAACCACACACTGAGAATGAGTTTTAACAAGTGATGACATCATCCCGATTTTCACGGGCTGCTATAGTTTGAGACAAGTGAGCAGAAAAATAAACATAACTCTAGATTTAAGCAACCAATGATTATGAAAATTGGTATGTTTATACTAGACAGTACGCTGAATCCAAAAAGCTTTAAATCATTGAATTTGGATAAGTACACACTGAGACAAAGCTCTGACAAGATGAGTAAAAAGTCGGGTACCTGACAGAGAAGTGAAAATGACAGACAAGGTTGACTTCAACTGAACATAACTAAATATTGTAACATTCAAATGAAATGAAATTTTGTGAGCATATATTAGACTTATAGAGCTAACTATACCAAGTTAAATCACTAAAAAGGATGCACCAAGCTCAGAGAAAGCATCTCTGCAATCTGACTGAGAAAACTGAGAGTTATGGCAGTGAGTAGTACACTTCACAAGAACATGGAAATATGAACTCAAATGATCATGAAAATGAAATTATATTGCTTGTACAATACAATGGACTTACTGATACATATGTGTGCCTTGTAATCACACCTTGATATGGCATAAAGCTCAGCTCTTGGAGGTCTTCACATAGGTCTCTCTAACCACGACTAAAACTGCCATCTATTTATAGTTGAGTTTGGGAGGCTAACTTCCCTCAATCACTCTCCAATCAATTTGTGATTGATTTGATTTTCTACCTACCACAAATCACGAATTCTTGGCTTCTCTTTCCCTTTTTGATCAAGTGGACTCAACCACTTAAGATTCTTTCACTTTTACATTAAGTAAACTCTTCAAAAGTTACAAGAGGTAGTTCACAAGTGAACTTTACAGTGTCTTCATTTTAAGGCTTCTTCTATGACTTTGTCGGACTCAAGCCAATACTTAGGCTTGTCATAGACTTGCACCAACAGCTCCCCCTCAAGCCAAGTATGCTTGAGGTCTTCACTCTTCCAAGATTACCTGCAAACCAATCATAGCCTTGAATTTGCAAAGCTTTGTACCATCCAATGCTTTGGTTAGAATATTTGCACATTGTTGATGAGTGGACACATATGATATTTCAATCTCTTTGCTTAGAACCTTCTCTCTTACATAGTGATAATGAACTTAAATATGTTTATTCCTTGCATGAAAAATAGGATTAGCAGTCAAATGAATAGAACTCATATTGACACCATAAATAGTTGGAGTTCCAAACTCCAATCCAAGATCTTTGAATAATGTCCATCCACATAGCTTCTTGTGTAGCTATGGCAAGACCTCTATATTCAGCTTCAGTAGAAGAGAGAGTAACTGTGGGTTGCTTCTTGGATGACCATGAAATAAGCTTTGAACCTGCAAAGGTAAGATAACCTGAAGTGCTCCTTCTATCTTCCTTGGAGCCAGCCCAATCTGCATTAGAAAATAGCTTCAAACCTAAATCAGATACATAAGGATAATAAAGTCCTTCATTTATGGTTCCTTTGAGATACTTGAGAATCCTTTTGGCAGCATCCATATGTGGTTTCCTTGGTGTGTGCATAAATTGACTTAGCACACTCACACTGTAACATATATCTACTCTTGTCAATAAGGCATAGTTGAGACTACCCACTAGACTTTGATATGATGTGATGTCCTCTATGAGTTCACCTTCATGTGAGCTCAATTTGTTATTGACCTCCATTGGAGTACCTGCAATCTTACAATCTTGCATCTTGAATTTTGCCAACATGTCCTTAATGTACTTTCTTTGAGTGAAAAACAAACCATGATCTTTGTAGACAACTTCCAAACCTAGGAAGTAGGTAAGTGAACCCAAATCACTTATCTTGAACTCTTCTCTCATCTCATCTTTGATCTTCTTCATACCATCTGCATCATTTCCTGTCAATATAATATCACCTACATATACACATAAGTAGATGATCTCAAAGTTACTCTTTTTGATAAAGAGTGAAGGATCTGCCTTGCTTGGTTGAAAGCCTTTGTCCTACAAGAATGAAACAAGTCTGAAATTCCAAGCTCTTGGGGCTTGCTTGAGACCATACAATGCTTTGTTAAGTTTACACACATAATCAAGATAAACTTGATTCTCAAAACTAGGTGGTTATGCCATATATACCTCTTCTGTTATCCAACCATTCAAGAATGCATTCTTTACATCTAGTTGAAGTATCTTCCAATTCTTGGAAGAGGCAATACTAAGCAAAACCCTAATAGTGGGCATCTTTGCAACAAGAGAGAAGGTCTCCTCATAATCAATTCCTTGAGTTTGTGCAAAGCCTTTTGCTACAAGCCTTGCCTTATACCTGTTAATGGAACCATCAGAATTCTTCTTGAGTTTATAGACCCATCTTGAGCCTATTACCTTCATGGATGAAGTCTTGGGCACCAAATCCCAAGTGTTGTTTTCCTCAAGTGCTTCAATCTCTTCCTTCATTGCATGCTTCCATTCTGTTTTTGCTTTGGCCTCTTCAAATGATGATGGATCCTCTTGGTTTATGTCCTGTGCTATGTAGATTGAATGTTCAGTTACTAATGAGGTGTCAAACCCATACCTTTCTGGTTTTTTCTTTTCCCTCATAGATCTTCTTAGGCCACGATGTGATGCTTCTGCCTCATGTCCAAGTTCCTGCAATTTTGCTTTACCTTTAGACTTCCATGCTTTGACCTTTTCCATCTGAGATTCTTCATCATCCTCCGAGGTGTCTTGTTCTTCAATCTTTGGTTGTTCTCTACCAAGCTTTGGAAAATCTCCTTCAAGAT
The DNA here is from genome assembly GCA_020310875.1 of Ceratopteris richardii. Classification (NCBI taxonomy): domain Eukaryota; kingdom Viridiplantae; phylum Streptophyta; class Polypodiopsida; order Polypodiales; family Pteridaceae; genus Ceratopteris; species Ceratopteris richardii. The sequence continues at coordinate 204,215,556 of CM035408.1, forward strand.
CATATGGTAAATTGATCTTCCTGCATGAATCTTCATACCATGAATTGTTTTCATCAAAAACTACATCTCTGCTTACCAAGAATCCTTTGTTGCTAGGGTTGTATAACCTGTAGCCCTTTTGATTGTTGTCATATCCAATAAATACACACCTTTCTACCTTTGGATCCATCTTGCCTCTAACCTGTGAAGGAACATGAGCAAAAGCAATACATCCAAAAATTTTACAATGATCTAAGCTTGGTCTTCTTCCATTCCAAGCCTCATACGGAGTCATCCCATCAAGGGATTTTGAAGGCAACCTGTTAATCAAGTAAGTGGATGTAGATACAGCCTCAGCCCATAGATAATTAGGTAAATGCTTTTCATTTAACATGGACCGTGCAGCTTCAACAATTGTCCTATTCCTCCTTTCTGCCACTCCATTTTGCTCAGGAGTGTACCTTGTACTTACCTCTCTTTTGATTCCTCTTTCTTGAAGAAAACAATCAAACTCATGGGAGAAGTATTCTCCCCCTCCATTTGACTTTAGCCTTTTTAATGATTTACCTGTTTGATTCTCCACAAGAGCCAAATATCTTTTGAAACATGAAAAAACTTCATCTTTGTGTTTCATAAAGAATAGGATAGTCCATCTGCTGCAATCATCAATAAAGGAGACATAATACCTTGATCCAGATTTTGAAGCTTCCTTGCTAGGTCCCCATACATCTGTATGAACCAACTCCAAGAGATCTCCATACATATAACCTTTCTTCATGAATGGTAACTTGTGAGACTTTCCAAATTGACATGCACTACACTTATAAATCATATGTTGTTTTGACAAATTAGGGAGTCCAAGTACACTTTGGTCCCTACAAATTTGCTCCAATGACCTTTCACCAATATATGCTAACCTTTTGTGCCATACTTCCAATTCTGTGAGTGTCTGACTACCATAATTAAAGAGAGCAATGTTTCTAGTGTCTTGTAATTCAAATGTGAACAATCTACCTGCCTTTTCACCTTTTGCAATTCTTCTGAATCCTTGACTTGGATCTTCAACAAATGCTCCTCCTTTTGTGAACCTAACTTGCAACCCTTTCTCTATTATCTGCCCAACACTTATCAAATTCTTTGTAATGGTAGGGACATAGAGTACCTTATTGAGTAGGTTGATGTTTCCATCAGGTGCTTTGACATTGCCTATTTTCTCCACAAGATGTCTTGTATCATCTCCTGTTTGTACCTCATGCTTATTCCTTGGATCTTCTAAATCTGATAGGAGTGCCACATTTCCTGCCACATGATTTGAACAACCTGAATCTATGTAGAAAACATGCTCATCACATTTACCTTGTGGCATAGCCATGTTCATGATCAATAATGAATCCTCTTTGTTTGAGTCTTCTGTGTAGTTATTGAAGTCTCTCCTTCCTTTGTAGCCTCCTTGATAGTTTGAATGATTGTAGTTGTTGTAGTTAGCATGATAATTGTTGAACCTTCCTCTTGAGTAGCCATAACTTCCTCTATTGTATCCTCTTCCTCTTTGATTCTTGGAATTCCTAAAGCAATTTTCAGTTGTATGATTAGTTAATCCACAAATAGAACATGATTTGGAGTCTTGGGATCTCCCCCTGCCTTGTCTACCTCCTCTTCCTCTTCCTCTACCTCTGCCATGTCTTCCTCTACCTGCATAGTTAGCTTGATAATGTACCTGCTTCATCATCCACTTTCTTTGCCTTTCCTTTGTTATCTTTGGACTTGCTTTTATCAGTGTATAAAGCTGAAGATTGATTACCTTTAGAGCTTTCTCCATTCTTGATAAGCTTTGCCTCTTGAGTAAGTAGTTGTCCAATGAGTGTATTGAAATCAGGTACATGCATGTCCATGTACAAATCCATAGCTATGGTGAATACTTCCCACTTTTCATCTAACTTCAAGCCATTGATGACCTGCCTTACAATTTTCTCTTCATCTATTACCTCTCCAGTGCTTCCCAACTGATCCGCTATGTCCTTGAGCTTTGTGACAAAATCAGTCACATTTTGTTTGGGAGCCTTCTTGAGAGTTATGAAATCCAGCCATAGTTGATGCTTCCTAGCTTTGGTACTTGAAGAGAAGAAGGCTTCAAGTGCATCCCACACTTCCTGAGATGTCTTACAACTTCTAATGTGAGGCAACAAGAAATCTGAGATAGAGTTGAGGAGATAGACCTTGCAAGTGCATCCTTGGAGCACCATGTGCTCAATCTCTCTTGCTCTTCTTGTGTTGGTTGACTTTTGTTCCTGAAACTTGGCATAACTTCATCTCCAGCCACATAACCATATAAACTTCTACCTTGGAGATAAGCTTCCATTCTTAATGACCAAGCTGAGTAGTTACCTCTCTCCAATTTTTCAATTGATGAAGGAAATCCATCTGCCATGTTGTCCAACCTTGCTCTGATACCACTCTGAAGAGATGGATAGGTATGTGCTTGAAGATGAAGAGGTGTTGCAAAATCCTTGATCTACACCAGCCAAATGAACTCCAGCAGTATGTGGTGGGCCCTTTTAGCTTGCCAATTGATGTATTAGACACCCTATGGACCTTGGAAGATCACTCTCAAAAAGATATATCAAAACAGATAAGTTGGAGTTAGCTTAGAGGTGAAAAACTTGCTATTTTTGGTTCATACACCTGTCTAGTGTTTTGCATAATTCTCTGAGCACAGCAGCAATTAGCTTAATTCCTCTTGGGAAACTCTAGATAACTTAAAGAGCTAACTTTAAAGAGTAATCTCATCAAAAATAATGAACCACACACTGAGAATGAGTTTTAACAAGTGATGATATTATCCCGATTTTCACGGGCTGCTATTGTTTGAGACCAGTGAGCAGAAAAATGAACATAACTATTATGAAAATTTGTATGCTTATACTATACCGTAAGCTAAATCCAACAAGCTTTAAGTCATCGCATTTGGATAAGTACACACTGAGAAACAGCTCTGACAAAGTGAGTAAAAAGTCGGGTACCTGACAGAGAAGTGAAAATGACAGACAAGGTTGACTTCAACTAAACATAATTGAAGATTTCAACATCAAAATGAAATGAAATTTTGTGAGCATATATTAGACGTATAGAGCTAACTTTACCAAGTTAAATCACTGAAAATGATGCACCAAGCTCAGAGAAAGCATCTCTGCAATCTGACTGAGAAAACTGAGAGTTATGGCAGTGAGTAGTACACTTCACAAGAACATGGAAATATGAACTCAAATGATCATGAAAATGAAATTATATTGCTTGTACAATACAATGGACTTACTGATACATATGTGTGCCTTGTAATCACACCTTGATATGGCATAAAGCTCAGCTCTTGGAGGTCTTCACATAGGTCTCTCTAACCACGACTAAAACTGCCATCTATTTATAGTTGAGTTTGGGAGGCTAACTTCCCTCAATCACTCTCCAATCAATTTGTGATTGATTTGATTCTCTACCTACCACAAAATCATGAATTCATGGCTCCTCTTTCCCTTTTTGATCAAGTGGACTCAACCACTTAAGATTCTTTCACTTTTACATTAAGTAAACTCTTCAAAAGTTACAAGAGGTAGTTCACAAGTGAACTTTACATTGTCTTCATTTTAAGGCTTCTTCCATGACTTTGTCAGACTCAAGCCAATACTTAGGCTTGTCATAGACTTGCTCCAACACTCTCAATAGTTGTTCAGTATTTCGGCCATAAATCAAGCTAGGAAGTTGGGATTGATACATTTTAAAGTTTTGTGCATAGCTGAGTCAAAGGATTACAACTTTGCAAAAGGATAGAGAACTTGGTTCGGGGTTGTAGATTGCTGAAAATTTGAAAAACGCAGACTAATGTAGAAGACGAATCTATAATCACTTGGACAACAGGTGAGTGTTTTGGCTATAAGTTGAGTTTTACAAATTGGAATGAGAAGATTCAAATTGATATGCATAGCTTGCATCTACCTTTACAACTTTGTATGAGAATATAACTCCAAATTCTAAGTGCAAGGTCGTCGAAATTGCAAAATACAAAGCAGTAGTGTTGCAAGTGAAGGTGAAATTGATAATTGATGCTTGTTTTGTGCATATATTGAGCTAAGCATGTCTGATTGAGGTGTTCTTCATATCGTTACATAGCGAACAAACAGTTCTTGAAGTTTTCTGAAGAGCAAAAGCTCAAATTCAGAGGTTATCATCTCTGAAACAAAAAAATACATAGTAGCATATTTTCACCACAAGAACCCTAATTACCTTTGGAGGTTCATTTTGTCCTAGAACTTCTTCGAGAGAGATTTTTTGGTGTGCGAACTCTTATTTTCAGAGCTTGTAGGCATTTTACATGTATGATCACTGTGGTAGCTCCTCCATATGAGAGTAGAGCATGATCTTTTCACGTGTTTGGCATGTGAGATGACATTGTGGTAAACCTTTTTTGAGGTTTATATCATCATGAGTTTGATCACGATATGATAAATGAATGTATAGTGGCATCGTGGTCTATATCTTTCTTATGCCACTTGGTTATGGATTTACTTGTCGGTTGCGTATAATTTTATGAGAATTGATTATGGATCTTGGTTGGTACTTGTATCTTTTGTTTTCTTTGCAGGTACATAATCCAGATTAGAGCCTCAATTGCACACTTATCTGTCACCTTGATTGGCTATTCTATTAGCATATGGTCATTGATTTGATATCTATTTGCCAGTGTGATTCTTGGCATATGTGGATGGTGATTCCCACATGGTTTTTTTGGTTCAGAGTCCATTTTATAGAGGAGATGCTTCCAAAATTTTGTTGGCTTTTATGCTAGAAGAGTACTCTAGTAGATCCTTTATGCTTGTGTGATAGCTTTGGATCATTACTTATCTCCATTCATTTGGACTTGCTCACAGGTTATTCATGACAAGCTGGACCACCTTGTAGGATTCATTCTTGAGTGGGAGGTGTATCGCTATTATATTGGCATGTATTACCATTAGTTTTTGGCATATGTATTTTCCATTATCTTTGATCGAATCAGTGAAAGGTGGTGATAGGTTACTCATTGTCCTTTTGCTACTGGTTATCTTGTTTGATTGCTCACTTTATAGAGGACACTCTATCAAATTTTTCCAGGATTCTTTCACATCTACTTGGTCACTTTGGAGACTTGGTGAGCAGGCTTATGCTCATGGTTTTATGTGCATGCTAGATGCATGGTTATGTGATAGATGGTTCACATGGTTTTTCTTCTCCACCGAGACATTTGTGATGTGAGTTATGTATATGGATATGCAGGTGTGATCCTATTGAGGATAGAGTATTATTTCTAGTCTCTTGTTACATTTCTAGTCTCTTGGATTGCTAGCATGGTGTCTTCTCAGTTTGATGGCACTCACTTTCTGATATGGAAAGATCAGATGTGGCATACATTGGTTCGTGCAGCATTACACATGTATGTGCATAGAGATGCACAAAGGCCTCGTGACATGCTCGATCATGTATGGATGGATATGGATGCATTGAACGGCTCCACTATCCGATTACAACTTGTGGATTCTACATATGAGTCTATTATGTATGAGGAGATGAGTAGTGCATTATGGTAGAGACTACATGATATGTATGTGATTCCATTGACTCATGTGACACATAGATCACATCGACGACTTTGATGTTGGCATTGTGGTTGTGAGGGCCATATTCGACAACGTTGCTTCAAGCGGATGTGATGAGGGCATCAGAGATATGCATCTGATGTAGATGAGGTAGTGATTTCAGGAGAGTCTATGGCAGTTGATTATGCTAGTGATGATGATATCACTTTCTTCTATGGATCATCTCAAGATTCCTCATGTTCATTGGAGAGCACACATATGGCTTGGTTGCTTGATGCATTAGCCACTTTTCATGTTACTCCACATCGTGAGTGGTTTTATCGATTCTCAGGTGAGAGTCGTGGATGTGTGCACATGCCCAATGGTATGACATATGATAGTGAGGTTGTAGGAGATGTATGCCTTATGCTACCTAGTGGAGCATCAGTTATACTCAGACATGTATGCTATGTGCCTTCATTCCCTATGAGCTTGATTTGAGTCAGCTAGTTACAGGAGAGCACATGTTATGCATTCCTTGGTGAGCATCATTTTTAGTTGCAGTTGGGACAAGGTATCTTTGTAAGAGGTGCTAGGATTGGGCATATGTATCCATTATAGGTACTTCATGTGAGAGACAGTCGTCTCCGTGGGAGTTCAACCTTATGTGCGATATGAGACTCGTCATGTCTCGTTTTGTTTACCTACACATAGGTCTGTTGACATTCATGATGCACTTGTATGACAGGATTCAGATGCTCTGATGGATGCATATGTAGAGCATGTTTTGGATGCTCATGATGCTTATGTAGAGCATGATTTTATTGATCATGTGGATGCTCTTATGGAGCACACTTTGGATGATCAATTGGATGTTTTAGAGCATGATGTGGATGCTCATTTAGAGCATTGTGATGATACTCAGTTAGATTTTGATCATCAGTTTGATCTTGCTGTTAATGTTGTGCAGTTAGCTCATGTGGAGCATGATGATACACTTGGTGTGGTAGAGCATGATAGCTCTTATGATACACAGTGTATGCCAAAGCATACTAGCTCTCAAGGAGTTAGTAATTATGCAATCATTCTTGGATTCGCTCATGCCAGATGTTGACACAGATATGTCAGGACATGTTTGTCTTGACGATGGTGCTTTGGATGCCTTGGATACAGGCATGGCTAACATACTTAGGTTAGCCAAGATAGCGCAAGTTTCATCAGCATTCGGGAGTCTGATGTAAAAGTTGTTATGCTCAAGACCAGATATTGCAGTTGCTATTGGAGCATTTGCACTTGGATTTGTCAGCCGTTTGATGATTGACACAAGCATAGAGCGAGTCGGAGCTTTGTAGGAACTTCATCAATTCTTGCATCAGTCAAATGTGAGATCGACTCTTATTGATATGAGTCTAGAGGAGTTTGAGGTGCATGGATACACCTTATTCGAGGCAATTGGTGTAGGCTGATCTATATGGGTTGAGATCCAGACTCTTCCTATCCATTATTGTATAGTCCTACATCATTCTTTGTATGTGTTACCGCTTACGGTCACATTGACCCTTAAGTGGGAGATTGTTGGGGATGTAAGGATCATGTGACATTACCCCTATATTCTTGTATATACATCATATATAGTGCATTGCCTCAAGAGAGATCATTATGTGGGTTTTGAGGCTCCCATGCATCTGTGGACATCTCTCCTCTTCTCTCTCTCCTTCCATCTCCTCCTTGCCCTCTTGTTCCACACACCAAACCCCTTCATTATTTATTATTCTTGGAGTGTATCGCACAAGGATTTTCCTCTCCCGTTAAAGAGTTTTCATCCTCCAAAACTACTTGAGGTCATAGCAAAATTGGTGCTCTTTCAACTTCCCTTTGATAGAATTTGAAAGAGTTTATCTAACTTATTCATTGAGCCCATCACTTAAAAGAACTATTCAAATTTTCTTAGTTAATTTCTTCCAAGATTATGCAACATGTATCCTTGATTTCAAGCTTTGTTTATGCATAAATGTGGCATCCCATACCATCGAATATGCTTTAGTGGTAGTGTAAGTGTAGATGTTTCATACCATCTGGCTAAGATTTCCACTTTAGTATAGATTATTTTAGCGTTTACCTTAGGATCAAAACTTCTTCTAGTCTAATTAAATGAGAGCTATACTATTTATACTTCTATTGTTTAATTTCTTTGAAGATGATTTTTGGTGCTAATGTCAAAGTCAAATTTTAACTTACAAAGTCTTAGTTGCAATTTCAACTTCAGAAGACTTACTCTTAAAGATTGGCACTTTAATTATTTCTTTGTTCACATGTATTTTGAAGGATTTGTTTATGTTATTTGATAATAGAGGTAGATTATCTTAAATTAGAGTTTATCGTTTGACCTAGTTAAATATATGAACTTCAAGATAATAATTAATTTTCCAATCAATCTTTAATATGAAGAAGATGGCAACACTTCTTACCATTGAAAAATATTCATTTGCTTAAAGGGCACAGTTTAATGGTATTTAGGGTATCTTACAACCCTAAAGTTTACCTCTTCATTAGGCCTTCCATTTTCTTGCAAGGGTTGTTTAAAGCTCAAAATAGTTCCTAGTTGTCGTAAAATATTTAGATTCCTTGAAGGGAGGAATTAATGCTCCAAAAAGATGATATCTTTAACATCATTTCTATGATCATTTGAAAAAATATTTAAAAAATAACCTATTATTATTAATAGTATATTGACTCTTCCGCCTTCAAGAACTATGTAAGTTCTCTTATTCCCAAAATTCTCTTCCTTAGAGTTTTGATAAGAATCACTCTAAGCTACCACCATTACATTGTGGGCCAAGAAGAGAAACATTTTGACCTATTACTTTAAGCCTTTGGCCTTGTTGATCGGGCATGTCATAGGTTTTATAGATTTTAACATTCCATAAGAGGTAATTCACCTTAGCTTATTCCTCTATTGTAGAATTATTTGGCTTTTATCTATTAAGTCAAAAATATAAGAATGAAACTGTTTAATATGGACAATTGAATCTGCTACCATTATCCACCTACTCTTTTGAAGTACAAATCTATCACAAGTTTAAATAATTTAGATCTCCCTCTTATCCCATAGACCCATGTAGTGCAATTCATTACTCTGCATAGTAGTGTATGCTAAAAGAGTGTTCACATCTTTATTGTAAGAGATGTAGCATGCACAATGTTCAAAAACTAAAACCCTCATTAAAGCATGCAAACGTTACGATTTGGAACTTTGTTCATTCAAAAGATGGTGACAAATTTCCATGCATTGTGGTGATATAGAATTGAGCCATCCTACTTCTTTGATTCCATCTTGGCACCTCCTTACTTCCGTGCCCCAATAAGTGAATCTACTTTTAAAATGATCCATCTATGCATGCACGCTAAAAGGTGCAATTTCTATGCATAGTTACTTGCATATGCTTCCTTACTCTTGGAAAAGAAGATTTCCAAAAATAACTATGCTCTTCTTAATGCATGTACTAGCATTTTGCATAAAATTTTCGTTTATGTAAAGAAAATGTATGCACATAATCCATAAATCATAAATCCACATAATTAGGAGAAAGCTTACTCTCTAACCTTGCTCTTTCCTTCATCCTTGTGAAGAGCCTTTCTCCTTTCTTGTCTCCTTGTCCCATGGTGCTTTATAAATTCTTGAATAGATGTCCTACTTCTTTCATAACTTCCTTGAAACTTAGAAATGATTGAAAGGACATTTGGCATGATGCTATTCACCTACTATAATGCATTTAAACATTCTAGAAATTAAAAGAAGCTACGAACGTTTTGCAATAATAAAGCTCTTTCTTGTTTTATTTTTTTGCATAACTTCACAACTCATATTATATGCAGTAACTTTTAAAAATTGAGAAAAGAAAATAGACATTTCCCACTATTAAAAATTGAGAAAAGAAAATAGACATTTCCCTGAATTCAATTTGATGAAGTGAAGTTCATCATACATAATGCAAAGTTTTATGATGAAGTTGAAAGCTACATTTGAGTATGCCTTCCTAAAGCCTTATCTTTCCCTAAATGAATTAGAAAATATAATGAGATTTGTTGAGCTATAATGATATCTAAGATCAAAGAGCTTCTTGAGCATCTTCTTGGAAGATAGCTCAAAGAAACTCAAAAAAAAATTCATTCATACATAACAAACTCATATATAGAATCCAAAAGCTACAACCAAATAGTGGAGTTGTCTAATGCATCCATTCCATCAATAGTTGGTCAAGCACATCACGAGGCCTCTATGCATATCTATGTTGTTGGTGCAATATACAAGCCTTCACATTTGCGCTGGCACGGAAAGTAATGTGTGCAACCATGTGATGATTCATATGAACCATAGCTTGTAACACTTGGTCACTTACTACTTGTAAAAGTTAAATCTTTGAGAGAATCTTGTAAAGCAAAATATCGTGGAGAAAGGAAGAACAAAGAGCTACGAATTTCAGTTGAGGGAATAACTCCTAACTTGGAGGAACCATTTTTAATGGGAGCCAAACTTGAATTCAAACTCAAATTCGGAAGAAGATTTTTATAAAAGGACCTTCAAAATCTCGCGGCCTTGTGGCCTTATCTAGAGCTCTTCCACTGATTATTTGTAGGATTTGAGTAGCTTACCCCATAGCCTACTCATTCCACTATCATTGGGCATCATCATAATGTGAATGATCTTGTAAAATTATGTGCTATAATAGATATACATCATTGATCATTTTTGTCTACTTCTCTGCTATGACTACTCAGAACAGTGAACTTCGCATGACCATATTGTTGATATATTTAGATAGTGATGTGTGTGAAGACTCTAGGACCACCCGAGAACTTTTTCCCTCTTTAGGAGGTTTTTTTCCCTCGACGTGTATATACGCCTATTGCCCTAATGTTCTACTTATCTTTGTACATTCTCTAGTAATACATTCATTATTGTGTGTTGTACTCCAAGCTTCTTCTTCTTCCTTGTGTTGTTCGTGTGCTTCCACAGACGTCTATCTCCAACAATTGGTATCAGAGTAGGTTGTCGCTTCATCTAGGGCGCCGTCGACACTCCTCCGTTTGCAGTCTCAAAATCGCATGAATTTTGGTGAGCATACTCAGCCTGTTTTCGAGATCAAAACAACTTCGCTCTATGGTGCCTAAATCGCGATCTGAGCTCGTTTCGGCCTCCAAATGCACTATCGCAATGCTTGTGCAGGCTATTTTATCTTTTTGCACCAAAGGTATATACCAGTTTCTATTTGCCCGTATAAGCGTCTCGAAGTCTGGTACAGGTCTAGTGGAATTCGTCTGGGCAGTTCTATTCAACTTTTTGAGATACACTCAATTTTTTGCATCAAGGTATTTTAGTCATCGGCCATGGCTGAAAGCAATGATGTATTCCATATGTTGGCTGTTGAGGATAAGTTGGATGGTACCAACTACCTGTTATGGGCTTATATGATGCGACATGTGTTGGTTGCAAAAGGAATGTGGAACATTGTGCAAGGTGTCGAAAACGTCCTATCACACCTACAATTGTTACAACTGCAGGTACTGAAGCTGATGCAGAAGGTGTCGAAGATGGTGATATTCTGCATATTCTTGTTCCTGCTACAATTTTTGTTGCACCTATCATAGAGCAGATTTGCTGGGATGGCAGAGATACCCAGGCACATGCATTGATAGCTTTGTCTGTCAAACGTGCCATTATTCCTCACATTCGCTCTCGCAGAACAGCTAAGGATGCTTCGGATACACTTACCACATTGTACCAAGCTAGGAATGAGGCTCGTGTTGCTTACCTCCGAAAACAGTTGGAGAGTGAGCACATGAATGAAGGTGATTCTATGGACAGTTTCCTAATGAAGATCAAAGTCTTGAAGGAACAGTTGATTTCTACTGATGAAGTTATACCAGATAGCTCACTTATGCAGACCGTTCTGAATGGTCTTCCTGATTCATATCAGAGTTTTGCTTCTACTCTTCAGTTGATGATGAAATGCGATCCAAATGCCTTATCATTTGAGGAGTTAGTCTCTGTTCTATTGCAGGAAGATCAGTCCAGGCAGAATAGGTCCATTATGCGAGTTGCAGATCAAGCTTTCCTAGCAATCTTGTGCAGGAAGAAGAATAGGTGTTTACTACTGTCTGCAATTTTGACCCATCTTCTCATGAGCAATGCATGTCTCCAATAGACTCAGATGTTTGGTATTTTGACAGTGGGGCGACAAAACTTATTACCTCGCAGTGCAGTTTCTTCTCTTCACTCGAGCCTGCCCCTATAGGGAATACTGTTACATGTGCCAACAACTCCTCTTATCCTGTTATGGGAGTTGGTAAGATCATTTTGACTACTGCTGATGGTACTTCTCTCACTTTGTCGAACTCTTTATTTGTGCTAAGGATCAAGAAGAACCTATTATCAGTTTCTGCATTAGCCAAGATTGTCTTGGTTGTGAAATTTGTTGATGACAGATGTATAGTTCATGATCTATCAAATGGCGATGTGATTATTGCTTCTGGCATTTTATGTCATGGGTTGTATAAGCTCATAGACTATGAAAGATCTGTAAATGATTTGGCATGTGCAGTAAATGATTCTCAGGCTATGTCAGATGCAAAGCTTTGGCATGCACACTTTGGTCATCTGAATTTTGCTAGTTTGCTACGCCTGCAGAAATCTGAAATGGTGTCCTCTTTGCCCAAACTTGAGGCACCTGGAAAACATGCTTGTGAAGGTTGTATTTTTGTTGATATATTTAGGTAGTGATGTGTGTGAACACACTAGGGCCGCCGGGGCACTTTTTTCCCTCTTTAGGTGGTTTTTTTCCCCCCGCTTGTATATACGCCTATTGCCCTAATGGGCTACTTATCTTTGTACATTCTCTAGTAATACATTCAATATTGTGTGTTTGTGCTCCAAGCTTCTTCTTCTTCCTTGTGCTATTTGTGTGCTTCCACAGACGTCTATCTCCAACAATTGGTATCAGAGCAGGTTGTCGCTTCATCTAGGGCGCCATCGACACTCCTCCGTTCGCAGTCTCAGATTCGCACGAAATTTGGTGAGCATACTCAGGGTGTTTCAGAGATCGAAACTGCTTTGCTCTGTCGTGCCAAAATCGCGATCTGAGCTCGTTTCGACCTCCGAACGCACTATCGTAGTGCTTGTGCAGGCTATTTCATCTTTTTGTGCCAAAGGTATATACATGTTTCTGTTTGCCAGTATAAGCATCTCGAAGTCTGCTACAGGTTTAGCAGAACTCGTCTGGGCAGTTCCGTTCAACTTTTTGAGATATAGTCAATTTTCTGCATCAAGGTATTTTAGTCATCGACCATGGCTGAAATCAGTGATGTATTCCGTATGTTGGATGTTGAGGATAAGTTGGATGGTACCAACTACCCATTATGGGCTTATATGATGCGACATGTATTGGTTGCAAAAGGATTGTGGAACATTGTGCAGGGTGTTGAAAGACGTCCTATTACACCTCTAACTACAGGTACTGCAAATACAGGTGCTGGAGCTGATGAAGATGGTGTCGAAGATTATATTCCGCAGATTCCTATTCGTGCTCCTGTTTTTGTTGCACTTACTGCAGAGCAGATTCGTTGGGATGGCAGAGATGCCCAGGCACATGCATTGATAGCTTTGTCTGTCAAACATGCCATTATTCCTCATATTCCCTCTTGGAGAACAGCCAAGGATGCTTGGGATACACTTACCACATTGTACCAAGCTAGGAATGAAGCTCGTGTTGCTTACCTCCGAAAAAAGTTGGAGAGTGAGCACATGAATGAAGGTGATTCTATGGACAGTTTCCTAATGAAGATCAAAGACTTGAAGGAACAGTTGATTTTTGCTGATGAGGTTATACCAGATAGCTCACTTGTGCAGACCGTTCTGAATGGTCTTCCTAATTCATATCAGAGTTTTGCTTCTACTCTTCGGTTGATGATGAAAGGCAATCCAAATGCCTTGTCATTTGAGGAGTTAGTCTCTGTTCTATTGCAGGAAGAACAGCCCAAGCAAAACAAGTCCATTATGCGAGTTGCAGATCAAGCTTTCTTGGCTAGTCAGAAGGGCAAAGGAAAATGGAGCTCTTCAACTAGTAAGCAGAAATCTGCTAATTCTGCATATTCGAAGAAGGAAGATAAAGATGAGAAGAAATCAAAAAAATAGAAATTGTTTTGTAAGTACTGTAAAGGGAATGATCATGTCATAAAGAACTGTCCAAAACTGGCTGCTAAAGAGGCAAAGAAGAAAGAGGCCATAATGGTTGTTGCAGAGGTCTCTACACCAAAAACAGAGTCTGCAAATCTTGTGCAGGAAGAAGAATAGGCATTTACTACTGTCTGCAGTTTTGATCCATCTTCTCATGATCAATGCATGTCTGCAGTAGACTCAGATGTTTGGTACTTTGACAGTGGGGTGACCAAACATATTACCTCGCAGCGCAGTTTCTTCTCCTCACTCGAGCCTGCCCCTACAGGGAATACTGTTACATGCGCCAACAACTCCTCTTATCCTGTTATGGGAGTTGGTAAGATCATTTTGACTACTGCGAATGGTAGTTCTTTCACTTTGTCAGATGCTTTATTTGTGCCAGGGATCAAGAAGAATATGTTATCAGTTTCTGCATTAGCCAAGATTGGCTTGGTTGTGAAATTTGTTGATGACAGATGTACAGTTCATGATCTGTCAAATGGCGATGTTATTATTGCTTCTCGCTTTTATGTCGTGGGCTGTATAAGCTCATAGACTATGAAAGATCTGAAAATGATTTGGCATGTGCAGTAAATGATTCTCAGGCTATGTCAGATGGAAAGCTTTGGCATGCACGCTTTGGTCATCTGAATTTTGCCAGTTTGCTATGCTTGCAGAAATCTGAAATGGTGTCCTCTTTGCCCAAACTTGAGGCACCTGGAAAACATGTTTGTGAAGGCTGTATTTTGGGCAAAATGCAGCGTTCCTCCTTTCCAAAAGATGGTTCAGTTCGGTCTACATAGAAATTGCAGCTTGTACATAGTGATGTCTATGGTCCTATGCAGACACCCTCTTTTGGAAATTACCTTTACTTCATGACTTTCATTGATGATTTTTCTAGGCATGCATGGGTATATCCACTCAAAGCAAAGTCCAAAGTGTTCATGTGCTTTAAACAGTTTTTGGTTTTGGCTGAAAATCTGTCAGCATGTAAAATGGGCACCCTCCGTTCTGATCGAGGGGGGGAATATATGTCTTCTGATTTTAATGCATTTTTGGCTGAACGTGGGATAAAACACCAGTGTACAGTGCCTTATACACCTCAACAGAATGGAGTTGCTGAATGAAAGAACAGGTCACTCATGGAGATGGCGAGGTGCATGGTCAAAAGTCAGGCTTTACCACATAGTTTCTGGCTTGAGGTTGTTATGTGTGCAGCATATGTACTGAATAGGTGTCCCACTAAAGCGCTACAGTCTATCACTCCATATGAGGCTTGGCATGATCGCAAGCCATTTGTTGCTCATCTGCGTGTTTTTGGTTGTTTGGCATATGCACTAGTGCCTGAACAACATCGCAGAAAATTGGATGATAAGGCAGTAAAATGTATTTTTGTAGGGTACAGTTCTGAAAGTAAAGGCTATCGTTTGTATCATCCACAGACTAAACGCATTCTGGTTAGCCATGATGTTGTCTTTGTGGAAGATGCTATTCAGCCATTGCTTTCATGTACTAAGGAGACATCTGTTAGCTCCAAAGACATGTATGATACTTTGATGCCTCTTTTTACAGGTGGACAGTCTAGTGCTCGTCCTAATGAGGCAACTTCTCAGCCTTTGCAGGTTTCATATGATGATGCGGATCATTCCATTTTTTATGCAGATTTACATGATGCACTTGTTGATAAGAGAGCTGATATTGAGCAGACAAAAACTATGCCAAAATGGCTAGTGCAAACTTTGTGTGACAGCAAATTAGATGCACCTTTGTCATATCGTACTTGTTCGGGCTCTTATAGTGCCTCCTTTGCATCAAATTGCTATGCTATGGCTGCATCTAGTCTCTGTGATGAGAATGAGCCTGTTTCTTTTGATGAAGCACAAAATTCAAAAAATTGGATGGCTGCTATGCGATCTGAATATGATGCTATAATGAAGAATGGTACATGGTATCTGACTTGCCTCTTGGCAAGAAGGCCATTGGCACTAAGTGGGTATACAATCTAAAGCATATACCTGATGGTACAGTTGACAGGTATAAGGCTAGGCTTGTTGCAAAGGGTTATGCGCAGGAAAAAGGCATTGATTTTGATAAGACCTTTGCACCTACATGTCGTATGACTAGTGTTTGGAGCATTTGTGCACTTGCAGCCCATCATGGATGGAATATACATCAGTTGGACATTAAAACATCATTTATGAATGGTGACTTGCATGAAGAAGTGTATGTTTTTCAGCCCCGTGGCTTTGTGCAAAAAGGGCATGAAAACCACGTGTGCAGGTTAAAGAAGGCATTATATGGTTTAAAGCAAGCACCACGTGCTTGGTATGAGAAGATACATGCCTATCTGGTTGCACATGGTTTTGAGAACAGTCCATCTGAAAGCACCTTATATGTTAAGCGTGCTAATGATGTGCTTCTGATCATTGTTGTCTATGTTGACGACATGCTGCTCACTGGTCCTATTGAGAAACATATTGCTGATTTCAAGGCTGATTTACATGCCTCAGATGCCTTATGGCTGATTTGGGTGTTGGCCAGTCTTCTGCCACCACCATCTTCACTGAAAGTTAGAGCACAATGCCAGTTGCGAGGAACCCTGTGTTCCATGCTCGCACTAAGCACATTGAGGTGCATTATCACTATGTTAGGGAGAGGTTTTCTGCTAGGGAGATCAGCTTGGCATATGTGCCCACGCAGGAGAACATTGCAGACCTTTTCACAAAGGCTCTGCCTAGGGAGAAGTTTGAAGCTTTCCACAAAGCTTTGGGCTTACTTCCTTTTGTGGAGTGATTTCCACATAGCTTGGCACTTCCTTATACATGAGTGCCAGCTCCTTGTTCACCGCATCACTCCGAGGGGGGATTTGTTGATATATTTAGGTAGTGTTGTGTGTGAACACAGTAGGACCGTCGGGGCACTTTTTTCCCTCTTTAGGAGGTTTTTTTCCCTCGGCTTGTATATACGCCTATTGCCCTAATGGGCTACTTATCTTTGTACATTCTCTAGTAATACATTTAGTATTGTGTGTTTGTGCTCCAAGCTTCTTCTTCTTCCTTGTGTTGTTCGCATGCTTCCGCAGACATCGAACTCCAACAATTTTGGGCAAAATGCAGCATTCCTCCTTTCCAAAAGATGGTTTAATTCGGGCTACTCAAAAATTGAAGCTTGTACATAGTGATGTCTGTGGTCCTATGCAGACACCTTCTTTTGGGAATTATCTTTACTTAATGACTTTTATCGATGATTTTTTCAGGCATGCATGGGTATATCCATTGAAGGCAAAGTCTGAAGTGTTCATGTGCTTCAAACTATTTTTGGTTTTGGTTGAAAATCTATCAGCATGTAAAATGGGCACCCTCCGTTCTGATCGAGGGGGGGAATATATGTCTTCTGATTTTAATGCATTTCTGGTTGAATGTGGGATAAAAGACCAGTGTATAGTGTTGTATACACCTCAACAGAATGGAGTTGCTGAATGAAAGAACAGGTCACTCATGGAGATGGCGAGGTGTATGGTCAAGAGTCAGGCTTTACCACATACTTTTTGGCTTGAGGTTGTCATGTGTGCAGCATATGTATTGAACAGGTGTCCCACTAAAGCGTTGTAGTCTATCACTCCATATGAGGCTTGGCATGATCACAAGCCATCTGTTTCTCATCTGCGTGTTTTTGGTTGTTTGGCATATGCATTAGTGCCTGAACAACATCGCAGAAAATTGGATGATAAAGCAGTAAAATGTATTTTTGTTGGGTACAGTTCTGAAAGTAAAGATATCGTCTGTATCATCCACAGACTAAATGCATTCTGGTTAGCCGTGATGTTGTTTTTGTGGAAGATGCTATTCAACCATTGCTTTCATGTACTAAGGAGATATCTGTTAGCTCCAAAGACGTGTATGATACTTTGTTGCCTCTTTTCACAGGTGGACAGTCTAGTGCTTGTCCTAATGAGGTAACTTCTCAGCCTTTGCAGGTTTCATGTGATGATGCAGATCATTCCATTTCTGATGCAAATTTACATGATGCATATTGATGAGAGAGTTGATATTGAGCAGGTAAGAACTATGCCAAAATGGCTGGTGGAGACCTTGCATGACATCAAATTAGATGCACCTCTGTCATATCGTACTTGATCAGGCTCTCATAGTGCCTCTTTTACATCACATTGCTATGCTATGGCTGCATCTAGTCTCTGTGATGAGATTGAGCCTATTTCGTTTGATGAAGCACAAAATTCAGAAAATTGAATGGCTGTTATGCAATCTGGATATGATGCAATAATGAAGAATGGTACTTGGTCTTTATGTGACTTGCCTGTGGGAGCAAGTCTATGACAAGCCTAAGTATTGGCTTGAGTCCCACAAAGTCATAGAAGAAGCCTTAAAATGAAGACAATGTAAAGTTCACTTGTGAACTACCTCTTGTAACTTTTGAAGAGTTTACTCAATGTAAAAGTGAAAGAATCTTAAGTGGTTGAGTCCACTTGATCAAAAAGGGAAAGAGGAGCCACGAATTTGTGATTTGTGGTAGATAGAGAATCAAATCAATCACTGATTGATTGGAGAGTGATTGAGGGAAGTTAGCCTCCCAAACTCAACTATAAATAGATGGCAGCTTTAGTCGTGGTTAGAGAGACCTATGTGAAGACCTCCAAGAGCTCAGCTTTATGCCATATCAAGATGTGATTACAAGGCACACATATGTATTAGTAAGTGCATTGTATTTTACAAGCAATATACTTTCATTTTCATGATATTTGAGTTCATATTTCCATGTTCTTGTGAAGTGTACTACTCACTACCATATCTCTCAGTTTTCTCAGTCAGATTGCAGAGATTGTTTCTCTAATCTTGGTGCATCATTTTCAGTGATTTGACTTGGTAAAGTTAGCTCTATAAGTCTAATATATGCTCACAAATTTGCATTTCATTTGGGTATTGAAATATTCAGTTATGTTCAGTTGAAGTCAACCATGTCTGTCATTTTCACTTCTCTGTCAGGTACCCGACTTTTTTACTCATCTTGTCAGAGCTGTTTCTCAGTGTGTACTTACCCAAATTCAATGATTTAAAGCTTGTTGGATTTAGCTTACTGTCTAGTATAAGGTACAAATTTTCATAATCATTGGATTCTTAGATCTAGAGTTATGTTCATTTTTCTGCTCACTAGTCTCAAACTGTAGCAGCTCGTGAAAATCGGGATGATGTCATCACTTGCTAAACATCATTCTCAGTGTGTGGTTCATTATTTTTTATGAGATTACTCTTGAAAGTTAGCTCTTTAACTTAACTAGATTTCCCCAAGAGGAATTAAGCTAATTTCTGCTATGCTAAGAGAATTATGCAAAACACTGGACAGGTGTATGAACCAAAAATAGCAAGTTCTTCACCTCTGAGCTAACTCCAACTTATTTGTTTTGATCTATCTTTTTGTGAGTGATCTTCCAAAGTACATAGGGTGTCTAATACATCCATTGGCAAGCTAAAAGGGCCCACCACATACTCTTGGAGTTCATTTGGCTGGTGTAGATCAAGGATTTTGCAACACCTCCATCTTCAAGCACATACCTATCCATCTCTTCACAGTGGTATCAGAGCAAGGTTGGACAACATGGCAGATGGATTTCCTTCATCAATTGACAAATTGGACAGAGGTAACTACTCAGCTTGGTCATTAAGAATGGAAGCTTATCTCCAAGGTAGAAGTTTATATGGTTATGTGGCTGGAGATGAAGTTATGCCAAGTTTCAGGAACAAAAGTCAACCAACACAAGAAGAGCAAGAAAGATTGAGCACATGGTGCTCCAAGGATGCACTTGCAAGGTCTTATCTCCTCAACTCTATCTCAGATTTTTTGTTGCCTCACATTAGAAGTTGTAAGACATCTCAGGAAGTGTGGGATGCACTTGAAACCTTCTTCTCTTCAAGTACCAAAGCTAGGAAGCATCAACTATGGCTGGATTTCACAACCCTCAAGAAGGCTCCCAAACGAAATGTGACTGATTTTGTCACAAAGCTCAAGGACATAGCAGATCAGTTGGGAAGCATTGGAGAGGTAATAGATGAAGAGCAAATTGTAAGGCAGGTCATCAATGGCTTGAAGGCAGATGACAAGTGGGAAGCATTCACCACAGCTATGGATTTGTACATGGACATGCATGTACCTGATTTCAATACACTCATTGGACAACTACTTACTCAAGCGACAAAGCTTATCAAAAATGGAGAAAGCTCTAAAGGTAATCAATCTTCAGCTTTATACACTGATAAAAGCAAGTCCAAAGATAACAAAGGAAAGGCAAAGAAAGTGGATGATGAAGCAGGTACATATCAAGTTAACTATGCAGGTAGAGGAAGACATGGCAGAGGTAGAGGAAGAGGAGGTAGACAAGGCAGGGGAGATCCCAAGAGTCCAACTCATGTTCTATTTGTGGATTAACTAATCATACAACTGAAAATTGCTTTAGGAATTCCAGGAATCAAAGAAGAAGAGGATACAATAGAGGAAGTTATGGCTACTCAAGAGGAAGGTTCAACAATTATCATGGCAACTACAACAACTACAATCATTCAAACTATCAAGGAGGCTACAAAGGAAGGAGAGACTTCAATAACTACTGTTGGCAGCAGCCAGAGGCATAGAAGACGCGGAAGCATGTAAAGGTAGAGCAGGGAGTCAGTCGAATCAATTTTTCAAAGATTTATGTTTTATAAATATTCTTCAAAACCTCCAACAGTGATTTTCATCACTATTGTAACATATGTAACATAGAAAAAAACACTTTTTGTAATTTATAGCTCCATTTTGTGCAAGCCGAGGAGTCCTCGAGCTTGAAGAGCTTAGGTAGAATGAGCATATCAATTTTGGTTATTTTTAGACACCGTTTACCCTTTCAAATAGCACTTAGAACCTATTTTTTAACTATGCCGATCACTAGATGTGAAATCGGTCAAAACTAGTCTAGAAACTATAAAAAGAGCTAGAGATCTCATTTTTGAGGTTGGTTAGTATGAGCTTAGAGCTACTTTGAGCTTGTAATTGAGATCTTGAGCAATAGAGTTGATTTCTCACCTTCCATTGTGCCTTGCTTGTCTCTTCGTTGTGTGTGTGTATGTGTGTGTGCATTTCTATGCTTCTCACCTTCACTCTCACTTCATCTCACGTTCACAATCTTCATATCACTCCTATCTCTTCCGCGGATTGACATTAAGGAGGTGGAGCTTCTTAACGTGGTTCTCACCATTGTGCTAGAGCAACACCAAATTTGGCGCCGTTGCCGGGGATCGAGTCTAGGACAAATGTGTGATGGTAAGAGTATAGCAAGAAGTGGCGTTGGAAGGTAAAAAATTTCAGTTTTTGTTGTTGTTTTTACTTAGTTTTTAGTGTTTTTCACCTCCCCCACACTCCATCTTCATCACCGCATCATCATCTTCATCTCCAAAAAAATCAGAAAATTCACCATATCCACCCATTCTCCTCATTTCCCCTCATTTGTGCATGTGCGAGAGAGAGAGAGAGAGAGCTTTTGTGCTTGTGTGTACTTGTGTGTTTTTGAGTTTTCTTGCAGGTACAGAGCTCCAATGCATCAGGAAGGCTGCAAAAAGGTAAGAAATGTACTCTCTGATAGAAATTGCCGACTGTGTCAGACCATCGCGATGGTCTGCAAAGTTTGGAATTTGAGGTAGGCGACCACACCAGCGTGTAGGCGACCCTTGCGCATCTAGGAATCCATTGTTGCATTTGCAAAGTTCATACTTTGGTGGACCATCACGATTGGCTCAGACCATCACGATTGTGTCACACCATCGCGATTGGCTCACGCCATCGCGACGGCTCGGCCGGACCATCGCGACGGCTCGGCCGGACCATCGCGACGGCTCACTTGAGCCATCATGATGGTTCACTTGGACCATCGCGACGATCCCGTCGACCCCACACCATCGCGATTGGCTCATGCCATCACGCCGACGCTGCCACGTGGCAAGCTAGACCATCGCGACAGTTCGCTCCTTCGGACCATCGCGACAACTCAAAATTTGAACCATCGCGATTGGCTCATGCCATCGTGCCTTGTGACCATCGCGACGGGCTCATGCCATCGCGATTGTCCCGTTGACCGTTGATCGATGCCATCGCGATTGCTCGAAGATTAGACCATCGTGACGGTTCATTCACGCCATCGCGACAGTTCACATCCACACCATCGCGATTGCTCACTTCTACGCCATCGCGATTGCTCACTTCTACGCCATCACGATCATTCATTTTCGGACCATCACGACTGTTCGCTCCTTCGGACCATCACGATTGTTCGCTCCTTCAGACCATCACGATTGTGCCATGCCATCGCGACGGTTCACCTGGACCATCGCGACGGTCCCAGACCATCACGATTGTCTCAGACCATCACGATTGTCTCAGACCATCACGATTGTCCACCCCAAACGCAAATTTTAGGGTTTGATTTTTTTACCATTTTTGGGGCTATTTTTTGAAAATTTTTGGGTGATTAGACTCATAGGAGACCCCTAAGCTCATAGTTGGAGAAAAACTTGTTTGTCAGTTTTTACCCCCCAGGGCCTGAACGGTCATATCTTTTTCATCCGAAGTCCGTTTTTTGAGCTTTATAGCTCATTAGAAAGCTCTTTATGAGTACTACATGACCTCAACTGTTTTTTTTTCAAAAAGAATACGTTGATTTTTTGAGAGGATATTTTTGAGGTTGACATAGTCGGGACTAGAAAGCCAGGGGGCAATCATTAAAATTTGGGCAAAAGGGAAAGGAAATTAAAAGGTGTATATACTCAGGTGCTTGATCATCCAATTGTGAAATTGGTCTAACATTGGATTTTTCCAGGTCTAGCAAAGACAATCAAGGGCAATCAAGGGAAATCAAGGCAAGGCAGTGAAGGGCATAAAGCTTGGGAAGCGCGGCTTCTTGGGCATCAGAGCAACCAACAAAGCTGACTCGAGGTTGGAAGATTACTCAACCCCCTCAGTCAATTCTTAGCTTAGGCTAAACAGTAGCTTTGTGGATTAACGACGATAGGAACACATCAAGTATAAGAGACTTAAATTTATCAAGTCTAAGACTAAAGATAAAGGTGTGTGATACGAAAACTTAAGGGAAAGAACATAAGTCTGACGGAACGAGAACTCAAAGTACCACGGAAAGTCGAATTCCTGACACATAGATCTAGACAAGAATCTAAAGGGGTTTAAAAAGAATCGAGAAAGTAAGAACAAAGAATCATTGACGATCTCAGCGTGTACTGAGTGTGCAAGGAAGTAAATTCATGAACCTTAGATCGGGCAAACATATAGGTAAGTCTAACCGACGAAGCCTTAGATCATCCGAAGCAAGTATAGGCACTACTGCTCGATCGTGGGCTCAACAATTGAACACAAGTTACCCCTATGAGAGCTCAAACACGAGTGAATCAGAAATGGCATTTAGCACAGAAAGACCAGAAGGAGGGTCAAACGTAGCGTATTTAGAAAGACCTGAAGGACCCTATAGGACTCAGTTAGAATTCCTCTGAACCAATCTCTTAGGTGCTCGCATCTATGAGGACGGTTTGCGAAGACAAGTGGTGCAAATGCACAATCCTGATCAACCCATTGGATTGGAACGTCCAGTGGTGAAATTCGAGAGAGACGCATACATAGACAAAGAAGGAACGATGTACATCTTAAGTACGCAGCCAAACAATACGAATGAGTTTGGTGTAATTCAATTAGAAACGGAAGCGAGATCCCAAGGAAAGGAACCGTTAGAAGAACCTAGGACACCTAGAGGGAAATATGTACTCACAAGAGTACTAGTTCCAGATTGGATCCCTCAGGACAATAGAAGCATAGAGTTGTTTGTGAATAAAGAAACTGACGAAGCATTTTGGAGGTACAGAACGGAACAACCAAGTGAGGTAGGCTCCATCATAATCTATGAATTTAAAGACCCGGATACACCTAGAAAGGTTGTATACGTGGATGAAACTTCAGAAAGAGTATTTGTGGTGCCAAACCACGCTAGAAACACATACACATGGAGAGGCGAGTTGGTATTCCCTCCATCACGAACAAACGTAAACGCGAGCCAACCAG
Organism: Ceratopteris richardii; assembly: GCA_020310875.1. NCBI lineage: Eukaryota > Viridiplantae > Streptophyta > Polypodiopsida > Polypodiales > Pteridaceae > Ceratopteris > Ceratopteris richardii. The sequence goes on from CM035408.1 coordinate 204,239,460, forward strand.
GGGCAGGAACATCCTCAGCCCATGGTAATCAAAGAGAGAAAAACAAAGATAGACCTGAAGTAAGTTTCAATCATCCCATAGGGAGAGATAGAACAACCACGGACACTAATAGAGCGGACAAACAAAGGGACATGGAATACCAGGTGGTAGAGATGGTTTTCCTCTACCTAGACCACGTGAACACGCAAGAATATTGAGACCCACTCAACTAGTGAAGTCCATGAAAAATTATTTTGATGGGACAAGAGATCCCTATGATCATGTTGCAGAATTTAAGCAAGTGCTATGAGCAGAACAAGTCGAAGACATGTTCACGCAATATAATGCTTTTGGACTAACGTTAAAGAATACCGCTTTAACTTGGTTTCAACCATTGCAGCAAAGGCAATTTAGGGTTATTCATCACTTTTTAGAGTCATTCATCACTGAATTCTCTAAAAGTGGGATCAGACATGATACATCTTCGTTGATTCATAGTTTCAAACAGACCCCTCAGGAAACAGTTAGACTTGCAGGACGTAGGTTTAGACAATATGCTGAAAGATGTCCAATGCAAGAGTTACCCTCACAAGCCAAACAAGTGTCATTGTTTCTAGACGGCTTGTTGAGCTCTAAACTACGCTCCTATGTATACTTGAAGGAACCCAGAACACTAGAGCAGTGTGTAAGAATATGCATAGACATTGAGGACAACTTAGGAGACAAGTTGGAACTCTCAAAAGTCTACAAGGACTCGGATTGTTCTTCTCTAGCATCCACAAAATTGTCTAACTCGATAGAGGACCTAGCAGAAAAAGTGGCCCAGAAACTAGGAGTTTCGCCAATACAATACTCAGCCTCATTACTATAGGCCTCCTCAAAATTATCCATATCAGGCTCAACAAAGACCTCAACCTATCTTAGCTCAGCAGCCACCCCCACCAGCTAATGTCATCTCAGTGAAATACGCTGCTGCAGAAGAGAACCTCAATAGAGCTTTAGTTCTTGTTTCACCCCTAATTACTGACAGTGATCCGAACTCTAACAGTTTTGACTCTACTCATGTAGATAGTCCACCCGCGTATTACACGAAGTCACCAGAACACGTAGAGACATATCAATATGATAGTCCACCAGTGGAACCTAGTTGGGAGCCCGACTATGCTAACGTGATGTACACAAACCCAAATCCACGGCCCCAATTGAGACAGCAACCCCTCTATTTACGATGATGTAGAGGAAGAACAAGTGAGTGAACACACAGATTTTGAATCCAATTCTTTGCAAGAATTACCTCAGTTCACAGGACCTTGGGAATCTAAATCTATTAGCATGAGAGCACCCACGATAATAGTGAGGAATGAAGAATCAGTAATCCCTAGAAATGCGGAAGTGGTCAAGAACGGTAAAGTTCAGTGTCACCTCACGCTTGAGGAGTTATTAAAGGTAAAACCAAAACTGTGGAAGCACGTAGCAAATCAATTCCCTGAGCTTGCTACTACTCCCTCAGAGATAGGAACACACAAAAAGGTACCAGAGATACCCGTAGAAAAGATAGGAGATGTAAGTGAAGGAGAGGAAGGTAACACGTATCTTTCAATAACCCATCAGGGCTACACCACGAAAGCCATCTTAGATTCAGGAGCCGGAGTAGCCATTGCTACTACCGATTTATGGAAACGTTGGGGTAAGCCAGCATTAAGACCCACCAGGATGAAGCTACAAATGGTTGATGGACACATAGAAAAACCATTAGGCCTACTAGAAGGCATATCTCTCACCACTTGTGGTGTGGAATTTGAGCATACCTTTGCCATTTGTGATTTTGCTAAGAATCATGCATACGAGATGATATTGGGACGACCATTCATGCGTCAATTGCAAATTGTACAAGATTGGGGAACTAATTCTTTGTATTTGCAAAATTTAGGAGTGACTACCAAAGTCAATCTTAAAGACTATTCACATCGAGACGTACCCCCAATACAATGGAATACCATCCATAAGACAAAGGTAGAAACGGAATCGGTACACTCATTAGAAACAGACCCCTCATGGTTACACGAGGACACTCATTTATGGATGTGTAAAGTGGCAAAACAAGAGGAAGAACGGTTGGAAGCCAGGACCTTAGGTGCATAACAACACCCAAGAACTCTTCAAGACCAAACTTACGCACCTATAGTATTTCCAGATGAAGAATTCGAACCTCATGGTTGGGCAGAAATCCTAGCAACCATGGATGTAGCCATCAATGAAGAACAATGGACACCCCACTGTGACGAAGATGGCTATGATATTTCAGTTTTTACGATAGAGCCAATCATGTGTGATTCAATTTTAAAAGAATCTGAACCTAGCACTGATGCATTTGAGGATGCGAGTGATTTCGATTTAGAATCAATTATTATGGACCCACCCTTTGCATCAGAAGAAGAATATTTCTATGAAGTAGAAACTCACCCTCAGAGGCACGAAGAAATTACGAATGATGTGAGAATAGCCACACAAGTGACCAGCAAGAATGAAGGCAAGAAAAGAAAGAAGAAAGAAACCATGTTAGAGGAAGAAGAGTCTCTATTTGAAGTTCCTGACAATTTTAAGAAATATGAAATAGAAGATAGACGAATAATGGTACGAATGCCTAACAGAAAAGCTAACGTTGGAGAAGTATACGATAACCGAGAGAAAACCAAAAAAGTAATAGTTGCCATAGAAGGAGAAGAAGAAAAATGTACATACATAGGGCATGATTTGACGAAGGAAGAAGAAGAAGAGTTAGTTGCCCTATTGCGCGAATATAGAGATGTGTTTGCCTGGAGTTACAAAGATTTGAAAGGAGTAGACCCAGACATATGTTCTCATAGAATCCCTATGACTCTAGATGCAAAACCCACGAAACAAAAACCATACACATATAATGATAACTACGCTGCGAAGATTAAAGAGGAGATAGATCATTTGATAGAAGCAGGATTTATTTACGAATTTGACCATACCAAATGGGTATCCCCCATTGTGGTTGTGCCCAAGAAGAATGGAAAATTGCGTGTGTGTATTAACCTTAAAAAAGTTAATGCCGCCACAATTAGAGATAGTTATCCTCTTCCTATCACATAACACTTATTGGAAAGAGTTGCGGGCAAGGAAGTTTACAGCTTCCTTGATGGTTTCTCAGGCTATAATCAAGTAGCCATTGCTCCAGAAGATCAACACAAGATGGCTTTTGCCACTGAATGGGGCATATTTGCATTTCGTGTGATGCCATTTGGCTTAACAAATGCACCCGCTACTTTCAAGCGACTCATGTGTCATGTGTTTAAGGAATTCTTACGTAAGAATTTGGAAGTTTATGTCGATGACTTATGTGCACACTCGAATATAAGACAAACACATATCCCAGAGTTAAGACAAGTGTTTGACAAATGTCGAGAATATCAGGTTTGTTTGAACCCAGAAAAATGTGTTTTCATGGTCAGACAAGGCAAAATTCTAGGACACATTGTGTCAAAGAATGGAATCTCTATGGATGAAGAAAAAGTGAATGTAATTGCCGATCTACCTAAACCAACTAACGTAAAAGAAGTACAGGCATTTATGGGCCATTGTGGTTATTATAGACGATTCATACACATGTATGCAATCATAGCCAAGCCTCTGTACTCTCTTTTGACTAAGTTTGAATGGACAGATGAATGTGAGAATTCATTCAATGAACTCAAACGGCGTTTGTGCTCAACACCTATATTGACAACCCTGGATTGGAGTAAGCCATTCCATGTACATGTGGATGCATCCAATTACGCCATAGGATGTATGTTAGCACAACCCACGAATGAAGGAAATATAGATCTTCCCATAGCTTACGCTAGCATACAGTTGAACGCAGCAGAAAGAAATTACACCACTACGGAACGAGAAGGATTAGGAATGATCTACGCAGTAAAGAAATTCAGACATTATTTGTTGGCAAACAAGTTCAAGTTCTTTACAGATCATCAAGCCCTATTGTACTTAGTCAACAAACCATGTAACACAGGACGATTAATACGTTGGTTTCTATTACTCATGGAGTATGACTTTGAAGTGGTAGTCAAGAAAGGAAAGACACATCTTAGAGCTGACCACCTATCAAGACTAACCTCAGGAGAATCTCCTCAAGGAATAGTGGATGAGTTACCGGATGCATATTTGTTTAACCTTGAGATAGCACCAGAATGGGCTAAGCCAATAGTCCCTATTCTCACATATGGACCCAAGAATCTTAGGATAAGGATCAAGGAAGGAGAGATTACAAAGTCTCAAAGATATCAAATCATAGCAGGAAGTATATATAAACAGGATAATCAAAAGATTCTTGCTTGTTGCGTAGACGAATCAGAACATGCAAATTGGTTGCAATTAGCACATGTAGGTGCATTGATGCAACATCATTCGAAACATCGTACTTTGCAGAATCTGCATAGACTAGGAGTATATTGGCCTTCGATGGAAGCAGACGTCTACAAGTTGTGTAAAGAATGCCCTGTTTGTTGTGAAAGACCACCAGTAGAACATGCTACATTATATCACGTGTCTCTCACACCAGATTGGAGTGAACCCTTAGTGACGCACTTGAGGACGAAAACATTCCCTCAAGGAATGACCCTAGCACGACAACGAAGTCTCGAGCAAGAAGCTCAAGAATATTCACTTATTGGCGATAATCTATACAAACGAGGACGAGATGGATACCTAAGACAATGTGTTCATGAAAGCGATTATTTGCGCGTACTAGAGACTGCACACCAGGGTGTTGCAGGAGGTCATTTCGGACCAAATAGGATAATCAAAGCCATCCTCTTTGCGGGACTATGGTGGCCCACTCTTCACATGGATGCACATACCTATGTCAAGAGATGTGATGTGTGCCAAAGAACTCAGTTTCCTACTCGCAGAGATGAAATGCCATTGAAACCCATGATGGGCGGACGTGCATTTTCTAAGTGGGGTATAGACTTTGTAGGACCCATTAACCCCCCTGCAAAAGGTACTCATGCTGAATACATTATTGTTGCCACAGATTATCTTACCAAATGGGTAGAGGCAAAAGCCACGAAAAAGAATGATGCACACACGACTGCAAAATTCTTATTTGAAAATGTCTTTACAAGATATGGATTGCCTATAGAGTTAGTGAGCGATCGAGGAACTCACTTTCTAAACCAAGTCATTGAATATTTGTTCCAGGATTTTATGGTGATTCACAAGAAATCCGCACCATATCATCCTCAGGCCAATGGTCAGGCTGAAAGCACTAACAAGATCCTATGTAATGTACTGACGAAACTCGTGAACAACAAACGTTCAGATTGGGACAAACAATTACACCATGTTGTTTGGGCATATCGAGTGGCCTACAAGACCGTACTCAATGCAACTCCCTTTCAGATGGTTTTTGGTCAGAATGTTGTGCTTCCTTTGGACTTCTTGATACCGACCCTTAAGGTTGCACAAGAACATCAGTGGACCGGTCATGAATTATCAGCAAGAATAATGGACTTGGAGCGATTAGGAGAAACCAAGCTGAAAGCAGCAGCAGGAATATACGCAGCAAAGAAGCGACAGAAAGCATATTTTGATGCACATGTGAAAGATAAAGGCGTAAAAGAAGGAGATTTAGTCCTAGTATATACGCTGAAACAACACGCACGGAAGTTGGAAAAGCGAGGTTATGGACCTATGATCATTAACAGACTCTCGACAAGTGGAGCAGTACAATTAGCCACCTTAGAAGGAGACATAATGCCTAATTACATTAGTAGCTGTAGAGTCAAGTTATATCAAGAACCTCTTACTGAGGATATGCTTAGACGACTCACGTTGGCAAAGAATCGTAAGGAGGAAGAAAATAGAATACGAGCTGAAGCTTAGGCAGAAGCTATAGAACACATTAAGCGCATGAAGTTAAGAAGACAAGGACTAGGGAGAGAACATTATAACCATCTGGAAACAACACCCAGATACCCCATGGCCATGTGTCAAGCAAAGTCAAGTACTCATCCTAGCATAGTGGATAGGAGACCATTCATTACAGTCAGGCTAGAGCACGGCAACCCTTGCAAAGAGCTCAGGGCTTTAATTGATTCAGGTGATGCGACTAGTGCGATTAGATGGTCCCACTATAAGGACTCAGGAATAGAAATGCGGCCAATTGAGGCATACGTCATAGGGCTAGGAGGCATGGAAACCCCTTGCATGGGTGAGGTGGACCTTCCTATCCTCATAAACGAAGTGACCTTGACAGTGAAACTACTAGTGTGCCGTGATGACGACCTGATAGAACCCCTAATCCTTGGCCAAGATTGGTTATACGATCACTCAGTGGACCTAAATCTCAGACAAGGCTCCTTACAGATTGGAACCTTAGATCAGAAGCGAGTGATACCGCTTGACTTCCCTAATGGCATTCCGACTGAGGTTTGTAACCCTAGACCCTATGAAATGCATGCGCCAGAAGACCGGAAGATCTTTGGTCAGATCAGTCACGTTACGTCTACACCAACCCATGCGGGCTTGGCTATGGACAATTGTCAATCAGAAGGACGTCATGAGATTTTCCCTTGGGCTTCCTGCAAATTAGAAGGGTCAACCACCCCACCGCTTGGTCAAATGGACACCATTAGCGGTCAAATGGACACCATCAACGGTCAAATGGGCACAATCAGCGGACAGATGGGACGATCAGCAGTCAGGAGGGTTACATCAGCGGCCAAATGGACACTATCAACTGCGGTGCCCATCCTTCCACACTTACTGTGGACTGGCCTAGATTAAAAGTACAAAATGGAGCACTTCCTAATGGGCAGGTTTCGCAAGTGTTGGACCTCCCTTCTTTTCCAAAGCAGAGTGTCCATCCGACCTCTCAACCTCAACCACAAAGGAGTCAACCACGGCAAAGGAACCCAGGCCGATGACAATATCAGACGACACAAAGAAAGCAGCAATATCAGTGTCACAAAGCAAGCGGCACGAGACAAATATGGGTGCCAAAAGGACAGAAAGCACCGACTGATTTCAACAACGCAGACATTGATACGAAGAAGTCAAGGCAGAAGCAGAGTCATTATTCAAAGTCTATTGGACCCTTCTACGAGTACGAACACTCGACAAATTTGGATCGCCAAGAAGTACCTTACAAACCTACCCATACCCACGCAGATTTGGGTACCCAAGTAGTGTATTATAGCTCAACCCTCAAGCCATGTAATATATAACCCTCATAAATCTCTTCACCCTTCAACCCTACCACATCCGATCTCAACTTTTGTCCCTCAGAAGAAGCCTATCACCCGCACACGAACTCTTAGGAAGTGGATACCGAAACGTATCCAGACGCCTTCTACGACCCCCTTATCTAACATAACTCCCACCCCGATTAATCTACAACCTTGTAATAACTCATTCACAACTGAACCTTGTACGAATCCACACACTATAACCCAACAACGCTTGTAATAACATCTCATCAAAGCCCTGCATGCAATATCTGAAAACATATAGGTGTCTAGAGACCTGCACTAGTTTTGCAAGAAGCATTGCATCAATCACATCACAACACTTGGCTACACGGGTTACACATCGGCTATGGAAAGGGATTACGGTCTCACTTTCATGGGATCATGATTAATTTCCATACTAATGTGTTAATCTTATGTAGCAGATCTTCTACGCACTCGCATCATACATCATGCAAGCAGAAGGGCCATCGAAAGCTGGCCCCAGTGCACCAATGGCCAATATTGGAGAACTACTAGCGGAGCCCCATCCTACGACTCAACCGCCCGAATTTCAAGGTTTCCTAGGGCCCATGCCAATCGACGATCCCCCCAAGGGCTATACTGAGAAGATTCATCGCAATTCTCACTGGTTTCAAGGGCTAGCAGGACCATTAGCGGATGCTGATTTTATATTTGAGGCCAATTTGACTTTTGATGACCGTATCTGGGGCAAATATCAGTTTTTTCTCACGAGAGTTCGAAGGATTACAGAACACGGAAGATCTAACGCATGTTTGGGCAAGAGCAGGGTTTACAGAGAATTTCAGCGACCCTTTGCCTAAACCCGACTTCTACAGATGCTATTACTTAATCACCACTTTGATAACTTCGGAGAACAAGGATCTACCCGCACTTTTATTTTGCCGTCCTTAGTGAACGATCCACCATATAAAAGATTTTATCTTTCTAAATTTGATTCGCACTACAATCAAGATCCATGGTACGCACACTCCCACAGAGCGAGAAAGGTTAGTTCCAGAGCCAATGAAATGTGGGGATGTTACTAAGTGGGAAGAGATTTCGGCGATCACACCTGAACTTTCAAAACCATTGCGGATATGCATGCAGCATTTTGCTTTCCCCGCTCAGGACAGATTCAGAATGCCTCACAAGTGCATATGGTTTGGTTTGTATTTAGCATGTACTGGACCCCAGATAGTTGATCTCGCAAGCTGGATCATTGATCAGCTCTACTTAGCACAACACAGATGGGAAGAAAGAAGGTCATCAATGGATGTTGTGCTCTCACGCACATTGTATACATGTGTTTGGCCTATGATTTACCTATCGAACAAGCAATGACAAGTGAGGAGCTGAAAGCATTTAAAGGAACCACAAAGAAAGCTAGGAAGGCTAGCAAAGGAAGAGCAGGAAAGCGAACGAGAGGAACTATCCCCTGCCTTCAGGTGCCAGAATCACCCTCACCACAACCCTCTCCAGAGTAGTCTCCGACAGAAGCCACTCCAATGATACAACCTATTCGCATCCGATTATCAAGACCAGTTGTAACGGAAGGCACTACCAGCGCAGTTACCTCAAAATCAACATCAGTTCACGAACCGACCACCACTGCAGTAGAAGTTCCCACCACTATTGGTGCGGAAGCTTTCTCTTTTCCGATACCAAACATGGAAGCAGAGCCACTGGATACAACCTTTGATTTTGAAATGCAGGATGCCTTCTCGAATGAATTTTAGTTTTCAGAAGGTCAGATCTTCTCTCAAGAATACGAGCAGCCAAGTTACCCGACCACGCCCCGAGACCAACCACAAGGACAAATAGTGTCTAGTTCCGAGGAAGAAAGAACGGAAATCGACGAAGATGAAGGCGATGACGAAGCCAGCCAGGGCACTCACGAATCCCAAGAGCATGGACAGACAGATGAACAAGGACAGCACACCGACACCCAGGGAGACACCAGTACACATGAAGATGAAACCTTTGAAGCAGCAGCTTATACACTAGCCATCAAGAAGCTATACCGCACCATGGAGAAAGTTTGGGCACGCAAGAAATTGACTGAGGAAGAGAGTCAAGCATTTATAGAACAGGAACTTGTCTCAGGTGGATTCGAAGAAGTATACATCAGAGGCTTCCGAGAACTTGTTAAATCAGTGGGATCCACAGACGCCTTACGATATTTGCTGAGGAAACCATTACCGTAGTATGACCCTCGTAGAATCCGTCTACTAACCAAACCTGGTGAATATATTCGGGTACCCACCGACGGACAGTCTTCAGAACAGGCCAGGGAAGCACGTCTCGTCCCTGAAGGCTCATTGGCAGAAGACACCATTATCGTCGACTCCCCACCTCGTACTACTAATGTACATACCACCACAGTTGTTGAAGTACCTACCACCCCAACCGCTCCTCCTTCACCTCCTATCCATCCAGTCTCCCCCATACACCCTCCTTCTCCCAGAACAACATCCTCCTTCTCCGGCGGAGTAGCAGAAGTCGTCCTTACTCCCATTCATCCCACAATTCCCGCACCAACTCAACCTAGTCTACCCCCTAGCACACCTACCTTTCTATCAAATCCAATTTTCCCACCATCCTTTCCGTCCTTCCCCACACCTTCAAGACCCCTTTTTCCATTCCCACCTCCATTAACCTTCTCCCCAGTCTCACCTCCCCGACCCACCGTAACTCCTCTTTCCCCTTTCCACCAAGCCATCCAAGACAACCCCCCTGTAAATTACTCTTCAACCTTTGTAAATCGTGTATTTACACCCACACATTTACCCATGATCACACCACTATTCACAGTCACTGCACTCGACACCACATCCAGTGATATGGATATATCACCACCCACTGCACCTCCACTCACTTCATTTGTGGCACCACAATATTTAAGCACACCACAATTTTCCACAATCACCATAGCATCCACTTTCCCACCCCCATTCCCCATTCCCTTTGCATCTACACCTACTGCATCTTCGCTTAGCACATCGTTAATATTATCACCCACTGTAGATACTGCATTTTGACAAATGTTCACGTGTATGACTCAAGTAAGATATGAGTTCACATCCCTGGAAAATAATTATCAGCAGCTGCAGAGGACAACCAATGATTTACAATCGCAGCTAAACTCACTGGCCATCGAGAATGCCTCCCTAAACACCAGATACCAAGAACTCCGAGAGGCATACCACAAACTAGAACTAGAAAGTGAAGAGAAAACCAAAGAGGCCACTACTGATCTTGATAATTTGTCAAGGGCACAGACCATTTGCAACGCAACGTTAACATGAAATATGGGATTACTTAGACGACACTTGGCAACCGCGAAAGAAGAAAACCAGCGCTTACAAGAACAAAATAGAGAGAATCTAGAAGCTGCCTTAGATCAGCCAGACCAACCGCTAAGCCCCAGTCGCTTTAGGGCCGTGCCCTCAGAATCAATGAAAATGTTGTTAGAGGATCATATCAAATTGTTAGATGAGTACGACAGCATGAACGAGGACTTTCAGAAACTCAAAGATGAAAACCAGATCTTGCAGTTACGAGCACCAATACCACAAGGCCTACCAGCTCCTGCGGACCCATCTCCTGACATCCTAGAGGAACTCAACGCTTTACGGGCCCAGGTATCCACTCTTCAATCACGGATAGAAGTATATGAAGCACCACCCAGACCAGACTCCCCACCGGACCTACCAGCCAAGGAAGAAACAGTCACTATTCCGGTCGAGGAAACTTTTGAGGAAGCGTATGAACCCCAACCCATCCTAGGTGGACGCGTCACGGCTGAAGGCCAGACGAGTTTCGAGCTTCCAACTCCCGCATGGATGAAGATGATAGAAGAACTTGGAACAACCCACTCAGCAAGGGTAGAAGTGCAACTTCACGCCATGGCAATGATTGAGGAAAGAATTTTACAGTCGCCATACTTTGCTCATTTGGCCCCGCGCAGATACATATCAGGGCACGAGCTATAGTATAAACCTTATTTCATGTTAATGGCAGAATATCAGTTAGCCATAGAGAAAGAAACAGGTAAAAAGCCCTCCCACGCAACTCAATTTGAGCCGGAAGATTTGCCATTAGATGTGCAGCAAGGAGAAATCTATCAACCAGAATGGCGCAAGGATCTCTTACAGAATATCCTGAAATGATGAGTACATGGGCCAAGGCACCACTACATTTAAAGTATAACCCATGTTGGGGACTAGTGCCACGTTGCCGTTCCTGGAAGGCATTCGCTATTAAAATACAGAACAACAAACAATGCCAGGACTGGTTAAACTACCCATACTTCAGGCCACCTACAGGACCACCTACAATCGGATACATGATGGCCACGATTCGTCACTGGCTCCCTCGCTTGAAACACATGGACGATATAGCAGCGCACATGACTGTCAAGATATTTGACATGATGCAGATGGTTTTTAAAGTCTTCAGACGCGTTAAGGCACCTCATGTAAACACCCCGGGCTTCGAGCATGCCAATCTAGATCTTGCATATGACATGAGTACAACGCCATCGCTTCGGGTGTGCTACGCCTGGCATTGCAGAATCAAATACTTACCGGCGTGCTACAAGCAAACCTTCGAAGAAATGTTCACAACCGATTTTTGGGAATACCATTCAGAAGTGTTCATCAACAGGCCAACCCACCTATTGCAACTATTTGCCTGTGAACAGATGGTATATTCCACGCACTATCGACTCCCGCCATCACACGAACCGCAGCCAATCAATTGGCATAAACTCGAGGCAGATTTGGCCGGAGGCATTCGAATATCAGAACACACCCTCTCTCAGGAACTCCTACAGAATTACATCCGACAGACCTCACAACAAGGTTCTGTCGAGGACGACAGAAGCGAGAGGGAGGGGGGTGTTGGCAGAAGCCAGAGGCATAGAAGACGCGGAAGCATGTAAAGACAGAGCAGGGAGTCAGTTGAATCAATTTTTCAAGATTTATGTTTTATAAATATTCTTCAAAACCTCCAACAGTGATTTTCATCACTATTGTAACATATGTAACATAGAAAAAAACCCTTTTTGTAATTTATAGCTCCATTTTGTGCAAGCCGAGGAGTCCTCGAGCTTGAGGAGCTTAGGTAGAATGAGCGTATCAATTTTGGTTATTTTTAGACACCGTTTACCCTTTCAAATAGCACTTAGGACCTATTTTTTAACTATGCCGATCACTAGATGTGAAACCGGTCAAAACTAGTCTAGAAACTATAAAAAGAGCTAGAGAGCTCATTTTTGAGGTTGGTTAGTGTGAGCTTAGAGCTACTTTGAGCTTGTAATTTAGATCTTGAGCAATAGAGTTGATTTCTCACCTTCCATTGTGTCTTGCTTGTCTCTTCGTTGTGTGTGTGTATGTGTGTGTGCATTTCTATGCTTCTCACCTTCACTCTCACTTCATCTCACATTCACGATCTTCATATCACTCCTATCTCTTCCGTGGATTGACATTAAGGAGGTGGAGCTTATTAACGTGGTTCTCACCATTGTGCTAGAGCACAGAAGACTCAAACAAAGAGGATTCATTATTGATCATGAACATGGCTATGCCACAAGGTAAATCTGATGAGCATGTTTTCTACATAGATTCAGGTTGTTCAAATCATGTGGCAGGAAATATGGCACTCCTATCAAATTTAGAAGATCCAAGGAATAAGCATGAGGTACAAACAGGAGATGACACAAGACATCCTGTGGAGAAAATAGGCAATGTCAAAGCACCTGATGGAAACATCAACCTACTCAATAAGGTACTCTATGTCCCTACCATTACAAAGAATTTGATAAGTGTTGGGCAGATAGTAGAGAAAGGGTTGCAAGTCAGGTTCACAAAATCAGGAGCATTTGTTGAAGATCCAAGTCAAGGATTCACAAGAATTGCAAATGGTGAAAAGGCAGGTAGATTGTTCACATTTGAATTACAAGACACTAGAAACATTGCTCTCTTTAATTATGGTAGTCAGACACTCACAGAATTGAAAGTATGGCACAAAAGGTTAGCACATACTGGTGAAAGGTCATTAAAGCAAATTCGCAGGGACCAAAGTGTACTTGGACTCCCTAATTTGTCAAAACAACATACGATTTATAAGTGTCGTGCATGTCAATTTGGAAAGTCTCACAGGTTACCATTCATGAAGAAAGGTTATATGCATGGAGATCTCTTGGAGTTGGTTCATACAGATATATGGGGACCTAGCAAGGAAGCTTCAATATCTGGATCAAGGTATTATGTCTCCTTTATTGATGATTGCAGAAGATGGACTATCCTATTCTTTATGAAACACAAAGATGAAGTTTTTTCATGTTTCAAAAGATATTTGGCTCTTGTGGAGAATCAAACATGTAAATCACTAAAAAAGCTAAGGTCAGATGGAGGGGGAGAATACTTCTCCCATGAGTTTGATTATTTTCTTCAAGAAAGAGGAATCAAAAGAGAGGTAACTACAAGGTACACTCCTGAGCAAAATGGAGTGGCAGAAAGGAGGAATAGGACAATTGTTGAAGCTGCAATTGTTATGAGGAGGAATTATAAGTTACAGGGCAAAGACCATTTTGAGATCGCAAACTAGCAATGTGCACAAGACGCACATTGAAACTTCAATTCAGCCTGTAGATCTAGTTCATACAGATGTGTTTGGTCCTATGCCCATGAGGTCATTAGGTGGTTCTCTTTATTTTGTCACTTTCATAGAGGATGCTACTAGAAAATTCTTGGTATATCCTATCAAAGCAAAGGATGATGTATTCCCTACTTTTAGAAAATGGCTTGCTTCAATTGACATTGAAAGGAACTAAGCCTAAGGCTTTATGTTTAGATAATGAAGGTGAGTATACCTCAGATGAACTCAAACTTTTTTGCCAGTCTAGAGGAATTCTTAGAGAGTTTATAGCTGCTTGTACCCTAGTACAGAATGGCATAGCTAAAATGATGAATAGAACTATTCAGGATAGAGTAGTTTCTATATTGCATCATGCAAACCTTTCACAAGGCTTTTGGGTAGACTTAGTATTGACTGCAATTCATGTGACTAACCTTTCACCTGGTACTACCAAAGGTCTAAAAGTGGCACAAGATTTATGGACAGGGAAGCCACCATATTACAATCATCTTTGATTTTTTTTTGGATGTGAAGCATATGTTCATATACCCAAGAATCTTAGACAAAAGCTGGACCATAAGTCAAAGAAATGCATTTTTCTTAGGTATGGTCGAGAAGGACAATTTGGATATCGCTTATGGGATCATGAAACATGATCAGTGATCAAAAGTAGTGATGTCATTTTCAATGAGTCTAAGATGCATAAACGTCCCATTAAGGAGGTTGAAGTGGAAGGAGCGGTTTTTGAGGATACTAATCCTCTAGTTAGCATGCATAAAAATGCTACACATAGGGATGTTCAAGAGAATGTCCGATACAATTAGTGTGCAAATATTCCTGTTCAGCAATCATTGAGACACTCTACACGTGTCTCACATCCACCTAATAAATATGTTCCAAGTTTGGATTTTGTTATGCAAATAGATGTTGGTGATCCTTCTCACTACAAAGAGGCTATGCAAACAATAGATCATGTCAAGTGGCAGCATGCCATGAAGAGTGAGGGATGAAGGACTTGAGGGATGCTAAACATATTCTTGGCAACAGATATGAAGGACTTGAGGGATGCCAAACATATTATTGGCATGTGCATTACTCGTGATAGGGGTCAAAGATGCATATCCTTGTCTCAAAGTGAGTACATATCCAAAATACTTCACAGGTTCAATATGTAGGGTGGAAACGTATTGAGTACACCTTTTCCCACGTATGTGAAATTGAGCAAGGATGATTGCCCCAAATCAGATGAGCAAAAGTAAATCATGACCAAGATTCCTTATCAGTCTACTATTGGTAGTCTCATGTATGCTATGGAAGCTACGAGATTAGAAATTGCATTTGTAGTGGGAGTTGTGAGCAGACATATGTCTAATCCTGGCAAGAAACATTGGGAAATAGCCAAGATGATTTTGAGATATTTGAGTGGCACTAAGGACAAGTGTCTATGCTTAGGTAGAGGGAAAGCATCCATTATTGGTTACACAGATTTTGACTATGCTCATTGTATAGACAATCATAAGTCTACATCAAGGTACATTTTATTTTGTTGGAGGTGCTATCTCTTGGAGATCTCGTCTTCAAGAATGTACAAATGTTTGCACCACAGAAGAAGAGCATGTTGCAGCAAGTGAGGCATGTAAGAAAGCATTGTAGCTTTCTCATCTTGCTTGTGATATGGGTCTACCTTAGCATGTACCTCGTTTGTTCAGTGATAGTCAGAGTGCCATTGCTTTGGCTAAGAATCCAGTCTATCATGCAAAGACCAAGCACATTGACTTGAGGTATCACTTCATTAGAGATTGCTTAGCCACTGAGCGCATTATTCTTGAGAAGGTTCATACTTAAGATAATTCTGCAGATACTTTGATTAAAGCTCTACCACATGATAGCTTTCGACACTATTGTCACTTGATGGGGGTTACTTGATTCATGACCTTACACAGTCACTTGTATACTGTGTAACATGCCGATCAAGTGGGAGGTATATACTTACACTCAGTTATTCTTTATAATTCTTCATTTTTCTCCCATATTTACTTTGGCCATATTGGCGTTTACTGGGAGATTATTACTATTACTGTCCATGTGAAAGGCCAAATGGCCACTGGACTCTTTTGTATATGTTCTTTAATAAAACATATAGTGGCATGGTCAACCATAGACTAAAAAGTTTGTCTGCATTTGTAATAGCCAAGAAGTCTATGTTCGTGCTCCCTATGTAATTGTATTTTTTCGTCCTATTCTATTGCCTCTATGCAGGATTCCATGTGTGGTGCTTGGAGCTCGATTTTCTACTCCGAGGATATCGTCATTCTAAGGAGATGGTTGGATACACTCAAGAGATGAGCTTGTGTTGCACAAAACTTGCTCTACACCTGCCAATGCAACTTCAAAGAACCTATATTTGGAACCACTATGTGCTTTGGAGCATCATTCCCAAATGTTTATGCCAAAACAAATAACTTGCATGTACTATAATTGTGAAGAATCCTTTATTATGGGATTGTAAGTTATGAGTATTTTACTTAGAGCTCACAAGCTGGTATGAATTGACCACAGAGCTATTGCACACAGCTAATTCAATTGTATATCTAACTAACACAAGTTATGTTATGAATTTAGAGGCACTATGCATTGAGCAACAAGTTTAGCAACTCAGGGGGGCCATCCTGACATTTCAAGAACAAGGTGATGTGCAAACATGGTCTACTTCATCAGTACATATCTCAAGATCTGCTAAACCAAATCTAATGAGACTTTGTAGGTATATACTAGACACTTCACTATAATTATTCTAAGTCAAAGTGCAATAAATGATGGAGTACACACAGAGAAATTACTTTTCAAAAATCACTGAAGTAATGAGAAAGTGACAGATAACAGTAGATAGAAATGACCATAAAGAAATGTATCAACTAATAAGTGACAATGCACATATGATACATGGGAAGTATAGAGGACTATGTCTACACAAGTGGAGCTCAAGTTATGCCCAATGTTGCAACTCAATAGCTCTCAATTATGGCTCATATCCCCATGACTAAAAACTGGTGTTTTTATACACATGTAAAGCTTTTGAGTTTTGAATTTTCCCACTCCTAAAAGTGTTCCTACACTTTAGGGGTGTGATTGAAATGACTCCTTCACCAAACAAATTGGGGCTTGGCTTTCCCTATATCCAAAAGATTCTCTTACTCTTGCGTTTACAATTTATTCAAGGTGATAAAGTGAAAATATCAAGCATGTGTTCCCATACACTTTCTCATGTGATTTGAAGTAGAATGAGATGTAGTACTAAATGTTTTGTCCAAGCACTTAGGCTTGCCAAATGTACCAACAATTCCTCCTCAAGCCTAAGATGCTTGAATCTTCATTCCTTCATAATTTCCTGCAAAGTAATCATAGATTTGAACCTACTCAATTTACTTCCATCCAATGCCTTTGTCATCATAACTACACATTATCGATGTATAGATACATATTAGAGTCGTATCTCCTTGCTAATGATCTTTTCTCGGAAATAATGGTAGTGTCTTCAATGTGTTTGGTCCTGGCATGATAGATAAGGTTAGCAGCAAGATGCAATGAACTAATGTTATCCCCAAATATGTGTGGGGTTGAAGTATTCAACACTAAATTAGAGTATAGAGTCTTTATCCACATAATCTAGACTCTTGAGTTTCATTTGCAAGACCTCTATATTCAACTTCAATTGATGAGAGAGCAACTATAGGCTGCTTCTTTGATGAACAAGAAATCAATTTTGTACCTCCAAATGTGAGACAACTTGAGGTGCTTCTCCTATCATCTTTGGAATGTGGCCAATCTACATGAGAGAATAATTTGATATCTAAATAAGAGGTATAAGGGTGGTATAACCCTTCATCAATTGTACCCTTTGTGTAGTTCAAGATTCTTTCAGATGCTTCCATGTGAGGCTTCCTTGGAGTGTGCATTAATTGACTTCGCACACTAACCCCATAACATATGTCGACCCTGTTGAGAATAAGTTCCCCTATGCGCAACGAAAATGTGTAGTGAACCCTTGTATGTCCAGCACTTGGACATACAGCTGCACCTTAGATAGCTTGCTTCTCCCAATAGAAAACTCAAATGGGCTTGTGCCTTTAGTCAATCAAAGTAGACAAAGAGATCCTTCTAACAAGCTATAAATAACTTAATTTGGACAAGTTTTGATTAGGCAACGCAACTGACAAAGATGAACTACCTGTCCACATAAGTATGCTGAAGAACTGAACTTCACTCTCGCACTGATAACTCCCTAAATATATATCTTTTGAGAAAGATATTTGGTACAGAGAAAGTAATTTGGATGAGTTTTGGTCAGGAGACTCAACTGCCCAAAATAGACCACCTACACACATAAGTACACTCTAAAACTCGACTTCACTCTCTGACAGATATCTCAGAGAACTGAACTTCACTCTCGCACTGATAACTCCCTAAATATATATCTTTTGAGAAAGATATTTGGTACAGAGAAAGTAATTTGGATGAGTTTTGGTCAGGAGACTCAACTGCCCAAAATAGACCACTTACACACATAAGTACACTCTAAAACTCGACTTCACTCTCTGACAGATATCTCAGAGAACTGAACTTCACTCTCGCACTGATAACTCCCTAAATATATATCTTTTGAGAAAGATATTTGGTACAGAGAAAGTAATTTGGATGAGTTTTGGTTCAGGAGACTCAACTGCCCAAAATAGACCACCTACACACATAAGTACACTCTAAAACTCGACTTCATAACTCCCTAAATATATATCTTTTGAGAAAGATATTTGGTACAGAGAAAGTAATTTGGATGAGTTTTGGTCAGGAGACTCAACTGCCCAAAATAGACCACCTACACACATAAGTACACTCTAAAACTCGACTTCACTCTCTGACAGATATCTCAGAGAATATAAATCTTCTGAATGAGATATTTGGGAAACAAAAAGTACATGCCAAGAGCTTTCCAACAAGACAAAAATCAAGAAATGTGGATATGTTTTGGTCAGGAAGCTTGACCAACCAAAATAGACTACCTGTCTACACAAGTATACTAAAAAACTGGACTTCACTCTTTCACTGATACCTCACAGAATATATAAGCTTTGAAGGAGATATTTGGTATATAGAAAGTACACAAGATAAGCTTTCCAATGAAGTTTAAACACAAGACATGGTTACATGTACACTAAGATATGAGCTTCACAATAGAGCTGTGTACAAACTGACGTGCGACTGGAAGGAGTCTAAGGGAAGATAAAATGACAAAATGACTAGATCCGACCACTGGGAGCTCTTGCCTCTTTCTCTCCTTGTTTTGAACGTGATCCCACTTCACTTTTATAACCAATGAGCATGTGAAGAAGTTTGTGCCTCCTTCTTAACTCACCACTTTCCCCACTACATGCCACTAACTACAAGGCAAGATATTGTATCTCTTACTCATCATGAATTTTGACTAGACTTTTTTCTTTTATTTTTTTCTTTTTTCTCTTCTTTTCCTTTATATTTATATTTGGTAAATTTATCCAAGCATAGCTCATATGAAAATGACCTTGTATATTTATCTTCAACACTCCCCCTCAAGCTCATTTGGGAGTTATCTTCAACCATATCCTGCAAATTTATCACATCCTTGAAACCTTTGAGTTTAGAAGCATCCAAGAACTTTGTAAATATATCTGCAACCTGCTCTTTGGTTCTGATGAACCTTATCTCCACATCTTTGCTCAATACCTTCTCCCTTACATAATGGTAGTGGGCCTCTATGTGCTTGCTCCTTGCATGAAACATAGGATTGCTTGCCAAGTAAATAATCGACATGTTATCACCGTATATAGGGATGGTTCCAACTTGCACTTCAAGATCAGCCAAAAGCTTTTTAATCCACATTGCTTCACATGTGGCAAATGCTAATCCTCTATATTCAGCCTCCATGGATGAAAGTGCAACAGTAGGTTGTTTCTTTGAGCTCCATGTGATAGGTTTGCTTCCTATCATGAACACACAACCTGAGATTGATCTCCTATCTTCCTTTGAACTTGCCCAATCAGCATCGCGAAAGCATTTGACCTGCAGTTCTTCATCAAATTTGTAAAACAAACCATGATTAACTGTATGCTTTATGTATCTCAACACTCTCTTGGCTGAATTTAAGTGTTCACTTGTCGGGGCTTGCATAAACTGAGAAAGAACAACAACATAAGATAAATCAGGTCTTGTAATGTTTGCATAGATTAATGATCCTACAATGCTTCTGTATGTCATTACATCTTCCAATCGTTCTCCATCATTTGAGCAAATCTTTGTATTTGTGTCCATGGGTTGAGTGAGTGGTTTGCATTCACTCATTCCAAATCTAAAAAGAACATCCAACAAATACTTCCTTTGCATCAAGTAGATGCCACTCTTTCCATAAACAACTTCAATTTCTAAAAAATATTTCAGCTCTCCAAGATCTGAAATTTTAAACTCCTTACCAAGCTTCCTTTTGATATCTTTAATCCCTGTAACATCATTTCTTGTTATGATGAGGTCATCGATATATATGCAAATATATACCTCTCTATTTTCTTCCTTCTTCATGTACAATGAAGAATCTGCACTACTTGGGTTGTATCCACACTTAATTAGATATTCTACCAATCTCTGATTCCATGCTCTTGGTGCTTACTTCAAGCCATAAAGTGCCTTCTTCAACCTGCAAACAAAATCTGGATGGTTTTCATGTTCAAATCCAACCGGTTGACTCATGTATACCTCTTCTTGTAGTTCTCCATTAAGAAAAACATCTTTTATGTCGAGTTGATATAATGGCCATCTCCTTGAAGCACCAATTGTGATTAATGTTCTGATAGTTCCCATCTTTGCAACAAGGCAAAAAACTTCATCATAATCTATGCCTTGTGTTTGTTTAAATCCTTTGGCAACTAATCTAGCTTTATATCTAGCTAGTGAACCATCATCATTCCTCTTTAATTTAAACACCCATTTGTTTGGAACAATCTTCATGCCTTCTTTCTTTGGCACTAGCTCCCATGTGTGATTATCTTTGAGAGCTTTGATCTCCTCTTTCATAGCTTCCTTCCATTCCTTTTATGTGCAAGCTTCTTCATATGTCTCAGGCTCTTTGTCTTTGATAACCTGCATCATGTATGCAAAATGTGTCGCCATAAAACTATCATAACTCAACCTTTGAGTTGGATACCTTATCCTTGAAGATCTTCTTTCATTGCCTTTAGAAAGTTGCTTCTTTAACTATTTAGCTTTACCATTGGAGTGATTACCTCTTCATATTCTTCTTCACTTGCATCTATCTCACTATATGGAGTAGCACTTGCTTCTTCGATTCTACTATGAGCTGAATTTGGAGACACATAATGACTCCCCCTCCATGTTGAACATTCTTCATTTGATGTAGATGTCTCTGGACCTGAAACCTTTGTGCTTGATTGTTGAATTTCTCTTTGATTTGTTCCTGCATAATCATCACAATCTTCTTCAAGAATCTTTTCCTTTCCTTTATCTTCATACCATGGTCTTAGTTCATCAAAGCCCACATCTCGCGAGACTCTTAATTCCTTTGTTCTAGGGTTGTAACACTTGTATCCTTTTTGCTCCGTCGAGTAGCCCATGAAAATGCATTTTTCTAACGTTGGTTCCATCTTTGTTCTAACTTCTTGTGGAATGTGAACAAAGCAAACACATCCAAACACTTTGAGGTGTGTAAGATCAGGTTTCTTACCAGAATATACCTCTTCTGGAGTCAAATGATGTATTCCCGATGTTGTGCACCTATTCATCAAGTAAATGGCCGTTGTGGTAGCTTCGGCCCAATAGTACAATGGTACCTTCATCTCGTTGAGCACGCATCTTGCAATTTCAGCAATTTGCTTATTTTTCCTCTCAGCTACTCCATTTTGTTGTGGTGTATACCTACAAGTGAACTACCTTTTGATCCCATTCTCTTGTAGAAAATCTGAAAATTCTTTGGAGAAGTATTCTCTTCCACCATCGGACCTTAAGGTTTTGATAGATCTTCCTGTTTCTTTTTGAACTTCAACTTTGAATCTTTTGAGTATAGAAAACACCTCTGATTTTTGCTTCATACAAAACAACCATACCTTTCTTGAGTGATCATCAATGAAGGTGACAAAAAATCTATTACCAACCATTGATGCCTCTTGGGTTGGTCCCCATACATCCGTATGTATCAAGTCCAAGACATTTGGGGCCACATAATTGCTCCTCTTGAATGGCTGCCTCGTTTGCTTTCCTAGTTGACAAGCTTCACATAACTCATGTAGTCCAATGCTATTAAATTTTGGAAGACCTCGTACCACTTCATGTTTGCTCATGTCCTTCAACTTTGGAATGTTGATGTGTTCTATTCTTTTGTGCCATAAGTCCAGCTTTGAAATCTTCTTGCTCCCACATTGAATGTACATGGCCTTTCCATGTGGATGTTGGACGTCCAAAGTGAACATTCTTCCTTCTCTTCTACCTCGAGCAATGACCTTGAAGCCTTCCTTTGGATTCTTTATGAAGCACCCATTCTCATTGAATATGACATGATAACCCTTCTCTACCATTTGTCCTATTGAAATTAAGTTCTTTGAAATTGTAGGAACATGAAGAACATTAGATAGTACCTTTGCTCTACTTGTATCTCCAAGCCTTATATCTCCAATATGTTCAATCATGTGTTGAGTATCATCACCTGTTTCAATACATCCTTTTCCACTTGGTACCTGGTTTCATGTATTTTCAACACAAAGTATGGATCACTTAGGCTTTTGTAGATTTTTTATGAAAGAGATGCATGCATCATCTTATATAGGACATAGGGGCATACAAAGCACACTTTATGCTTGTAAAGATTTCTTCTTTTGGTAGAATATGGAAATAGATATTGCCCATTATGTTTTCCAATTCATTGTGTGTCAATGTGTTAAACATCATCATGGTACAACATTTGGTATGCCAACACCTACTCCCAGTGGACCATGGCAATAGATTTCTATGTATTTTATTACTAGTCTTCCTTTGACTTCATCTCATAATGACATGATTTGGATAATTGTCAATAGATTTGGTAAAAATGCATGTTTTATCCTATGTAAAAAGACCTTGTTTGCACCTCAAGCTTCTAAGTTGTTAATTAAAAGTATTTTCCCACATCATGGTTTTCCAAAGGTTATGTTGTGCGATCATGATGTTCATTTTTGAAATCATATTTGAGTTGCATTATTTCAAACTTTTGGTTCAAAAATAGATTTTTGTTATGCATTTCATCCTAAAAGTAACGGGCAAAGTGAAGCCACAAATAGCACTATTATTGAACACATACAATGATTGATCGTGCCCCTTTTGAAATTATTTATGGTAAAAAGCTTCCCATTCCTATGTCATTTACTAAAACTGACATTCCTATGATTGATTATATTGCTCAAGTTCACATTTCTATACTTCATGATGGTCACAAGCACATTAAGAAAAATCAAGAATGTTACACTCGTAATGTTAATCAGAAATGGCTAGCAAAATAATTTAATGAAAATAATTTAATATGGTTACATATTATTAAATGATGTCAAAAAACTATTTTACAATATCCTAAAGTTAAATGTGCACCATGCTATTATGGATCATTTCACAGTATTCAAAAGATCAACATAAGTTCATTTAGATTAGACATACCACCTAATAGGAATATACATAACTCTTTTCATATTAGTTTGTTAAAACCATTTAAAGGCACTTTACCACTCTCTCCTATCCTTGATTATCCTCCTTTGGTTGAAGAAGGCACTTTCGTTATGTAATTATCTAATTTGTAACTAAATTTGATGTTCTTCTTTTTCATGTGTAGTCCACTTAGTAACACTTCCCTGAAAAGTCACATCCAGAGGTGAAGGCTTTACTACTATCCTTATAGGCATGAATGGTTCTCGTTCTTCCCTTTCTTCTTGTGTTTTCTCTTCTTTTGGAATCTTCATTGTAGCCTAACTGTCAAGGTGGGTTTTATGACTTGAAGCTTTGTTGTGTCATTCATTTTTAATGTGTGTACATCCTCTTTTGTTGTCTTTTCTTTTTGTCCATCTTCGAAGATAGCTCCCAGTCCTTGATTCGATTTCTTGCTTTTGATTTCAAGTGAATCCTTGAATTGATTTATTTCATCCCAATTACCATCATCATTTGATTCATAGTTGATGGTTCATGTTTTTCCTAGATTTCAGATGATGAACTAGAATTGATTAACCCCAATTCTCTATATCGGTGGAACTTGGTTAGTCTTTTTTCTTGGTAGGGATGTTGTATGAGCTTGATGGTAATGATGCCCTTGGACTGGCAGATTGATATGTCCTTCCATGAACTTGTGAGTCTCCTCCATGGCTTCTTACAATTCCGCTTCTGTAATAGGTGTGAACACCTCAGCTTTGGTTTTAGGGAGTTCATGTGTCCTCTTTGATGGTTTCCGTTTTTAGTACCTCCCTTAGTCTTTTTTCTCCTTGCATCACTGGTTGTGAGCTTGTGCCTGCTTCTTCTGTCATATTCAGTCCTTTATTCTTTTTTGGTACTATTGCTAGCTTCACATACTTAGCCATTTTAGCAGATGATGGCATTTCCTTGAGGTATTCTTGAATGCCTAACGCATGGTATATCAATACGGTCAGATCCACACTTCCATTCAAAAATTTCTTATGACCCCATTGCTTCTTGGCTTCAAATAATCGTTTTTGAATGTAGGGCATCAAGTTTACTTGGTTGCCTATTTGCTTGGTGGCATGTGATAATAATTGAACTATATCTTCTGTGGTGTCATATATCTGTGCATATTAGGTAAGAAAAATGTTGATGTACCAATCTGACTTCTTCTTCAATATCAACATGATTAACATCCACGAATGTTTTGGTTTTAGTGCCATGATTTTCAATTTTGCATGTTTATGTGTAGTTCATTAATATGTTGTCCTCCACCACTCCATACCCCCTTGCGTAAGTAGAGATGAGTAAGGTACCTTACCATACTTTAGGAGAGAAATCAATTCTGCATGTTTATGTGTAGTTCATTAATTTGTCGACCTCCACCACTCTGTACCCCCTTGCATAAGTAGAGATGAGTAAGGTACCTTACCATACTTTTTCTTAATTTTTAATCCTGAAAGAAAACAAGAGATTAGTTTATAGCCAAAGCATTTATTTATGTACACCGAATGATCATTCCTATGACAGTAAAAGCTAAGTCCTATTCCAGTTATGGAAATGTGCACCACTACTTTTATTGAAGAAGTTATGCGTGAAATGTGCATGTAATGTGGCCCTATCATCCAAAGTATGCATGTAATGTGGCCCTATCATGCATACTTTAGATGCAATTGATTCTTTATGTGTGCAAGAAGGGTCTCCTTGATCCTCTTGGTCGATTCCTTGTCGCTTCTTGGGTCTCCATATTAACCTTGTATTCTGTGTTGGTGGCATTTGCTTTTGTCGCATTCCCCTTCCTTTACTCTTGAATGTAGTCTTTGACTTATTCCTGTTCTTGGATTGGGTTTTTCGTGTTGTGATCTTTTGGGGTTTTCTTCAATCCTTGATAGTTTCCTTTGCTTTATTCTGTTGGTATGATACTTGCTTGAGTTTTTATATCTCTTGATTTGCTCTTCTTTGGATTGCTTTTGGAATCCATATGTGTTGTTGTGATTCCTAAGCCTCTGCCAATGATTTTGGAATCCATATGCGAAGAAATCTTGGTTTGTCCCATCGAGATTTTGAATAGTGGTTGTTTTGCTACATTTTTGTTGGAGGGTCAATCTGTTCCTATGTTGTACTAGCATGCTGAGGAAGCTTATCCTTGCGTACCCATTGTACTCACATGTTTGTTCGATGTGCTGTTCTGACTATCGATATCCAAGTTGTTTTTTTCTTATAGGGTTGATGGGTTCAGAAGGAATGTCCTTACTTTTTCCTTCAAGCTCATGTCCTATAGGACAATTGGTT